>JBBMEF010000001.1:8013494-8028051 GCA_037832685.1 Sicyos baderoa | reverse complement strand
CCATGATTTCTGAATTTTTTAAAAAATAAGAAAAATACATTTGCAAATAAAATCATATTTAGACAAATCTGCAATTAATTTCTAAAAAGTGCATATTTCTTGCAATTTCCCTTTTTTTAAAAAAATAAAACAATTTTGGTTTGTGATGACTCATTTATGAAAACAAGCGGTGTATTTGTGTTATAACACACAAATAAATAAATAATTGACTATTAAAATGCCAGTTTAACATTAACTTATAAGTGGTCAATTTTATCAACCAAGAAAAAAAAAATTATTTTGTTTAATTTAATAGTATATTCACTTTGTATTTAATTTAATAAATGACAAAATGCTTCTTCTTTTTTTTTTTACCACATTTGAAATTTAAGAGTGTAATTACTTGGTTATACATTATATCACCATGTTTTTGTTGGAAGATTTTTTTTTTTTTTTTTTTTTTAAAAGAACAAACTTGTTATAATAAAAAAATGAAGGAAAATAATTTTAGCGTTCTTAAGTTTGAAATATAGATTCAATTTGCTTAAAAGAAAAAATACTTGATTATACATTATATCACCATGTTTTTGTTGGAACAATTTTTTTTTTTTTTCTTTAAGAACAAACTTGTTATAATAAAAAAATGAAGGAAATTTTAGAGTTCTTAAGTTTGAAATATAGATTCAATTTGCTTAAAAGAAAAAATATCTTTTAAAATGGAACAATTTTACCTTATTAACTTATATATAAAAGTTATATAAAAAAAAAAAAACTTATATATAACAAAATAGTTCTTTAACTAAAATGATAATTAGGTTAATTTTAAATTCTAATATTTTTATAATAAAAAGTTACCTAAAAAATTGCATATATAGCACAAAATTGAAAATAATAGCACATATATCAAAATTGTGAGTGATTGAACTCAATCAAACTCAATCAATAACTAGTGATTGAACTCAATCAGTTGAACTCAATCATTTAACAAACTGATTGAAATTAGTGATTGAACTCAATCAGTTGAGCTAAATCACTTAACAAACTGATTGAGTTCAATCACTAGTTATTGATTGAGTTCAATCATTAAAAATTTTGATGTAAACGAATTTTTGATAAAAATGTGCTTTAATTTGAATAGTGAGCCTTAAAATTTGTATACATAACAAATTTTGATATTTTTAAAGCAAGTAGAGATATAGGGAAAGGGTAATATTCCAAAAGAAAATATAAAAATAAAAAAGCCTTTTTAAAAAAACTGCCCTAATACGCCAAGAACACAGCATAGTCCGTGGCCCTGGACGCCATTGTCTTCTCATTGATCCCACTTTGTAATTGATTGTTCTGTTCTTCAGAGCACAAATTGATTGAATCGCTCATCAACTCCCATTCTCTCTTGAAGCTCCTCCGATCGAACCGCAGAGCCGGCGACAAACATTCCGATGGATCGCCGGCGGTGCGTGAGAGCCATTTCGGACACAGAGAGTGAATCCGATCACGAAACGATGAAGTGTTTGTCGTGTATGGAGGATTACCAGTCCCCCGACGCCGGAACCTGCAAGGAGTGCTACGACGAAGCTAATGAGACCGAGGAAGAGCTCAAGCGCGAGATCGAAGACTTGAAAGCTAAAGTCGCTTTCCTCAGGTTTTGGTCCCCTCTCGATCACCTCCATAGCAGGTCCAATGCTCCTTGCTTCACGGATGTTGTTTTGATCGCTGCCGGCGATGAGCCTGAGGGATACGCCGTGCCTCTGCCGGCTCATAAAGCTGTTTTGGTTAGTACTGAATTACTTGGTTATACTCTGATATTACACTATTTTGTGGTTTTGTTTCGGTTTTTGTCTGGTTTCTGTAGGAATTTGAGTTGTTTAGCAGTAGATGTCGATGACTACTGGTTGTTTAGAATCCAACTGTGATTTCTTTCTATTTCAGTTACGGAGCGTAAGAGAATTAGATGACTGCCACATTGATGATATATATATATATATATATATATATATATATATATATATATATGTTTTGATATTTGTGACTGTCCGGGCCAGCGTGCGTGCACCTCACTAATATCACGAGACATACCGCCTGACCCTACAACACGCCAAGGAAACCCCTAGGAAATTAATTCCTAGGTAGGTGGCCACGGGATTTGAATCCATCACCTTATGCACCACAAGACCCCCTTTGATCAATTGAGCCACCCCATGATGGTTCATTGATGATAAACTATGGTGCAATAAGCTTTGAATTTGTAGTGCAAATATGTGAAAAATCCTACGAACCTAGGGATTTTTAAGTTTTGGAAAAATAGTGTTGCTTAAAATAGCCATTTGGAATATTGAATTACCATTTTATGAATCGTTGATTTGATCCTGATGTTTAATGCCTGAATTTGACATGCAGGGGTAAACTTTTTATTTAGAATCCAAGTGTCTTTTCTATTTCAGTTACGAAGCGTTTTGAGAATTAGATGACTGCCAAATTCATAAACAATGGTGTAATAAGCTTTGAATTTGTAGTGCAATTATGTGAAAGATCCTACAAACTGTAAGGGTCTTTAGGTTTCGAAAAAACAATGTTGCTTAATATTTTTATTTGGAATCTTGAATTACCATTTATGACTCGTTGATTTGATCCTGATGTTTAAGGCCTGAGTTTGACTTCTATTTGACTTCCAAATTTATAAACAATGGTTCTATAAGCTTTGGATTTGCAGTGCAAATATATGAAAGATCCTACGAACCGTAAGGGTTTTCAAGTTTTGATAAAACAATGTTGTGTAATATAGCTATTTGGAATCTTGAATTACCATTTATTATCGTGATGTTTAATGCCTGAATTTGAGATGCAGGGGTAAACTTTTTATTTGGTCAATATGGTTTGGCCTTTGCATGTTGTTTTTTAAAAATTCATTGAAATGGGGTTTACCCCTTTGCAAGTCATTTGTTTACTCTTTTCTGTTGGCTAATATTCCTTTAGTTCATACATTTTATTAGCATTATTATCTTTCATTACCTTCAATTCTCCCTTTCATAAAGTCATGTTTCTACATATTTTTCCCTTGCTAGACGAAAAGGATTTTAAGCCTTCTGTTCAATGATGTTCATATAATTTTCTCTCATTCCTCTTCTGATAATATTTTGATAACCAAGTGTGACTAGATTAATTAGAAAGAGACTTCACGAACGTATGCAATTTTGCGTTGATTGTGTAGGGCATATATCATGGGAACAAGTTGAAGGGATGAACATTTGCCTGAGCTTAGTTGAATGCTTCTGCTAGTTTATCCTACAATCAATTTTGATTGCTAATGAGGTTGTGGATTAGCTTAGATGTTGAAGAAATGGACATGTCCTTGGAATGGGGTGGAAATAACGGGAGTGTATGTGTACAGCATTTGGTTGATTGGTTACAAACTTTATGGCATGGGAGTTAGTGTTAGTGGCCACTGGTCATGGTAATCTAAGGAGGAAGAAACACCCCTAACGGTTAAATGCATTTGGGGTTTCTAGGAAGTATTTTATTTTATTTGATAATTTGGATTTGAGTTTGATTGGAATAAATAGAGCATTCAAGAGTGTTGGAGAGAGCTTGAAATTGTAGCGCTCGGATCTTAAACTCTAGAACAGTTTATCGATCCAATCCTTGGGTGACCTAACTGTGATTTTGTGCTGACTTTTCAAATGTACTGTCAGAAGAGGATATGGAGCATACTCTCTGGGGTTGTTAGTTTGCAGGCTCAATTTAGGACTACTTAAGGCTTTTGGATGTAGTTGGCTTATAACAAATTGTGCTTGTCGTCGAGGGAGGAGGTGGTGTTTCTTGAGATAACAAGAGAGAAATTTGAGATTTTGAGGCATATTAGGAAGAGGTTCGAGAGTTATGACGTGTTTTGTAACCGTCATGGAGTGACCTAGTGATCAAGAGGGCATTGAAGAACTAAGAGGTGAAAGGTTCAATCCATGGTAGCCAGTAGCCACCTACCTAGGAATTAATTTCCTACAAGTTTCCTTGACGTTCAAATGTTGTAGGGTTAGGTGGTAATGGTATGTCCTGTGATAATAGTCCATGTTCCTTATGCCTCATAAAATTACGTGAGTTTTATTTTCTTAGCAGTTAGCCCCATCAATATATTGCTTTAGCAACTTTTTTTTTTCTCTTCTAATTGTGGATTATTAGTTCCAGGAATCAATTTTTTTTTTCACTCCCAAAGAACTCGTTTTATAATTTAATGTCATCTTTGACTCAAATTACCTATTCAGATGTCTATCCCTCGATATTTTATCTGCCCAAATGAAATCTAACCTAGAGATGAGAGGCCTCGGCTTCTCTCGTTCGGTGTATCTCGGTAGATGAATACTTTAACATGATTATAAATTTTGTACAGTTATGAGATGGGAGAAAACATGGACCAAGATAGGAGTTTATTAATATCAAGGACTTTGGATTTTACTAGGCACTGAGAATTTAGTTTCGTCCTGTGTAATTCTCTTGAATATCATCTCTGAATGGTGTTATTATTTCCTAGAAAATTTGAAGGTATACTATTTCAGATGAGTTCCGTATACATCTGCATATAAGTTTACCAAGCTTCTCATGTTTCGGTCAGGAGTACTGTTTTAGTATAGACAGGAGATCACCATTCCTTACTGTAAATTTTTTTCATTTTCATTTATCCTTCAGGTGAGTCGCTCCCCAGTTTTCAAAGCTATGCTTGAGAACGAAATGGAGGAAAGCCGTAGCGGTACCATAAAGATCAGCGACGTTTCATTCGATGCCCTCCGAGCCTTTGTTAATTATCTGTACACAGCAGAGGCCTGTCTTGATGAACTAATGGCTTATGACCTTCTAGTTTTGGCTGAAAAGTACCAAGTGAAGCATCTGAAAGCACATTGCGAGAAGTTCCTGATATCAAAACTGAACTGGGACAACTCGGTTTTCAACTACACCTTTGCCCATCAGCACAATGGCAAGCATATGATCGATGCGGCTTTGGCGGTGATTATTGAGAACATGGACAAGCTTACAAAAAGGGAAGAGTATACGGAGCTCGTCGAGAAGGATCCACGGCTCGTTGTGGAAATCTATGAAGCTTACATGTCGAAACAGGTAAATACTGCTGCTTGTAAGGATTGTTCTGTGAAATAAAACACAAGCAGATCTCATAGCCATTATGATTTGTTTTGGTCACTTTGCTTAAGACAGAACATGCTTTCTAATAATACCTAGAATGTATCTTGTTCGAAGTCAAAAGTGAGTTAAAGTTCATCGATAATCGACATGTATTGGAAGGTTCGAGTCCCCTACTTCTAAATATTATTGGATGTATCTTGTTCAAAGAAAGCCAGAACGCATATGGAATTTAATTCAATCGATGTGAAAATGCTTGTTTGGCTCATAATTTTTGTATGTCCAATTTGTTCATGGATGTACATTTCTATCCATGTAGTATGTTTGAGTTTTTTGTAATAGTTTTTCTTAGTTGGTCAGATTTATAAATAGTTAAATTATTACCTTCTATAAACTCTCATCTTTCTTCTTGTTTGCTTTTATTTTGTAATTTCATAAAGTGATCAAAATATACAAAAGAATCTTGAAAATTAAGATGGAAAATATTCCATTTATGATGGTCACGTATCTAGCCATTAATTTTTTATAAATCTTTTTTGATATCTGAATGATGTAGAGTTAGATGATATGTTCTGTGATAATAGTTGGGTGTGCGGAAGGTTACCTATTTTGATAATTTGAATTGATTTTTTTAATGTAATATAGTATATTATCTTATCGAATTTGAACTAGTATAGATCGGTCAGATTTGAAGGTTTAGTTCACAATAATAATTATTTGAAATCAACCATCAAACCTAATTGGTCATAGAGGGCCTTGGGGTGCATAAGATGATGAGTTCAAATCTCATGGTGACCACCTACCTAGGAATTAATTTTAAATTAATACTTACGGGTTTCCTTGGCTTAGCTTGCACGCAAGTTGGCTCGGACAGTCACGGACATAAAAAAAAATAAAAAATAAAAAAATAACCAAATCAGAATATCGATTCATACTTTTTCTTTGATTTGACTTTAGATTGTTTGTTCTTCAGCATTGATTTTAATTTAATGTCTATATGGGGTTCCCAATATTTAAATGCTAGAGTAGTTTCCCAAGATTTAAAGAGATATATGATTTTTTTTTTTTAATATACGAAAGTTTATCAAAGGTTTATATAAACTTTTATGTTGCTTTTTTTCAAGACCAAAAGTTATTAATCGCCTAATTGAGGTATGTTTGATAATTATTTCGTTTTATAAAAAAAAAAATTAAACAATTTGTATGGTAACAATTTTGGTTTTGGTTTATAAAGTTTTAAAAACATTTTTTAAATATTAAAGAAATTTAAAAACAATTAAAAAGCAGCTTTAAAAAATAATTTTTTTTTATTTTTATTTAAAAGAAACATGAAAAAAATTAAAAATAAATAGTAAAAATTTTAAAAAATAAAATGAAATGAAATGTGATGTTTGAAAAAAAAAAAAGTTAACAAGCGTGTTTTTTGGTTTTTAGTTTTTAAAACATAAAATTAAAACCAGTTATTAAACATATATCGTTTTTATTTTTTAAAACACAAAACTAAAAACCAAAAATAAAAAACTAGAAACAAAAAAACGAAATAATTATCACATGGAACCTAAAAAACCAAAATAAAATGTGATGTTTGAAAACAAATAACAGTTATCAAACATGTTTTTTTATTTTTAATTTTTAAAAACATAAAACTTAAAACAGTTATCAAACACATACAATTTTTATTTTTTAAAATAAAAAATAAAAAATAAAAAATGAAATGATTATCACACGGGACCTAAAAAAATCATATGATGTTTAAAAATAAAAAACAGTTATCAAACATATATATATTTTTTTAATTATAAAACATAAAACCAGTTATGAAACACATACCATTTTTATTTTCGTAAACCAAAAATGAAAAATGAAAAACTATAAACAAAAAACAAAATAGTTATATAACGGGTCTAAAAAAATGAAAATGAAAATGTGATATTTGAAGAAAAAAAAACAATCATAACTTATAAAACATATTTTTTAGTTTTTAATCTTTAAAAAACATAAAACTAAAATCAGTCATAAAAAATTCAAAACATATGCCGTTTTTATTTTTAAAATAAAAAATCAAAAACCAAAAATGAAAAACTAACACAAAAAAGAAATGAAATGTTTATCAAACTCTAAATTTATTTAAAAAAGTATTTTTGTCATATTTTTTTTTGTTAGTTTAATATTTGGAGTGGGTAAAATGAAGCATCACCTTTTTTGTCATGCAAAAAATACACAGATGAGAACTGTAAACATCAAACTGGCGCGAGACCAGAAGAAGAAGCCAATTAGGGCACAGCTTCGACCTCAAAGATTCCACCGAAGAACGCCGGAGAACGAATCGGCGCCGACGAACAAATTGCGAGTTGAAAACACCAGATAGGTACTGGACTTCTTCATCTTCTTTAACAATCTTCTAGTAGTAGGTCGAAGAATTTGTGTTCTGTAGAGACGATGAATCAGAGCTGTAGCTTTTCGTAGGCGATTTTTTCAGTTGTTGAAAGAGTTTTTCTGTGAGGTTTTGATGCAATGGTGGACCGGAGTGCTGTTGATCATTCGCTGGATGTGCGATTGGATAGGCGATTGAAGAGGAGAGCGGTTTCGAATCAACAGTGTAAGAATTTCTGTTTCAGAACTTTGAAGAATGATGAACTAGATGAATTGGATGACGATTATCGGAGATTTTTTTTCGGATCGCCGAAGTCTGAGGAGGATAGCAGTGATGTGATTATTGAGGCTGAACCTGTGAATTTTTGTTTTGGTAATGGCTATGATTGGACTTCGCGGTGTAAATCGACGGATGGAAAAGAGGATCCTGTTTATAAGATGTTCTTTCAGCATTTGACTGCTGAGGGGAAAGCCTATAAGCTTGAGATTCCATCAGTTAATGGGATGAAGATCTATGTGAAGTACGAAGAAAAAGAAAAATCGAGTTCGAAGAACGACCAGAGCAGTAAAATGCCTGGAAGAACTACCAGGATCTTCAAGAGTGCTTCAAAGAAAGATGAGGAAGAGTGTGCAAAACCTAGCAAAATGGCCAATCAAGGTCTTAGCTCTGCTAAACATCTTTCCAGATATGATTCCGTCTCGGATATTTTTGACGAAGACTATAAGACATTTTTGACAAATTTTCATTATGATGGTCGTAGATTGATATTTTCGCCAGTATGTGGTAGGCGAGTAGTATATGAATACGATGAAAGTACCTCTGATTCAGAATTGGTGATGAAGGACACTGATTCATGTAAGAGTCGCCGTGTTTCATTTGGGAGAGAACAAATTCATCCCACTGTGAGTATATTTAATTAATAGCCCTATGATCTCCCTGTATGTGTTAATGGCAAATGATATTGTTATGAAAGAAGCGAAAACAACAATCAAGAATTAAAGAACATATAGTTTTAGCAATTCACTAACTAACGTTGTGTTTAGCTACATCCATGAATAGAATAGAGGAGAGAATCTGTTTCATTAAGAGATAAGAATGCAAAAATTCTTAGCCCAATATGAAAATATAATAACAACAACAACAAGACCCCCGTAAGAGTATTCCTAGTACAACATAGTTCGAGATATTTTAACCGATATAGTTCTTTGTCTATGTTAGTTGTTCTTCTATGTCACATATTGATAATTTTTTTTTTTTCTCTTTCCAGATAAATGTAGATCGTGGGAATTTTCTTCAGAGTGCTAGAGGTTCCAATTTCAGGGAGAGGCTCATAAAAGTTCTTGAAAAACCATATGACCAACGTGAGTATGACTTTTTACTTAAGGAAGTAAGTTGCCGAAGGTCCATTGTCCGTTATAGAGAATTACGTAGTAGAGCGCTAAAACCATATACACTGGAATCTCAAGCCGACTCATATCTTCTTATCTATGGTGGTGAGTGTTTTTATTCCCAATGTAATTTTCTTCTGGAATTATATTTGATTGGATTTTATTTTTCATCAATGTTCTTCATGAGTTAAAAGGCTTAATGAGCTAGACATTTCTCTTATAGAATAGTCATATGTGGAAATAACTAGTATTTTCAACACGCCACGCCTTTTTTGTTTTAAAATAAGAAACTATCCATCAACAAACACCAGCATTACATCCTAACTTCCTCAAAACCACTAACGAAAACATCCCCCAATAATGCCAAAGGCCCCGAACCACATCTTGGAAGGTGACCGACCCAACAGTGCACCAGTAAAACAGTCTCTGATCATCTACCGCTTCCTTTAAAAAGATTCCTCCATGAATACCACTTCCTGCAGAGGTTTATCCTAAGAGAGGATCTATTAACCCTGAATGGATACCTTTACCAGATTCCATTTTCTTTTTTTGGATGAAGTTACCAGATTCCATTTTCATAATTTTGACCAAATTTTTTTGTCAATCTCAAGTTATCCAGATGACATTATTTCAGAATACCAAAAAACTGGGGATTAGAAGATGATCTTAAAATTTAAAAAAAAAATGTAATCACACAAAATGGCTCTGTAAATCTATAGAAAAAGATGAACAGATTCCTAGCAAGACATGAAAAGTCATTTTAGGTTCATTGATAGCATCATCGATCATCGCCATAGAGCTCTCGACGATGTATGGATAATTTCACTCTACTAATCTTCTAATTTTCTAGTTGTTAAGTTATCCAGATGGCATTATTTTCACTCTTCTAATCTTCTAGTTCGATTTGATATTTTTGTTTTTGACCCAAAAGGTGCTAAAAAGAACCTTTGGACGTATAAATATTGCTTGTCAAATAGGTTTCCAGTTCAGTTCTTGCCTTTTTATGTTCCATTAATTTATTTGCTTAGACTTTCATATTTATTTGCATGATGTTTATTATTATCAGCGTTGAGATATTGAATCTATCTTTTTTGCTTGTTTTGGCAGATCTTGCTATGAAAATTCAATCAGTTCAATATGATTGCCCCAGAACTTTGAACCTACTGCGTGGCTTCTTCTTTTGGCTGCAGGTAGTTTTTATATAATTGTGGAACATTTTTATTTCAATAGACGTCTTCAGCAATTATGATGGTAGTTAATGGGCACTTAATGAAATTAATGTTAAAAGTCGAATGTATTCTAGGGTTACAAAAGGGAAATAGATAATCAAGAGGTAAAAGAATATAAAAGTCTCCATCTTGGTCAGCAAAAAGAGAGGAAACATGGGGAATATAAACGTCCTTGTCCCCAAGGGGTGACACAAGTGGTTGAAGACTTGGGTTTTGAAGGTGTGCTCCCCTCAATGGTCCTAGGTTCGAAACTCACCTATGATATTAATTTGTAGACACCTCCCGTATCTCTATTCATTCGATGTCTCCCGGTGCCTGGCCTAGGGGATGGGCGTGATTACCTCGGATATAGTAGAGCGAAGCTTCGATTTCCCGGTTTCAAAAAAAAAAAAAAAAAACTTTGAAATTATTGGAGGAGACTTGGAAAATGTGGAAGTGGTTGTCAATTTTACTCTATTTTGTGTATGAGAGAAACTACACAAAAATAATTTATTTTTGTATCCGATGGTTATGAAGAGAGCCAGCCACATTGTAGCAAGTAGCAACCTCGTTTAATAATTTTTGTTACCTTGCCATAGTGAGTTCATTCTTTTGACAATTTTGTTGCAAATTGTTTTTTAATCAACTATATTTCGATATGAAAGATTTGAATTCGTAACCTCTTAATTATTGACCATGCTTGTTGGCTCTTGTCTATAATCTTGTAAGAAAATATTGCAATCTGAGACATTTTGTGACTTTTTTGTCAGAATTTGTCACACGAGGATAACTTTCAGCCTTGGATGGATCCATCATGCCTGGATGTGCTGCCACGGTCATAACTTGGAAATATAGCTCAATTGAGCCCTTTTTTTTGTTACAACAAAGGATTCGAACCAAGGCTCAACGTCAAGGATACATGCTAACTACCGTTAGGCTCAACTCGCTTTTGGCAGTTTAAGCTCGTATAGATAGTATTTGCAAATGGATGAATCAGGTATAATGAATTCTGATATTTTGGTGGTTGTGGGTTTGATGCTAACCATTACATTGTTTTCCATGACATCAAAGTGTAGAAATCACATTCCTTGTGCATAACTCAAATATAGCATTTAACTTCTTGTTTTGTGTTAAACCAATTAAACTGTTTAAACCGATAACAAAACACCTCTGGTTAGGTTTGTAACCGTTTTAGCTCGGTCGGTTTGGGTTGGATGGAAGTAAAGAAAATCGATTACATTTTGTTGGTTTCGGTTTTTGTTGAATATAAACGAACATACTGATACTATTAATATTCAAAATCAGAAAGTTGAATTAGCAAGATAAGTGCGGTTTTAGATTTTAATTCATTTTTACTAAACTAATTATTTAGTTCTGAACTAACTTTTCACAATGTTGTCCTTGTAATTTTAATTTGATAAAAATTTAATAATTTTAATTTGATTACAATTTTGTCCCTAAACTATTGTGATCAACTTGTTCAAGTACTCCATGAGAGGTTATAGGTTCTCCTATGAAATGTATCTTAAGTAAGAGGGTAACCCCTACCCTAAACTGTGTGGGTGTGGTAGGCTAATCTTCCTTCTTCCCATGTTTTTGTTGCCCAAGTCGGTACAGTCAAGACTAAAAAAAAATTAAAATTATTCCTTATAATAGATTTTATATTGATTTTTCTTATAAAATTAATCACCTCCATAAATTGTAGACATATGTTTAATATCTTTTTTGTATTAAAAATAATGAACTAATTTTGATTAATATTAACTTTAAATTTATCAATTTAGAGACCGAAAGTAAAATAAAACCAAAATGGTATTTAACTAAAATCATAAATTAAGTGTCATTTTTTATAATGGAACAACTTTACTTTTGTAGTTTGCGATAATAGATATTACATAGGTAAGAGTTTTATCAAATGTTGTAGAGTTAGACAGTATATCCTATAGTCGAGCGTGCAAGTTGACCCGGATAGTCACGAAAATTTAAAAAAAAAAACATATGTAAGAGTTTTATTGCAGTGAATTTAATTTATGAAATTTACTAATAACTTGAAGTGAAATACTCTAGAAAAGTGGTATTGCACTCTGCATTTTTTATCCCTAACTATTTCATCGATCTACATGGTTAATAAATACCATGGATTCTCAATTTTTCACATAAAAATCTAAATTGTCTTGAATTATAAAGTACGGACTAGTTACTTTTAAGGACCAAAAGTTTTATTCACCTATTTTTAAATCAATTGCCCTCACATTTAACTTGAAAGTTTATTCATGACCTCCAACCATCTAGCACCATGCAATCACATTCAGTCTAAAGTGCATCTTTGTCATTGTTATAATACTTCATAAGATCATATATTATATTTGTTTTAGTACAATAATAATATTGGAGGTTGGGGATTCGAACATGTGACCTCTAAATCGAAGATGTAGGGCACAACCCACTTGGCTAAGATGATGTATTATATTTATAGAACTTAGTTCAGATAACTGGAGATTAATTATCTTCAAACTGAGAAAAAGTATCAAATGAAAAGGTATGAAAGGAAAGTCTATAGTCCACTCAAAAGGGTCTCTACCCTTTCTAGAAAGGCTTGCCAATTAATTTTTCAAAGGTGTTTTTGCATGAATAGACCAAATTGAAAAAATATTTATAATATTAAGCAAAAAAAAGATATATTTAGCAACCATAGTCAAATATATGGTATAAGTAATACTTTTTATATGGTATTATTAATATTAATATCTTAATTATACTGTATGATGAATATTACTTATATAGTATATTTGACTATAGATGTCAAATATTTTCAAATTTGCCTTAATCTGTAATTATTTTTTGAAATTGAACTATCCAGCACAATTTCCCTTTTTCAAATTGCATACTGCATCTCTATTGCTAGGGGAGAAAATTCAGGCATGTTCAAAGCATTTTCACTTCTACAGCATTCATAAATAAGAATTAAGAACAAAAAAAAAACAGGGAAAAAAAGAGAAAATTTCCTATATCACCATCCTCTTCCAGAATCACTAAAATCCTAGTATTATGATCGAAGTACCTTAACTTTCTGCAATATAGTTGGTCCCTACAAGGAGCTTTCATATAAAAACTGTCCGGCCCCCTCCTCTTCGACTATGTCGGTCATATGTAGTGTTCAGTTTTTCGATCAGCTCGTTCATTGCACTGGAAGAGAATAGAGTTATGCATGAAGGAAAAAGATGGAAAAAAGTATCGATATTAGCAGATAAACAAACATCTATGCTTTCAACAAGCAATCCATAAAATCATAATAGTAGTAGTACCAAACTTAATGCTACCAATGGAAAAAAGTGTCGATATTAGCAGATAACAAACATCATTGCACTGCCTTCTTGGTTTTTTTTTTCCATTGACAGCATTGAGTTGATATTAGCTAGGCTTCGAAATCATTGTTGTTCGCCGAGGGAACATCAGAAAGCCGGAGATGAGAGGACAAGGGAAGAGGAGAGAAGTAACATTTTCAAGCCCTAGAAGCTAAGGAATCTAGAAGTACCAACACTAAGAGTTCGAGTGTGTATCGATATTAGACATTCAAGCAACACAGACAAGCTAAGTATATCAAACACACTATCTAGAATGTAATCTTTTCCTTCCTAAATTAAAATATATATTTGGAACAAGTGATGTCATAATAAAGAAATGAAGAACATGTATAAATGGGAATAAAATGATTGATAAATCTTCAAATTCGCCTGCGTATGTTTTTGCTACCACGCACTTGCACATACTCCTCTAAAAACATATTTTACCACACACTTGACATTGCCTGTTTACTGATTCTATTTTTGAGATCATGTGTTACATAGCATATGTTTGTGATTCTAATCTAGTTAGCAGCCAATGCCATGTATAGTATTCCATATATAAAGATGTAACTTTTTTTTTAATCTAGTTTATTAAACAAATTATTTTCATACAGTACAACAATCAGTAGGCACCAATAACAGAAATATCAAACCTTGAGCAATTAGTGGACGTTGCTAGATACGTAATCAACGTTGTGTCATTATATTCCTGAAATGAGAGAGATTATGGAAGTAAGAATAACGAATCACGAAATCAATGTAACGTCTAAAAAAATTGTACGAACCAAATAGTATTATAATAGAATAAACCAAGCGTTCAAGGTATGGGACCCTCCCTTTTGAGAATCTGCCCTAGATATACCCACTATATACTTTTCACTTCTCCACCCTTTCTTATCAATAGTCTAATATCCTTAACCTTCTTGGTGCAAATACTTGAAGGGCATGTTTGGGGAATGGAATTGAGGGAGGATGGGATGGGTAGATTTGTTAAATTTCATTTGGCGTTAAAAAATAAGACCCTGAGGAAGGAAAGAGTTGGGCGCGTGGGGTTATCCCTGCGCATGTCAGTTTTTTTTTTTTTTTTTTTTTTTTTTTTTTTTTTTTTTTTTTTTTTTTTTTTTTTTTTTTTTTCTT
>JBBMEF010000001.1:7983700-8005846 GCA_037832685.1 Sicyos baderoa | reverse complement strand
AGGTCCCATTTCTTGGGAATTTAGGTTGTTCTTGGTTTATTGCTTAATGAAGTTACTATCTTTTCAAAAAAAAAAAATATTGATGGAGTCATGTTGCTATTTCACCTAAATATTTCTCTTTTAAATTTACTCCCAAATTGAGAATTAATGCCTAAACATAATAAAATGCTTAGTTTACTTAGGACTATGGGCATGTGTATATATAGTAATGGATAAAAGGTGCACATGGTATTATGAGACTAGATCCACCAACTTATTTTTATTTTTTAGTTGAAAAACCTTCTAACCATATTCTAATGTGTTGGATAAACTACCACTAAACTAATTACATAATTTGTTTAAATCAATTCAAGTATATTTTAATTTGGTAATCAATATATTTAATCCATCACTAAATACCTAATGTAATATTGGTAAATTTATATCCTAATAATTTTTAATTAAAGTCTATGTCATTAATATTAACAATATGCAAATGTAACTAATCATAAATTAAGTTAGAAAGTTATCAATTTTTTTAACACATTTACTAGGTATATAATATCGATAGGTATACATCGATGCCGCTTGAGCTATTGCTCTATTGGCTCTTACGATCGACAATTAATAGTTTATGAATTTGAATCCTCACCTTCTATTATTATAGAGTTAAAAAAAACACATAAGTTTCAATTTGAAGTTTGTATTTAAAAAGTAAAATTTTGTTTTTTGCAATAGAATAAATAAGTTACTTGTGAAGTTTGGGGTACGACTAGTCCATTAGAATATATCATAAGACCGAAAGTTAAATTGGGGATCACTAAGTTGATTTCTAAAACCACACAAATTTAGGCTCTGTTTCATAACCATGTATCTTATATTGTTCATTTTGAGCATAGACTCTCATGACTTTGTTTTTTGACACTTTCCAAAAGAGATCATACCGATGAAGATGTTTGTCTTCCTTTATAAATCCAAAATCTACTCCTTATTTAATCAATGTGGAATTTCACACTTTATTTAACCAAAATCTACACTTTATTTGTATTCCCAACAAAAACCATGAACATAGCTCAACTACCCCCAACAAAAAAGACATTTTGACAACTATTTGATTTTTATTTAAAAAAAAATTCCCTATTTCTTTATCTTTATTGAAGTATTTAATACTAACTCAATTTTAAAAATCATAATAAGTTTTTGAAGAAAAAAAGAACTTAATGTGAATTTTAGGTAAAAGGCAGATATTAAAGTAAGCAAAGTCATAGGTTAGAGTAGTTATGGTAGATAATTTAAAAATAATAATAATAGTTTTTTTAAAAATATATATAATAAAATAATATGGTCTTAAATTTTCAGCAAAAACATACCTCAATCTTTTTTTTGTTGGTACACATACTTCAATATTTAAGACATACTCATACTTTTGCTTTTCTTTTTTGGATGATGATTAAGACATATATTTTTTTTCTTTTGAGATCGAAAGTTGAAATGACATATATATGTCACATTTGTGGGTGTGGACAAGGAGAATATATCTACTTTGAACTGGATTTCAATATTGCCTGAAATGGGACACCAACAACTATTCTTTTCTCTATTCTATTGTTCTTCTTATAAATCACTTTTCCTTTTTCCCCTTTAATTCTCTCCAAATATCCCACCACCACTTCCAAAACACAACCATTATCGATTCATGTTCATCCACTAAACCCTCGTTTGATAACCATTTAATTTTTGAAATTTAATTAAGAGAGTATATGAATGCTAATCAAATTTAAAAAATAAAAACAAATTTAAAGCTACTTTTTTTTTCTTTTCAAATTTTAGTTTGATTTCTAAAAATATAGATAAGATGTAGATATCCAAGTAAGAGAAATTAAACATATGATAAAATAGTTGTTGTAGGCTTAAATTTCAAAAACTAAAAACAAAATGATTATCAAACGGGGTCTAAGACTCCATTTGATAATTTTTTGTTTTTCATTTTTTGTGTTTTTGAAATTTAAGTTTGTACATGGTTTTAAGAAGTGTGTGATTTCTAAGTAAATTTCATAAACAAACATAACTATTTAGAAGCTTTTTTTTAGTTATCAAATGATGCCTAATTAATTCAAAAGTTTAACTTTTATAAGTTGGGATAAATTTAATTATATTCTACTAATATTATCTCTTGCTTGTAGACTTGAGAAACTTAAATAACATCCAACAAATAGAAATTAATATTAATTAGAGATGAGACGACTTCACATATGTATTTGAACACATGATCTTCTACTCTATATCACATTAAGTTATGTTAAATCATCGATTAACTTAAAAACGTAAACGCATTGGTTGACCTTGTGGGGTCAAGAGAGCCTTGATGAATTAAAAGGTTATGGATTTAATCTACGATGATGTCTACCTATCTAAGAATTCATTTGTTACGGATATTCAAATGTTGAAGGTCGTACGAGTTTTTCCATAAAAGTAGTCAATGTGCACATAAGATAGTCTAAACACAGTCCCGTTTGATAATCATTTCATTTTTTATTTTTTATTTTTGTTTTTAATATTTTAAAAACACGTTCGTTTGATAACCAATTTTAGATTTTATTTTTAAAATTCTAAAAATATTTTTTAAATATTAAAAGAATTATAAAAACTAAAGAAAAAATAACTTTTAAAAACAAGGTTTTGTTTTTGTTTTTAAAAAAGTATCAAATAAATAGTAAAAAACTAAAAAAAGCGAAGTAAAATGTGAAATCTAAAAACAAAAAAACAGTTATCAAACATGTTTTTTGGTTTTTAGTTTTTAAAAACAGAAAATTAAAATGAGTTATCAAACATATACTGTTTTTATTTTTCAAAACAAAAAACCAAAAACCAAAAATAAAATCTAGAAACAAAAAATAAAAAACGAAATGGTTATCAAACGGGCCCTTACAAAATATACTTATTAAAAAAAACACTTAAAATTTTATGTTAATTAGGGTATATTTAATTCGATCCTAGATTTGATTGTTTTATAGAGCTGACAAATCCTGTTTCTACCCCAAGAGGGTGACCTTTGGGATTGGATTAGGCAATGTGAAGAAATTTCCCAATTGGTTTAGTTCTCCACAAGCACTTAGTGAAATTTCAACTTACCAAGTTGTTCTATTTTACCTATTTTGAAGTATTCACATTCATTGTGGCACAATATCATATATTGTATTGGAAAGCACCTCCCTTCATCTTCAAGCTTCTTGCTTTTAACTTCTTTTAGCACCTTTTCTATATGCTTCTTGTTCTATATTTTTTTTTTCTTCTTTTTTCTTAATTGGGATTTTTCTTTATTATTATTTTTGAATCAGGCTAGGCAAGATCTAACAATTTGCTTTTTGGACTTCCATTTAAGAGTAGGCCAGGTTGTGTTATAATAACTCAACACGTGCTTGGGCCACCAAATATAATAATCGATAGATTAGTCGATAACCCTTCATGCCAATTATAATAATCTTGTCGGCCTTTTATAATAATCTCTACTAAAATAGAACTTATGTAATAATATTACATTACTATTATAACATTCACCCCAAACACAGGTTACCATAATTTCTGTTATAATAACCTGTAGCATATTATTATAACTTCTTCTATTATAATAACATGCACTCAGACACATGTTATTATAACTTCCCCTATTATAATAACTAAGTTATAATAACCCAATCATTGCCTCAAATATACCCTTAATCTTATTCCTTAGGATCTGATTATTGATGCATTCTTGGCTACTACTTCCTGTATTTGCTTTATTGTGGGATGCTCATTACTCCTCCAAGCTCAATCTGCTTTAGCTTAATAGATAAGCTTGGACTTCTTTTTATTATTATTATTATTATTTATTTTGGAAACAAGGAATTCTGGTCTTAACTTCCTGTTTTAACTTACCAAACAATCTTTTGTCCTATTGCTGCCAGAAAACTTGGTGTTTGGTTTATTCTGAAATTCCTCAAATTTTAATCAGAGTTTTAGTGCATTTTATATTCATTTTTTAGTTCAAAACTTCTACTGATATTACTGTTGGTTCCTTCCTTGTTTCTTTCTTTTTGGCCTTTTATTGCTGCTTTCTGTTCTACACTGTTCAAATAGAATATAGTTTTCCCATCTGTTTCTTCTGATAGGCAGTAACAATGCCATACGTTGTCGATTCATTTTGATCGAACGAGAATTAGAGCTTCGCCCCACTTCATACACGGGGCACTAGTCACGGAAAGCTTAATTTAGAGCTTAAACTCCATGAAAATGATTTGGCTCCTTTTGCTACTCATTTCTATTCAAGGGATTTCAGAAGGGGCCTCAAAACATGAAGTAGTAAAAGTTGGAGCTATATTTTCACTTAGTTCTGTGAATGGGAAAGTGTCAAAGATTGCCATAGAGGCTGCTGAGAAAGATGTGAATTCTGATCCAAGTGTTCTTGGTGGAAGAAAGTTATCAATATCCATTCATGATGCAAATTACAGTGGTTTTCTTGGTATCACAGGAGGTATAAACTTTGACTCACAGAAGCCCTGTTCATTATTGGTGAATTTGATTATTGTCATTTTGGTTATAGAAGTAAGTTTTAAATACTATTTAATTTGGTCCCCTTCAACTTTCAACTTTCATCATTTTGGTCTCTTTACTTTCCAAATGGACTGTTTATTTTAGTCCTTGTAGTTTCAAAACCTCCATTTTGGTCTATGTACTTCTAAAAAGCAAATATTCTGGTTTCTGCATTTGTAAGCACAATCTCAATACAACATTGAATTCAATAAACTTTTTGAAATGTACTCTTTCGGGGTGTTTGGGACGACAAGTTGCTAATGTTGTTGGTGGATTATCATTGCCTGTGTTCGGGATACAGGTAATGGTTACATGAGTTATCATTGTTTATATTTGTGGTTCTGGTAATAGTTAATGGGAAAAATGTAGGTAAGGATGGATTAGTGAACCGTACGATTAGGTCATATACGGTTTTAAAAAAGGGATTGAGATGAATAGTAATTACCTCGGGTAATCACTATTCATTACCCGGAAAACCATTATTGGTGGCCCAAACGACCCCTTTATGTTTGTTCTGGATAGAGTTTGTATTAAATTTGTGTGAACGAGGATCAAAACCGTAATTTTTAAAAAGTACATGGACCAAACAGTCTTTGTACACAAGAACTAAAATGAATCAAAATGGATAGTATGGGGATCAAAATGAAAATTTTGAAAGTGAATAGACCAAAATGAACTAAAGCTAAAAGTACAAGCACCCAAATAGTATTTAGACCTAGACCTAGTTTTCACTAAAAGGCAACCTTGTTGTAGAGGTTTGGGATCTCCAAAGTATGCTTCTTTAGAGGTCCTAGGTTTGAAGCCCTGGAGTGAGTGTTTAATTATAAAATCAATTGTCGTCTTTTAGGTCCAGGCCTTGGGATGGTGCGGGTGCCCCCAAATATGTAGAGGGACAAAACTTTGATTCTTGGCTATCAAAACATATGCAATATTTAGACCTGAAAGTAATTGTTTTTTCTTTGTTGATCACAGCAATGAAGTACATGGTGTCTGAGACAGTTGCCATCATAGGTCCACAAGATGCTACAATGGCACATACACTCTCACATCTTTCAAATGAACTCCATGTCCCATTATTATCATACACCGCATTGGACCCGGCGCTTTCGACTTTGCAGTATCCATACTTCATCCAAACAGCTCCAAATGATCAGTTCCAAATGACTGCAATTGCAGATATCATTGATTACTATGGTTGGCACGACATAGTACTCGTTTACACTGATGATGATCAATTTCGAAACAATATGATTGCATTAGGGGATAAACTTGAAGAGAAAGGCTTGAAAATTTCCTCTAAAGTGGCACTTCCCCCTTACCCAACAGCAACTAGAACTCAGGTTCAAGATGCAATGTTCAAGATTAAAATGATGGAATCTCGAGTTATAGTATTGTGTACGTTTTCTAAAACAGGGTTCTTGGTTTTCGAAGTGGCTCGAAGCTTTAGAATGATGGAAGCTGGATTTGTTTGGATAACCACTAGTTGGCTTTCAACAGTAATGGATTCTCTTTCGCCGCTTCCTTCAAAAACTGCCAGCTCCATCCAAGGAGTTCTTACGCTTCGTCTACACACGCCCGATTCGAGACGAAAGCAGTCTTTTATATCAAATTGGAACAAGCTTTGTAATGGCTCTATTGGGTTGAATACTTATGGCCTATATGCATATGACACTGTTTGGATGATTGCAAAAGGATTAAAAGAGTTATTTGATCATAATGGCACAATCTCTTTCTCCAAAGATACACATATTAGTAGTCTTGGGCATAATGGAGAGAGCTTGGATTTTAGTTCATTGGGCAAATTTGATGAAGGAAAGGAGCTGCTTAACAATTTATTGAATATCAGCATGATTGGTTTGACAGGTCTTATTAAGTTTCTAGATAGATCTCCTTTAAATCCATCATATGATGTCATAAATGTTGTGAAATCTGGTATGAAGAGAATTGGTTACTGGTCCAACCATTCCGGATTATCTCTCGTGGCGCCCGAAACGATGTATGGAAGATCAGCCCATCGTTCTAAGTCTTCCCCACAATTAAGCAGAATAGTGTGGCCCGGGGGATCGAGTACAAAGCCTCGTGGTTGGGTTCTACCACTCGATAGGCGGTTAAGAATTGGCGTTCCACGTAGAGTTGGTTATCAGGAATTTGTGACACCGGGAAATGGTAACGGCACAGTCAAAGGATACTGCATTGATGTGTTCACTGCTGCCATCCGTTTGCTCCCATATGTAGTTAATTATGATTTTGTTTTGTTTGGAAATGGTGAGGAGAATCCTAGCTACTTTGATCTTGTAAATAATGTTGCATTGAAAGTAAGTAAACTTTTAAGAAGCATTTTGACTTGTTGTTTTGTTTAGATTCTACTGAACTGAATGTGGGATTTTGCAATCTTGTAGAAATTTGATGCTGCTGTTGGTGACATTGCAATTGTGACTAGTCGGACAAAGGTTGTCGATTTTACGCAGCCTTATATCGACTCGGGGCTAGTCATGCTGGTCCCTGTCAAGAAGTTGAGTTCAAGTCCTTTGGCATTTTTTCGCCCATTCTCACCAATGATGTGGGTTGCCATAGCAGGCTCTTTTCTCCTCGTTGGATTTGTCGTGTGGAATGTGGAACATCGAAAAAATGACGAATTCCGAGGTCTTCCTCGTACGCAATTTGTTACAATCCTTTGGTGAGTACTAGATAAATGTTTGTGCCATGTTACTTGAAATGATCATGTGGAGAGACCATATGATCAAGTTAGGTGAAATGTTCAAAAGATCCAACAATTTTGAGAACCTACAACTACAGTTTTATGCAGATTTTTGCTGCAATCCTTCACAAGCAAGGAACATTCTTATAAATTTTTCCTTTTTGATCCTATGTTTACTCACGTTGCTACAACGATAAATCGATCCGATACGTGAGGAGATCATTTGAAAAAAAAGGAAACTTGGCTGTAGAGGATGAACTCAGTTGCATTATGTGTTTTTGAAACACAACACAAGAATACTTGAAAAATGGTGTTTTGTTACTATCTCCTATGTACCTTGTCCCAAACTAGCATTGTGACTGTAGATCATAGGTTTGCATTTCACATATAACTTAATTATAATTCTTTTCGATACTTTAGGCCCTTGGCCTATGTTAGTTTATATAATTAAAAATTACCCCATCAACTTAAACTTTTTGATTGACGGGTGATTTAACACGATTCAACATGTACCAATGCAGAAGGCCCTAAGTTCAAACTCTTGTCGAGTCCTTTTTATCCCTAGTTACTATTGATTTCTATTTGATGGGCGTTCTCGAATTTCTAAGTGAAGGAGAGTATTGGTTGATATATTTAAATTTACTCCATCCAACTCATAAGCTTACACTTTTGGGCGGTTGATTGGTGATTCAATATGATTCAACAACCTAGTCTCGACTCCAAAGAATCCCTTGAGCACATCGGAATTTCATCCCTCCAAATCGATTTAGTCAATGCAATATATGGCTTGTTCTTCAATCTTTATATCCATTCTCATCTTAGTATTTCTTGTCTTGATATGCAGGTTTGGCTTCTCTACACTGTTTTTTTCACATAGTAAGTCCTTTAATTATTTGGAGATACCATGCTTGTTACCTTACTGTCCAAGTATTTTTCATAGCCTCTACAAGAGCTACAAGTTCTAAATAGTCTCATTCTCAGGAGAAAATGTCGTGAGCACGCTCGGGCGTTGCGTGCTTATCGTCTGGCTTTTTGTTGTTCTGATTGTCAACTCGAGCTACACCGCTAGTCTGACATCGATATTTACAGTACAACTAGCCTCACCTATCACAGGAGTTGATTCATTGATATCTAGCAAAATACCTATAGGATTCCAAGTTGGTTCATTTGCTGAAAGTTATTTAATAGAGCAACTTAACATCCAAAAGTCTAGGCTCATTGCTCTTGGATCCCCAGAAGAGTATGCTGCAGCCCTCGAGAATGGAACGGTCGGAGCCATCATCGACGAACAGCCATACGTCGATCTCTTTCTCACCAAGCATTGCGATTTTTCAATCAGGGGCCAGCAGTTCACCAAAAGTGGATGGGGATTTGTGAGTATATCTAGACATAACCTTCAAGTTTTCATCTCCCTTGCCTTTTATGAATGCTGCTTTAGTGCTTACTATAGTTTTTTTCTTTAGCTTAGATAGATTTTGAATCTGAATGCAACGTCATGCTTACTAAAGCTAGCATTCATCAATTTTTTTTTTTTTTTTTTTTAATGTGGGTGAATATTCAGATTAGCTTACGCATACCTCGATTACTCAAGAGCATGTCGTCCAACCCGACAATATTTGACTTCGAAAATTAGAGTCATCGATATTTATAAAGCAAATTGAAAGGTTTGAACAACATATCTCGTTTTTTTCGTTCAACTATTAAAAGATTGGATGACTCAAATTTATGACATTTTAATTCATGAGTACACATTTAGGGTTGTTTGTTTGACATATTTAGCTAGAATGTAATTTTAGGATTTATTAACTTCTCATTTTTTATTAACTGCTCATCATTTTTACTTATAAAAATAACTCTCCTTTCTAACCATTTATTTTATTCATTCATTTTTAACTACTCAATCATTTCTAACCACTCATTTTTAATCATTTATTTCAAATCAATCAAAATAACTCATTTTTAATAATTTATTTTTTAACTAATAAAAATAATTACTCTTTTTAAATTAACTTATATAAACAAAAACTACTTCCAATTGAATTTTTAGACAAATTAATTTTTAACAACTCTACATAACTTTTCAATATTACTCCTAAAACTAAATATGTTGAACAAACAACCCCTTACTGATTGTTGGCTGTGATTATTAATTATCTTGGTGTTAATTCATTTCCATTCCACGGTTACAAGTTTGATTATGGAATTCCGGATTTGTGATTTTTTTTGGGGTACAATTTTAAGAATTAGTTTAAGATTAGCATTAAATTACTGAAATCGATTTTTGACAGGCATTTCCACGAGACTCCCCATTAGCAGTCGACTTGTCAACGGCGATTCTAAGTCTATCAGAGAGCGGCGATCTCCAAACAATCCACGACAAATGGTTCTCAAAGAAGTCGTGCAGTTCCGGCGGCGATTCCGACTTAGAACAGCTCAACTTGCATAATTTCATCGGCCTCTTCTCCATTTGCGCCGCCGTCTGTTTGTTCGCTCTCCTCCTTCACTTTCTCTTCACCATGTACCAATTCAACCGCCATTTGGAGCGAGATCCAGAACCTTCCACTTCCGCCGCCGCCACCGCCGCCGCCGGTGGTTTTGCTTCTACCTCTACGCGTCTTAAGAAATTCTTGGCGTTTTCTGACAAGAAGAGGGATCGGAAGAAGAGCTATTCCAAGAGGAAGCTCGACGATGATGCGTTTTCCAGTGATCGCCATGAGGATTTTGCGAATTGAGATCTATGGTGTCGCGGCCGATTTCCCCCCCTTTTTTAGGGTAAATTAACATTTTGGACTAATTTTCGCATTTGTTTCATCTCGTTTAAAATTTAATCTTGGTCGATGAATTTTCAAAACTCCATTTGTACTTTTCGAAATAAAATTTAAATTGTTTCTTATAATAAAATTGAAGTCATTATTAATCGAAATTGTTTCGTTAATAATTTTAATACAAAAAACAATGTGTACAAATGTTTTTATTATTTGTAGAGGAAGATTTTAAAATTATTTTATAGAAAAATAAATAAATAAATGATTCGAATAACCAATTTTAAGTTTTTTTCGGTGAGGGATTGGAATTGAACAAATCACAAAATTAAAGATTAAAATAAAATTAATATCAAAATTTTGGGACAAAATATTATTTTGGGGATTTTGTATGTATAGCAAAAAAAATGATAAAATATTTCCATTATAACACAAAATCAAAACTAATTCATTTATAGTAGGGGTGATTTCTATTCGGTTTTTGTCGGTTTTGTACCAAACCGACAACCGAACCGCTATGTTCAATTTTTTCACAAAATAGATTCGATTCAATGTCCAATAAAATAAAAACCATTGATTCGATTTGTAATTGGTTCGGTTCGATTTTAAATCCGATCCAATGTCCAACAAGTAAGATTTTCAAAAAAAAAAAAAAAGAGTGACAGTTTAAACCTATTTTTCATGTCACATAAGTGCTATTGAACCCTGGGTGTTAGGAGAACAATACTCCAATTTCCAATTTCCAACCAAAAAAAAAGATTACAAACCAAATTTGTCACAAAATTGAAGAATTGAGAAAGAAACCAAAGAACCCAGAACCAATTCATAAAAATGCAAAGCAAATGAAAAGGAAAAAGGTTTTTTTAAAAATACCTTAAAAACAGCCAGTTTAAGGAGAGGCCATAGAGAAAATTTAGGAGTTCAATACCTCTTCTAGTAATTGGAGTTTAAGGAGAGGCCATAGAGAAAATTTAGGCAACAAGAAAAAAGGAAATCAAAAGAACCAACTGGCTAGCAAAATTAATTATTTTCTTCTAGCAATTCAAATTGAAAGAAAAAAATTCGAAATCAAGGAACAAAGAAATCAAACAAACAAAATTAAAGAGAAAGAAAGAAAACATACTTTGAAGTTTGGGAGAGAGCGGGCATGGATTGTAGAGAAGAATCAAGAATAGTGTTTCAAAAAAAAAAAAATCAAAAGAATCGATTAGAAATGAGCGGCTGATGAATGGAGAAAAAGAAGACGTTGAAATAGGATTTTAATTGTATTTTATGTAGATTCGGTTCGGTTCTATTTTTTTATCGATTTTTCTATACAAAACCGAACCGAACCGAACCAGTAATATTCAGTTTTCTGCAGATTTAAACCAATACATCCAATATGTTTCTTAAAAATCGAACCGAACCATTGGATCGGTTCGGTTTTCTGTTTCACCCATAATTTATAGTAGAAAATCTAAATTCAGTTCTATCATTCGTTGATTACGATTAGTGATAGAATTCAATCAATAATAAACTTATTTGATCGTGCTTGAATTTTCTACTTGAATTATATTACTAATAGAATTCAACTGGTGATCTAATTCAATTTGCTACAAATATAATACTAGAGGTATAATGTGCTGCTGATGATAAATTCTCTTTTATTTTAACCTTTTACTTTATTTAAGAATAGTTGGAGGAGATAATTCACTTGTAATTTTTTTTTTTTTAAAACAATAATATTGGAGGAGGGGAATTCGAGCCTATAACTTCATGGTTACTAGGTCATACAAGATGTCAGTAAAGCTATGCTATTTGTGACAATTCACTTGTAACCTTGTGACAACTAGATTATACAATATGATATTATTGTTAACTTATTTATTTTGTGTTCCGTTAAACATGAAATAATTCAATATAATATATGATTACCAATTATATTAATACTTTAACAAAAACTACATCATTTTCCCCAATAAGAGTAGCAATTCATTGAAAGTATGCATCATATATTAATTCGGTAGTTATGTAACCATCATGAAGTAACTTAAGTGTAAGGTGCATAAAATGATGAATTATATTTATAGTGGTCACTTATTTAGAAATTAATTTCGTATAAAATTTTTAACGTAAAAAATATTGTAGTGTCAGACCTTGTGATATTAATCGAAGTTGACATAATCACTAGTTAGAAAATAAAAAAGAAAAAAGGTTAAATGTTCTTTTAGAAACTCTAAAATAAATACTAAACTCAATTGAAGAGACATTTTTTTCTATTGCAAAAAAGAAAAGAAAGAAAAGGTAAGAAAAAGTTTTTTTTTTCTTTTTGAATACAAATTGAGGAAGGATGACCAACAAATTCTATGTGGAGGACACAAACTGCTCTCAAATCATATAAGAGTCAAATACCGATTTTCGAACTTAAATTCGTGAACGTGGAGTTTTTTTTTTTTTTTTTTTTTTTTTGAAATTACATTAATAGGGGGTGGGCACTCGAACCCATGACATTTTGGTCATTAAACGTACACTAATGTTGCTGAGCAACTGCTCATGTTGGCTCGTGAACGTAAAGTTGAAATGAACTAACAACAAACAAATAACCAAGTGCAACACCCCTTAATTTCTTTCTTTCTTTTTTAATCTAACTTCGTGGCTTTTGAAATTTATTATATTTCATTTCTTATACTCTCATTATAATTAGGAGATTTTTCATGTATAACAAAAATAAGCTAAAAAATTGCATCTATAGCACAAAATTGAAAATAATTGCATATATACCAAAATTATGAATGATTGATCTGAATCGAACTCAATCAATAACTAGTGATTGAACTCAATCACTTAACAAACTGATTGAGTTCAATCATTAGTTATTGATTGTGTTCGATTTAGTTCAATCACTCATAATTTTGGTATAAATGAATTTTTGATAAAAATATACTATAATTCTGATAGAGTGCCCTAAAGTTGGTATATATAATAAATTTCTTTATAATGAGGTGAAACACAATTCAACAAATTTAAAATGGGATAAAAATTAGATTATTTATAGGAATGGTCAAAGTACATAGTAACCTCTTTTTTCTTTCCTTTTTATAACAACGGTAAAGGTAGTAGGAATGATCAAATTTAAAATTTATTAAAAAGGGTACTTTATAAGTTCTAAAGTACCCATTTTTATTCTCTCGTAAAAGTAAGTTTTTTTTTTTCAATCAACCACATTTTAAGTCGAAAACTTTATAAGTTTTTAAAAATTCTGTATATATAACTTGTTATTTTGAACTTTATATATTAGGAGAGAAGACCCAAACTCAAAATATTTATACTATAAAAAAAATCAAATACTAATTTTCAAGAATATAACTGTAATATTAAACAATAATTTAGAGCTAATATTTAATTAACATTTTATTTTTTATTTTTGTTGAATTTAATGAGTCAATGACATAATAATTTTATTATTTAATTATAAATGAGTTCGACACTGAATTCAATTCTTGAAATCGATATTTATAATTTTTCTTCTTCCACTTGTACTAAAAAATATACTATATTTTATTTTTTTGACAAGGTTAATTGGCAATTTTGGTCATACATCAATAACTTTTTATGAATACATATGGTCATCAATTCTTTATACAAAAATAAAATGCCACATCAAGAAAAGCCAAATGACGAAATTACCCATCACTTCAGGACCATCCTCAACCTCGCTCTTCGAAAGAGCTGCCTCAAATAGTAATTTAACTACCACTATATAAACACTCAGGTCTTCGTCTTCGTTGCATCAGGTTCGCTCTCTGCTGCGACTGCACTGACCTTCAAAGCTCAAAATCTCAATCTCTCACAAAACAATTTTCAGGTTCCGATCTCAATTTCCTCCTCTTCCATGGCGGCGATCTGCTACCAGCCTCCATTGAAGTCGTTGCCATTCCCTTCACTCTCAACATCTAACCCTAAATCCATCCTCTTCAGGTGCATGTCTCTTCCATCCAGAACCGCCGTCACCACCGCCGAACCGGAACCAGTCTTCTCCTCCGTCAAGGCTTTCGCACCGGCAACCGTCGCTAATCTAGGCCCTGGCTTCGATTTCCTCGGCTGCGCCGTCGATGGCTTGGGCGATTTCGTCTCCCTCACCGTCGATTCCAATGTTCATCCAGGTGAGATCGCTATTTCAAATATTACTGGCGATAACGCTCATAAACTAAGTAAAAATCCTTTGTATAACTGCGCTGGTATTGCTGCGATTGAGGTTATGAAGATGCTAGGGATTCGATCGATCGGTCTCTCTCTTTCTCTAGAGAAAGGTTTGCCGTTAGGAAGTGGTTTAGGATCGAGTGCAGCGAGTGCCGCTGCGGCGGCGATTGCTGTTAATGGACTGTTCGGCGGAAAATTAGGGTTCGAGGAATTGGTTCTCGCGGGGCTGAAATCGGAAGAGAAGGTTTCTGGATACCATGCGGATAATGTCGCACCGGCGATTATGGGAGGTTTTGTTCTGATTCGGAACTACGAGCCATTGGAATTGATCCGCCTGAAATTCCCCGTTGAGAAGGAGCTGTTCTTCGTATTGGTGAGCCCCGAATTCGAAGCTCCAACGAAGAAGATGCGGGCTGCATTGCCAGCTGAGGTCGGGATGCCGCACCACGTATGGAACTGCAGCCAAGCAGGGGCATTGGTGGCGGCGGTGCTGCAGGGCGACTCGATGGGGTTGGGCAAGGCATTGTCGTCAGATAAAATTGTGGAGCCGAAGCGGGCGCCATTGATTCCAGGGATGGATGCGGTCAAGAAGGCGGCCATTGCGGCTGGGGCATTCGGGTGTACTATAAGCGGGGCGGGGCCGACAGCAGTGGCGGTGATCGACAACGAGGAGCGGGGGGAAGAGATCGGTAAGAGGATGGCTATGGCGTTTTTGAAGGAGGGGAATTTGAAAGCTGTGGCATCTGTACAGAGGCTTGATCGAGTTGGTGCAAGACTTATTGGATCCACTCCTAGATAGTGTTTTGTTAGAATGTTTTTGATGTTTTGATGCTGATTCTCGAGTAAGTTCTTGTTGTTGTTGTGGCTGCTTTTGGAAATGGTTAATAAATATGATTCCGCCATGAAAATGAATCTCTGGAAGTTATTGTTTATGCGGAATCATGTTGTGTTTTTTTTGTTGCATACTAATGGTCCCCTTGAGTATCAAGAGGACAAATATCAATTCCCGGGATCGAATTAATGTTGAACCGTTTTACCAAACAAGGAAAAGCCACAACTTTTACAATATTATATGTTATGAAATAATTTTGAGATGAAACTTAAATGTATTAATTGGATTTTTGTTGTTGTTAGAATTAGGTCAAAAATAATGGGTCCTAATAAAAGAGTCAAGTAATGAACTTCAATCAAGTTAAACGAGAATCTAATTGTCAATTTCGATCGAAGAGAAATCTAAAACCTAATCCAATATCATGGATAATTTCATTGATATTAAAGTGGTGTAGAGTGAGATAATATGTCTTGTGACAATAATCGAAATGTCGAATATTTTTTTTAAGGAAAAAATCACTTGCTCTCTATTATTTTTCCTCCTTAAAATATGTCACAAAAACTTCTAAAGAGTATCTTCTCCAAAATCACACTTTAGCATGAAGAGAATGAAAGAAAAGGGGAGGAATAAAAGCTTTTTTACTTTTTGTAAGGTATTAGTTAGGAGCTTAGGTATACAAGAAGCACGAGAATAACTTTTTCAATGCTCGGCCTTTCGAATATTGAACTAAACAACCTTTATTTATTCTCACCTTTATTATAACTTTTATGCTCTCAATCCAAATGGTTCTTTAATGTTTCCAAATTTTGAGGGAGATGAGAATAAGAACCAAATAATCATTTTGTTTATTTTGATTAATAGAAAGAATTTTTAATTAACAGAAGAAGGTGTTTTCAACAATGAAGAAAAATAGTAAAGTATTTTCTTTATTAATTTAAAAGGGTACAAAAAATATAGTGCAAATTTCCATTTTCACACTTTTGAAAATCTTCTAATTTAAATTATTTTTGTAAAAAAATGTCTTCTTAATTTAAGTGGGCTAATTGCATTACATACCAAATTTTGATGGAGTGATTGATTAAATTGAAAGTTTAAATGTTTAATTGTTACAACATCATATTTTAGGAGTGATTTGTACAACTTGTCTAAATTCCTTTAGTTCCTCGAAAAATAAAATATGGTGACCACCTAGTTTTCACAATTGAAATGCAAATTTGACATAGTTTGATAAGTTTAACGAAAGATCTAATAATTAAGAGATTATAAGTTTGAATGTTATAATATTATTGAATTAAAAAAAAGAAACTTGCTCTGTTAATTTTTTAGTTGTCTATTTTAATTATATCATTTTTAGAGTTATTTTATCCCTATCAAAATTTCAGGCATTTTTTTCTTCTTCTTCATATTTCAATTTCTTCTTTCATCATCTCTGGATTGAAAATTATACTTAAATTATTTATTTATTATATTGATTGAGGATTATCTATATATACAGATCGAAGACTATATGTTGCACGGGTTCATATATCTATTTTACTAATATTATTATACATGAAAAAACTCTCTAAAAAATATAAAAAAAAAAAACGTAAAACCTAGGTGAGTGGCAAAGTTGATTATTGAGTATTGATCCATTTCACTCCATTGTCACGAGTTCAACGGTTGTGCTCTCTATGTAGGGGTTGTTGGTCATTTTTCTCGAATTTGTACTTTTTTTAAAAAAAAAATAAAAAATAAAATAAAAAAACCCCGTAAAAAGTCCATTGGGCTTGGTAAATAGCGAAAGGGCCCATTCTGGAAAATGAAAGGTTGAATTTGTTGTTGTTCTTCTTCTTCTTCGTCGTCTAAAGGAAGGAAGGACAAAGAAGTGTCACACCAAATTCCAAAGTTTTTGGGCCATGTATTTTCCAACTGCGAACGTGGCCATATTCATACCAACAAATTCATAAATAAATGTCATTTTAATTATGACCAAAATCTCCCAACCCTTCTTTACGTACCCAGCGGCGATCTTCATAACAAACGAGCTGCGCAGTGGCGATCTTCATAAGGTAGAGATTCCAGTTTTTTTTTTCTTTCAAAAACAAGATTTTCAATCAATTTCAATGATGGGTCTCTCTCAAAAAGCTCAGAATGTGGGGTTTGAGGGACTGAGAATCTAGAGGAAGAAGAAGAAGAAGAAGAAGGGTATATTGGGTATTTTTTGAGAGATGAGAGAGGTTGAAGGGAGGAGGGTTTGCCAGGAGTTTTCTGCAGGGTATTATGGTCTTTGTGCTCTTGGAGGAATGCTCAGTGCTGGCACAACCCATCTTGCCATTACACCTCTTGATGTCTTGAAGGTCAATATGCAGGTAACCTTTTTGTTCTTTCTTTCTTCTGGGCTTGCTTTTATTTTTTGTAAACAGATCATGTTCATGTTCATTTTCTTTCATGCTTTAATCAGTTCAAATGTTTGGTAATTCTTGAGTCATGTGGGGTTTTTTTTTTTTTTTTTTTGATATTCGTGACTGTCCGTCTCAGCTTTTGTGCCACTCGACTCTCGCCTGACTATGACAAGGAAACCCGTAGGAAATTAACTCCTACATAGGTCGGATTGAACCCATAACCTTATGCATCCCAATGCCCTATTTGACTAATTGAGCCACTTCATGATGGTTTTGAGTCATGTGAGTTGTTTGTGGCTTTAGTTTAAGTAAGACACTGAAGAAGTAGCTTAGGAATGTTGAGTTCATGTTTTAGGACGTTCTTTTGTAATATTTGCTAGTGTCCGATTATGCTTACGCATACTTTGACTATTCTCATATCACATACACTTTAACCATCATATAGCAAAGCAATCGGTGTTATCAGTTTCAAGAACTGACAATAAAGCTAATCTTATGAGTTGGTTTTCTGTCTTAGGTTAATCCAATCAAGTACAATGGCATTGCTTCTGGTTTTTCTATTCTTTGGAGGGAACAAGGTCCTTCATCTCTTTGGAGAGGTTGGTCGGGCAAGTTATTCGGCTATGGTGTTCAAGGCGGGTTCAAATTTGGTCTCTACGAGTACTTTAAGAAGTTTTACTCTGATTTGCTGGAAGGCCATAGCAGAAGCACCATATACTTTCTCAGCAGTGCTTCTGCTCAAGTTTTTGCTGATGTTGCTCTCTGTCCTTTTGAAGCTGTCAAGGTCAGAGTCCAGACACAACCCTACTATGCCAAGGGATTGGCTGATGGGTTTCCAAAGTTATACTACAGTGAAGGTCTTTCAGGGTAAGCAATGGCAACAAGGAAAAATAATATCACATTCTCATCTTCTTTTCCGTCTTCAATATATGCTCATCGATATCGATTTTTTGCTGCAGTTTCTACAGAGGGCTTTTTCCACTTTGGGGACGAAATCTTCCATGTAACATCTCTAACTCATTGAATTTATTAGCTGTGATATTTATTGTCCTAATTTTCTGATTTTTGGTTTCTTATAATTAATCATGCAAACATTACCCATATGTGGGATGTGATGTTTTTAGATAAAAATCTTCCATGTAACATCTCTAATTCGTTGACCTTTTTCACTTTTAGATAAAATTTGAGTGAAAGTTACAATGAATTTTATAGGGTTAATGGTGTTCAATGCCAACATAAGGGCATATATAAGATCTAAACAGGCATAAAAAAACATTGTTGCATCTTTCTTTTCTTTAGTTTGTTATAGATCCCACATGTGAGATGTGATGTTTGTTAGATAGGTGCTACTCCTCTCATCACCAATTAATTTTGAGATGGAACTCCATACTATGTAATAGAGTTCGACAACAATTGGAGTTGTGGGATTCAAACTCATGACCTCTGGGTGGTCATGGACACACACTTATGCCGGTCGAGCTATTGCTTTTGTTGGCTACATTGTTGCATCTGATGGCCTGTAGAAGTGAATATTGGAGACTTGTCTACATGTTTTTTTTGTTTTCATTGGCATTTTGATTAAACAAATAGTAACTTCCTTTCCTGTCATTCTTGGTTTTACAGAGGCAGTTGTTATCCAGTTATGATCATAATCATACTTTTCTTTTGTGAATTGTCTTTGACAGTCTCCATGATTATGTTCTCAACATTTGAGCATTCAGTGGACTTCATATATCAAAAAATCATTCAACGAAGAAAGGAAGATTGCTCGAGAACCCAACAGCTCGGCGTTACATGTTTAGCTGGCTATGCAGCTGGAGCCGTTGGTACTGTTGTATCAAATCCAGCTGATAATATTGTTTCCTCTCTTTATAATAAAAAAGCTGATACTATAATGCAGGTGATGCTCTTTCTCTTATTTTTCATGTATACAGTTTTTGTTTGCATTTTTTCCCAAATGTAAAAGTTCATTGCCAACAAGAACAATTGTTCAACTGATATTAGTGAGTGCTCGTGATCTAGAAGTCATGGGTTCAAATCCCCTATACCACATCAATAAAATTGTTACATTTCCTATCCAAAAAAAAAAAAAAAATCCCCTGTACCCAATGTTGAACTCAAAATATAAAATGTTCTTTTTTTCACCTTGGGCTAAACTTGAAGGAATATTGCACTCTAGTATGTACACCTCATGTTCTTAGTGCATGTTTGAGAGTAATTTTGAAATGGTTAAAGTTGCATGAGTGAGCTTCAAAATCACTTCTAAACCTGCTTTACTCATTCCAAATCAATTTTTCTTGCATGAAAAATGCGTTTTAAAGTGTAAAACCAAACATTTAATTGGTTTCGAAGGATTGAAAAAAATATTTGTGGTCCCCAAGAGGTGGCACAGTGGTTGAAAACTTAGGCTTTGAAGGTATGCTCCCTTCAAGGTCCCAGGTTCGACACTCACCTGTTACATTACTCCTTCGATGTCTCCGGTATTTGGCCTAGGGATTGGCGTGGTTACCCTTGTTTCAAAAAAAAGAAAAGAAAAAAATGTTTGTGAACAGTAATGAATATCCCAGAAATGGTTTTAACCATTACTCTGAAGCACCCTTTTAAAAACACTTCTCTAGAGATAGAAGTAAAACTAAATGAGGTCTTTGTCTGGTTTTTGTCCTCTTGCAGGCAGTGAAGAACATAGGATTTCGCAATTTATTCACTAGAAGCCTTCCTGTCAGAATTGCACTTGTTGGTCCTGCTGTTACTTTGCAATGGTTCTTCTATGACACCATTAAAGTTATAAGTGGACTGTAAGTTTTTATCTCTTCTGGTTGCAATATCTTGTCCTATGGAGTATGAAATATTTTATCATGCTTAACTTGTTGGCCTAGTGGTCAAAGACATCTTGGGAATCTAAGTTTTATGGGTTCAATCCATGGTAACCACCTAAGCTGGTTTGAATGCTCTTGTTGATTTATCATACTTAACTTGTTGATCATTGGGTTCAATCCATGGTAACCACCCAATCTAAGTTTTATCATGCTTAACTTGTTGATTTAAAGTGCACGTAAGCTGGTTTGAATGCTCGTAAATGATTGCAAGCTGAAATCGTTACGATTATCTAGTAAAAAAAGCCATTATGTATGCCTCTACCAACTCTTCATTGTTTTGTATAATTTAGGCCTACAAGTGGAGGGCTCAACAGGTTGTTGGAAGAGGCAAAACTACCAACTTAGAGCTTTCTGGTCAACTGCAACTTTTGATAGTACCAATCACCAGGTTCACACTTCCCAAAAACATGGCAATTTTTTTGTACTTCCTATTATAGCCTTTTTAAATAATTTTAATTTTGGTCTCTGCTGCTGAAGCCACATAATTTTCTTCTTTTGTCTTTGTTCACTCTTCACAACTATAGCTGTAGTCTTACCAGAGCAACCCCAAGTTTGAGGGGAAAATAATTTTTTTGTTTGAAAAAGATGAACTCCTGACCAAACCTAAGCTTCTTTCGAACGTGTTCATTTTGTCGTTCGAAACCGATATATGAATATCTTGTATATGACACTTGTATATGGTGAGCGTGTAATTTTCATAAAGCTCAGTATATGGGTAGGGGTTCGAACATGTAACATTTTGATTGAGAATTGAGATGAGTATGTCTTTTATGCTCGGTTTTGACATACATGGTGAAATTTATTTAGAAAGACATTTGTTATATAGATTCAATAAAGATTATTATTTGTTTAAAAAAAAAATAAAGATTATTATTTTTATCTTTGCATCATTTTCTGTCTGATGATATGAATTCAGCTATTGAAAATAAACTGATATGATGACAATGCCACAAAGAAGTTGGATACATTTGTATTTTCCATTAATTTTAATTTTACCATCACATTTCTCAGGCAAAATCAGAAGAAAAAAAAAGTGCAATCATGTTATATAGATTTGTGATGGAACATATTTTTTTAAAAAAAATGAAAAAAATGTTCCCCATATTTAATAATTTTATTGGTTGATGATTTTAGACAACTATTATTGTTGGTTTTTGGTAGCTTCTAATTATCCTAAGTTAAGATACATAGTACGAAAAAATGTTTAATTTTGAAATCCATGAATGACACTACTAAGAATCTAAATACTAAAAATGTTTATTTTCTCGGATAAAAACTTAAAATATTATTTAAAAAGGAAATTTGGAATGATAAGTACACGCGCTGTGTTGGTGTTTTTGGAAACGTCTAAAAATAGAAATGTTGATCACAAGGTTGGTGATGGCAATCTGGTTATTAGAAATGTTGATCACAAGGTTGGTGATGGCAAATCTACCCTCTTTTGGGAAGAAACCTGGATGCTTGACAATGTTCTTAAAAATGTCTATCCATTGTTACACCATCTGTCTCTTAAAAAGAACCATTTTATTGCTGATTTTTGGAATCCATCTAATAGATCTTGGGACTTATCGCTGCGAAGACACCTCACAAAAGATGAAATTGCTGAATGGGCAGAACTTTCAGGCAAATTGGAAGGTTTTTATCTTAATAATATTGAGGACAAATGGATTTGGGGATTGGACAACTCAGGAACCTTTTCCACCAAATCCCTTATCAATCACATAAATGGTGAGGCATCTCCTATATCTAGTGATGTTGGTCGGTTTTATTCAAAGCTTTGGAAAGGTTATCAACCAAAGAAGGTCAAGTTTCTGCTTTGGGAGATAAGCCATAGAGCAATCAATACAAGTGAGATTTTACAAAA
>JBBMEF010000001.1:7972108-7982821 GCA_037832685.1 Sicyos baderoa | reverse complement strand
GTTTGAGTGAAAAGATTACATTTAGAGCACACTTGGTTCTATGGTGTAGTGGTTAGCACTCTGGACTTTGAATCCAGTGACCAGAGTTCGACTCCCGATAGGATCTTATATGTTATTTTGAGTGGTTGGTAGTAGTTTATTTGAGTGAAAAGATTACATTTAGAGCAGTAAGATCTTATATGTTATTTTGCCAAAATAATAAATGCTTGGCATTATTGCCTACCAGTGACCCAATATAAACCACGTAGGTAAGCATTATTCCCTAGGTCATGTCAGACACAACCTAAATATTCCTTATAAAAAGCCAATCGAAATCAACCAATGAAGAGGTGGAACCATAATACGCACATTTAAGAAGCTTTAATTGTGGAAAATCATATCCTTCGAAATTAAATTTTATTAGAAATGTTTCTTTATTTTTTATTTTTTTTTCCAATGAAGTTTCTCGACAAATTGTCCAGATTCATTTAAGCTTATTATGAGTTTCATTGTCGATCTTACTGTCCATTCAATACACTCCGATAAAAGACGTTCATAATAAAAAAAAAATTGCCTTATTATGAGTTCCATTGTCGATCTTATTGTCCATTCAATACACTCCGATAAAAGACGTTCATAATAAAAAAAAAAAATTGTCACATATAAGGTGAAAGAAATGTACGGTAGATTTAAAGTTAATTTTTAGATCTAGAGTTTTCTTAATTCGATTTCTCTAGTGTTCGATAATGTGAGTTTTTTTAGAAAAAATGAATGCATATATGGTAGGTGAAGAAACATACACGTTTGTTAACCACACAGTACTAAAATAACTTAGTATATCCAGTACAACCATAACATATATTGTATTTTAAAACTTTATATTTTTTTCAAGTGTTTAATTTGTTGATATTGATACTTGTAGTGTAATTAAATATGTTTTCGAGAGCGAACAAGTAAATTTGAATTTACAAACTTTTGAATGTACAATACTGTAGAGTAAAACATTGGAAAATAACGTAATAATTGTGAATTAATAGAGACTCATATTGTTGGAATAACATAAGCTCAAAATTACTATTCAAAATGAGATCAATAGTAAATAAAAAAGGTCACATGGGTTACAAAATTGAAATTGAAAGTGTTCGACATAAAAAAATAATGTAATGTAAAATCATCATTGGGTGAATGCATTCCTCAATATTTATGCGATGCTCTTCAACTACTTCATGATTATGGTACATCTCATTTTCAGCTCACTTACCACTATGTGCAATACAGATTGAGATGTTTGTTGAACCTAAAAGGAAAACATGTACATATAAAAATAAATCTCAACACGATACATATTATATGGTTTAGTCGCAACAGTATATCGCAATGTCGAGTGTTGCAAAAACTAAATAGTATGGTTTAAAATGTTGATATACATGTGTTCTAAAAAGTAAACAGTGTGGTATAATGTTGTAGTTATAAACCTATATAGTACGTATGGGGAAACATATATTGTGTGGTATAGCGTGTTGTGGCGAATATACAATGAGATTTAATTGTCTATTTCATATTGGAATGATAGATGAGCTGAATTACATAGTATGAATATGATAACTAACATACTTAGAGAGAAAACAGTACGGTGGTTGTAAAAACAAAAATGATAGGGTATATCTAACATTAGACAGTATTGTCATTTTGTGAAGGGAAATAAACATAACATAATATGAAAACATTACTAAGTAGTTCGAACATTTTCTACATATTTCATGCAACACACTGGAATATACAATGAAAAAAGTGTATATCAATACAAAACATGAATTGATCATACCATATTGAACAATTGGAGACATCTCGGTAGACGATTATCAAGGGATGAACAGTAACATTCTGATGATGAAAAACTAATAGGAACAACAAAATAAAAAAAAAACAAATGATAACTGGATATTTATGTTAGAAAAAGACTGAAATTGACGGAATATACGGTCCTACCGAAAACGATTGATAGACGACATTCTGTTGAGAACAAGAGAAACGAGAGCACGAAATCCAGAAGAAAAAAAACACAAAAATTGTGAATAGAAGTAGGAGGAAAATACATGAAACGTAAAATGAATATAATAAAAGAAGAAATATAAAATTGCAAAAAATAAAAATAGTTGACATTTAGAAAAGGAAAGTGTTTAATGGAGAGAATATATTAATAATAAGAAAAAGAAATTCGAAAATCATGCAATAAATGCTTGTAGGGGTAGAATTGTATTAAAAAAATTTATTTCATTTCGAATTTTAAATAGGAAATTAACTTAACAAATAAAAACTTGTATGCCTAGATGTACAATTAGTTTTCGAAATAGGTCTAATTATTATAATTTCCCGAAATTTTATGATTGAAATAAATAAGAAAGAAACAAAATTATCAAAAAAAAAAAAAAAAAAGAGAAAAAGAAGTAGCTGGTCAGCACTGATTTCCGATGTTTCTCAGCAGCCACCATTCCGAAACCAAATAACAAATTTACTATTTATTATTATTATTTTTATAATATAATTCTCTCTTTTTCTTCCTCTTTTCTTAATATACATTTCATTCCCCCTTTTTTTTTCTTCTCGTTCATGAATTCCATTTTTCTCTCCTCATTTCCAAGAACAATCAGGTAATTTCTGTTCTTCAAATCTTCGATTCTGATTATTTTGCTTTCTGATCTTGTTTTTCCCTTTCAGATTTCTTATTTATATGGTTGATTTCGTTGTTAGGGTTTCGTTATTGATGAGTTTGGTTGAGGGTCCGATTTGAAGAGCTATTTTCACTTGTTTCATGGGCAATACCTGCCGTGGATCTTTCAAAGAGAATATATTTCAGGGCTACAGCCACCCCGAGGATAGTTCGATCCCCGATTCTAAGCGAAACCGCGACGATTCGTTTGCCCGATCCAATTCCGACATTTCCCCTACCAGTATCAACACCCACAATCTCATTGCTCAGGAGTTTGCCAAAGAGAACAAATCCAGCCATCAACCCTTTTTGAGTCCCACCAAGAAAGATCACATTATGAGGAAGACCGCCGAGACTCAATCCTATTATGTTTTGGGGCACAAGACTCCGAACATTCGGGATCTGTATACGCTTGGCCGGAAGTTGGGACAGGGGCAGTTTGGAACTACTTATTTATGTACTGAGATTACCACTGGCATTGAGTATGCGTGTAAGTCTATCTCGAAGAGGAAGTTGATTGCCAAGGAGGATGTCGAGGACGTTCGGAGGGAGATTCAGATAATGCACCATTTGGCTGGTCATAATAATATTGTAACTATCAAGGGTGCTTATGAAGATTCTTTATATGTTCATATTGTAATGGAGCTTTGTAGCGGCGGGGAGTTGTTCGATAGGATCATCCAGAGGGGGCATTACAGTGAAAGGAAAGCTGCTGAGTTGACCAGGATTATTGTCGGTGTTGTCGAGACTTGCCATTCGCTTGGAGTTATGCATAGGGATTTGAAGCCCGAGAATTTCTTGTTGGTTAACAAGGATAATGACTTCTCTCTTAAAGCTATTGATTTTGGCCTCTCTATTTTCTTTAAGCCAGGTGATAACAAAGTGCAGTAGTTATTCTTTTCTTTTTTTTTCTTTTTTTTTTTTCTTTTTTTTTTTTTTTTTTTTATGAATTAGAGGTCCTACTAGAAATATGGTTGATGGTTCAGCAATATTTACTTCTTAAATGTGTTTATGGCATTTGTAGTATCCTATTCATCTGTGGAATATCAGATAAATCATATGATAATCCCCCCAATGAGTTAGAAATATATATTTTTTTATATATGTGAGTGTTTAGGTGAGCTTATGCTCACCTCAATTATTCTTAAGGGACAAACATTTGATCCTATTGCATTTGGTTGTCTAGTAATTCGTAGGAAAGTATTTTCATAAGTAGGTAACTTACACTATAATTCTCAAAGTCTATTTGACCTCAAGGTCATAGGTGGTTAGTGAGAGAAATCATTTGAAATGAAATACTCTGTTGTTTAAGGAAAAGGGTTAAGATTCTGGGAATAATCATATGCATTATGCAGAAAAAGAGAAGTAGGAATGCTGCTATAAATCAAAAGAAGGCAGTTCTTGATACTTTCCTAAAAGATGCTGAATCTTTCAAAAGACTGAAACATTCACATTTCAGTGTTACAAAATTAGCTTACTTGACCTGAGCTTCTTTTTCTTCCATTTAAATTTATTTAATCATCACATTGAATTATCTTTTGTTGCTAATATGTAAAAAACCACTTTAGGTCAAATCTTCACTGATGTTGTCGGAAGCCCATACTATGTTGCTCCAGAGGTACTTATAAAGCACTATGGACCGGCAGCAGATGTGTGGACTGCAGGAGTTATATTGTACATATTGCTAAGTGGTGTGCCACCATTTTGGGCAGGTAATTGTGGTTCCCAAATAAAAACAGTACTTAGAACCTGAATGAGTAATTGCCTATTGCAATTGGTTTAGGAACTGAGTGGTTAGTAGGGTGGTAAGGGCATCCAGGTCCCCAGTGTCGTGTCAGTATTTCGTACGAATTGGTTAGTAGTGAACCCCTCAATATCTTCAGGAGGTAGTGTAAAGGGTCTAAACATCTCTCAAGGCACTTGTGGGGTGGGGGCTCCAATACCATGGTTATAAAAGAGGTAACAAATGAAGTTGTCATGTATGGTTGCTAATTAGTTGTTTTTGTTTTCTGTCTTCTCTACACTCAGAAACTCAACAAGGAATATTTGATGCGGTGCTTAAGGGAAGTATCGACTTTGACTCAGACCCTTGGCCCCTAATATCCGACAGTGCAAAGGATCTTATCAGAAAGATGCTATGTTCTCTACCATCGGAACGTTTGACTGCACATGAAGTATTATGTATGTCCACTCTTCTACATTTATAGATAACTTAAGATGCTCCTCTCTTACATCATAGCCGTTCAGTGTATTTCTTCCTAAGAATATTTAAACCTGGAAAGTTCTAGCTTTATTGTTACAAATTGGGCTACTGTGTTCGTCCTTCGTATTCTACTGAGTCTGATTATCATTTTACCTTCATAATCTGTTCAGGTCATCCCTGGATTTGTGAAAATGGAGTTGCTCCTGATAGGTCTCTTGATCCAGCTGTACTTTCTCGACTCAAACAATTTTCTGCAATGAATAAGTTAAAGAAGATGGCATTACGAGTAAGTACATCGACATGATTTTCCGCCTAGGTGGGAGAACTGATGTAACCAATTTAAATGTTAATTTTCAAGTTTGCTTAGAATATCTTCTAATTAGAAAAGCTTGATGCATGCTTGCTCTCACCCACATTGTTGGCTTAACAACACTGTGCATGTTGTACCATTAGGTGATTGCCGAAAGCCTTTCTGAAGAGGAGATTGCTGGCCTTAGAGAAATGTTTACAGCTATGGACACGGATAACAGTGGCGCAATTACGTTTGATGAACTCAAAGCTGGTTTGAGAAGATATGGTTCAACCTTAAAAGATACCGAAATACGTGACCTTATGGAAGCGGTAACTTTTGGATGTCTTGTGGAAGATTTACATTTCTATTGCATGAGCATATTAATATTTCCAGTGTCATTGATTGCGTAACACAGTTAATTTTGTCCTTTCCATTTTATCGAGTTTAGATGAAATTTCTTTTGTGCTATTTGGTTCAGGAGATTTCACATTCATAGCATCCACAACTTAATTAGTTGGCACTTGTTACAAATTAATGCATTAAGAACTTAATGTGGCGAAACTTTAGATGCATATGGATACAATATAGCTGCGGTAAAAGAAAACTAAATGTTGCTGAGAAACAGTATTGTCGGTTTAGAATTTTATTGGGGCTAATTATTTTGTTCTTGATAGCTACTAGATCTGTGGGAAATATCTTATTTGGAGTGGTCGATAGAAACATAGAACTCTACAAAGATAAGTTCACGGGTTTGTTATTATCTTTTGTAATTCTTCTTTTAAAAAGTCTAAAGGCCTACAGACATCATAGGTTTTCCTTTCTAGACTCAACTTGCAACCTCTTAGGTGTTACCTAGAGACAACAGGTTGTTTGTTTTTGATATCCGTGACTGTTCAGGCTAATTAGCACGCACCTCAACTATTATCACAAAACATACACCTGCCTGTCCAACATTTGCACTTTTGTAGTGACAACAAATCTTACCTAGCGACAACAGATCTTAACCAACCGAGTAGTTCTTTTAAAAAGTCTATGCCTGCCACAAGGCCTAAATTTGAGAGACGACAAAGGTTTACCTTACTAGGCTCGTACCAAAATTTGAACTTAAGATCTTAACCAATGGAGTCACACCTTTTGTAATGGGGACATGAAAAGTTTTTCTTAATTCTTACTAAGCTCACCCAAAGGTTTGTCCTATGACCTGTACGTAGTGTTACTTGGAGACAGCCGATCTTGACCAACAGGGGGCTGCCTAATAAAAAAAAATTGTAGGAAATCCGTACATGTAACTTGGAAATTGGAATTTTGACACATTGCTATTTTTGTTGTTTGTGATAATATATAGCTTATGGTTGTTTTTCTTTCCTGTATGGAAGCAGAATCTGCTTTAAGTTTAAAAAATGAATTTGTTTCTATGATCAACTTGGATGAATTTTCATAAAAATCTGCATGTGTCTTACGCTTACTAGTTGAACCCCTTGAAATTTTACTTAAACTTCTTTCAGGCTGATATTGACAATAGTGGGACTATTGACTATGGAGAATTTATTGCTGCAACCATTCATCTCAACAAACTAGAGCGTGAAGAACACCTTGTTGCAGCATTTCGATACTTCGACAAAGATGGAAGTGGTTATATCACAGTCGATGAGCTGCAGCAAGCTTGTACAGAACATAATATGCCTGACGTATACCTCGAGGACGTAATCAGAGAAGTGGATCAAGATAATGTAATTCTCACAACTTTACTAAAGAATCATGCTCTTGGTACTTATCGCTTATAAATAGGATCCAACTGGCGTACAGTTCCCCGGTCATGACCATAGGCAGGCTACTTTATACCCAGATTCTATTCCTGTGTTCTTAGACTGGAGCGCTAGGAAATTGTGGGGCACGAAAAGAAAAATGGAGACAATGCCAGAGAAGACGGAGAATGATCTAGTTTATGCACGTACTGTTGAAATATTGATAAAACACAAGTTTGGGCGTGTTTTATTGGAATGACTTTCTGTGCTTTAAACACTTTTTCAAGCAGTTAGAAAGACATTTCCCTGTTAGAAGATTTATATATAAAATGGGCAAACAAAATGAATTGTTCCTGGGTATTCTATTTGGATAAAGTGATGAACCTTTGTTGTGTAATGCAGGATGGAAGGATCGATTATGGTGAGTTTGTTGCCATGATGCAGAAAGGCAATGCAGGAATTGGAAGACGAACTATGAGAAACAGTTTGAATTTGAGCATGAGAGACGGACCCGGTGCTCTTTAGCTTCGAGCTTCCGAACCACACACTCGATGTACAGGTATTGTTTGTCTACCAGTATTTTACTTCTCAGTTTCATTCCTTTTCGAGAGGCTGGAAGGCCACAAGACTTGCTATCATGCTAAATGAGTAGATGATAAAGCGCTTTAGAATGATGCCATGTGCACTGTCTCAAGTCTGAACCTAAAGTTTTAAAGAAAGGCCTAGATCTTGTTCATGTCAATCTGGTATTTCCGTCTGAGATTATCGAGGCTTACGAGCATGGCTTTGGAATCTGCAGGTTGTACAGCGCGGATGTAAAATCGGAGAATTGACATTTTCCCGAGGCTATTGAGCTCCTCTTCCTCAAGGGTTTTGGTGGTGAAAACTGTGCTCGAATATTCTCTAATATATTTCCTTGTTGCTGTATAGCCAAAGGATGATGTGGTTAGAATTATGAACTCCCTGAGTGTGAAAGTGCAAGAGCTGTTTGAGTTGCTAGGTTCTTTTGCATAATATTTTCATTTGGGGATATTATTATCTGTTTGTATAGATACTATTTATCTTCTACCTCTGGTTCCGATTTCGGTCCAATATTGTAACTTTCTCCATTGGTAATTCCATCAAGTTGTCTGGTTCAACCGAAACTATAGTCTGACAAAAGTCTGACAAACTCCAATGCTGTTGAGGGTGCTGCCTTTTTGATCCAGATTCAAGTCTGTAATTTATTATCAAGAGTTGTAAACTATGCAAATTTGTTTATATTTTATAAACTTTTGCCCTCTACTCAAAGAAAACTAACTTGCTTGAGGCACACTAAGGCATGATAGACTAGCTTATCATAGCTACTCAAGGCTGAGTACTTGGATGCAACATGAAAAAATGGCTTTTTTTGGGCACTATATATTAGAACATTCATAATGAAATAGTATAATTAGAACGAGAATATTTATAAAAAAAACCATTGGATGATGCGCGCTTTTCGATCTAACATGCTCAAGGTACAAGACATGGTGGCTAGATAGCATCTTAAACCAGGTTCTAGCCAAAAACATTGCATTAGGTAACAAATAACATAAAATCATGAGAATTTCATTCTTTTAACTGAGGAAGAATTTGCAAATTGATAAAACTCGGTGGGTGAATTTTCCATGGAATGTCCAATTCCCCTTTTGGGACTTCCCTAAACGGGGACTTCCCTTTAACGCGGACTTACCTTTAACGCGTTAGCTACAACACTGCATGATGTGCACCTTTCTATCTCAATTGAACCTAATTGTGAGCCCTTCTAAAACATTGTTATGGGAGGGTTGATCAAACGCATATACTCATATTTGTCATAAGCTACCAAAATCAAGATCAAGTGTAACAGTTCGTCCACAAAGTTTCAAAGATGATGCTATAAGATTTTGTTACTAAGTATTTAAACAATTGCACGCTACAGGTGAGTTTCTATATACCTATACTTCATTCTGTAGAATGGCAAATACATAGCATAATTATTTCAGAACTATTTTGATCTGAAGTCACCTTGAAATTAGTTCAAGCCTTCGTGTTGGCTAATGAAGGGATTTTGGGCTTCTCTGTAGCTTTTACTTGAACCATCATTCTTCGTTTTGGTTACCATCTTAAGCGGGTGTCTCGTTCGTTATCGATATTTCCTGCATGGGAAAAAGTAGGCAATGTCAAACTAAACTTACTCATGTAAGGTTGGATCCAAAAGCCATGTCTTGATTGGATGGATCTATCTACCAAAATAGAAGTTCAAGTTTCAAAGAATTTTGCCCATGGATGAAAACTACCAACTCCGATCTGAGCATACAGTCAGCAAAGTTGTCCATGAAGAGAATAAAAGCTTGTTTTGTCTTCAACCCCTCCCCCACCAAGAAAAAGGAAAGAAAAAAAACCCCCAAAAAACACGAAAAAAATATCCAACCAGATCCAAGTATTTGAGATATGAAAAGAAATGCAGAGCCAAGAAACAAAACACGCCAACAAACTTCAGTTCTTCTATATAAGCAGTTCGACAAATGGACTTAAGTTGTCTACAAAAATGTGTAAATAAATCTTTGGCCAAACATACTTCAGATGAACCAACTAGCTTAAAGGATCATCCAAATGTTGTAGGATTAGAAGATGTCCCGTGAGAATAGTCGTGGTGTGCGTAAACCTTCCCCAACACTCATGGATATCCAAAGTAAAAAATAAAGGGTCCTTTAATGTGAAGCACGAAAGCATTGAGGGTAGAGGGGAAAACTTAGGTAACTACCAGTCTGCAACTATGAATTTTGCAGAGGAAAAAAAGAACATGTTCATTTTTTTCACTAAAATGAATTTTGAATTTTGAAAGAACTTGCCTTTAATTTCGCTGCGGTTGAGAAGATGCATCTTGATGTGATTGCATGGCCGTGATCAAAAAGCCATCCAACTTCACAGCAAATATCCTCACTGTCTTTACTTTCTTTAAGGGAACACCATAGTTGCTTGGGAAGCACCTTGAGTTCTGATTCAGTTCTCGCCGACTTTTGCACATCGTCAGCCAAAAGTTCTTGAACCTGCAGCCAATTTTAAAATACATGTTAAACAAGAAATCGAGTTTATTGTGCCTGTTAAGGTCACTTTAGCATGGTTATAATGACACAATAGATTGAATGATTTGAAAAAGAAATATAACGAGGAAATTGTTGGCAAAGTAATAACCAACAAATGGTTTAAGGCTTTTCAAAAAAAAAAAAAAAACAAATGGTTTAAGGATTACTCCTAAGTATGCTACCAAATTTCCAGTGAATGGACTGACTGCATTATTAGTATCACGTAAAGGATTATTAGATAGACACTTCCGTACAAAATAAACACTATTTCCCACTGATAATTGACCAGACGAACACTTTGACTCACCTTTTTTCACAAGTCAAAAAAGTGTTCAAGAGAAATCTCTCATGCGTAGAAGTCACAAATTTTGTTGACTTGTTCTATAAAAGAAGTCACAGTACCACAGATTTTGTTTAAAATGCCGGGAAATCCTTTAATCGGATTTTTTGCAACCTAGGGTTAGAAAAAAAAAAAAATGGCAAAAACGGGTCAGGAAAAAAAACTATTTGCAAACTGGGGTCGTCGCGTGGGTGGGAAACACGCGACGACCTCGTTTTTCGGGCCGCGTGTCTCCCACCCACGCGACCCAACGTCACCGTTACAATTAACGGTCAAAGTTGGGTCGCGTGTCTCCCACCCACGCGACCCTCTCGGAAAAGACCGGTCTGACACCGGTTCAGACCGAATAAAAAAA
>JBBMEF010000001.1:7928441-7947172 GCA_037832685.1 Sicyos baderoa | reverse complement strand
GTCGCGTCTCTTCGAAAGACGCGACGACCCCAAAATGTAAATATTTTTGGTCCGAACCCCAAATGACAATAGCTTTGGGGTCCAGACCCCTGCATGCCATTTTTCCGTTTGATTCCTCATTCTTAATTATTTTGTAAAAAAAAAAGAAAAAAAAAATCATAAAAACTTTGGTTTAATCATGGTTTTGAGCTATTAGAGATTTGAATTAAAATCAGGTTTAACCGAATCAACCGTTTCAATTTAAAATTCAATTCATTGGAATAAAATGTGGAATTATGAAACGATGAGATTCTCTTGGCTAGAATTAGAAACTAGTTATTATTATTAATATTATTTTATATTTGAGTGACCTAAGTTTCTTAGTTTAATTGTATATGAATGTACCGACTAATTTTGAGTAACTCAATTGTCTATCAAAACTTGAATTATAATAACCCGCTTTGTGTAATTCTAATTTGTCATTCAAAATGGTAGAATTAACTAGTCCAATGATTTGGTTATACAATATTTTTTTGTTGTTGAATTTAACACGGTTAAGAGTGAAATTTTGGGCAAAAAATAGTATAACTCTACTGGCATCATATACGATCAAACCATGAGGTTGTATAAAAAAAAAAATGAAGATTTGGACCTACAATCTTTTTTATTATAAGTCATGTCATATAATTAAATTATACTCTATTACCAATAATATTTTGTAGTCTACTGTAAAAAAAATGATATTTTTTAATCGAAAATAATAGGGAGGTAAATAATAAAGCAAAATCTTAAATAAAAACAAAAAATACGTAGTATTCATAAAGTTGTTTTGGAGCCCTATTTTAGAAGTCAATATTTGAATGAGTTTTGCATACCCTTTCCAAACAAGGGGTGTAGGAACTCTATCCCATCCTCCACCCTAACCATGCACCCCTGAACATAATGAATGCTAAGAAAAATAAAAATATATAAATTTATAATATACAATGAATGAATGAATGTTAAGAAGAAAAAAACAATTTAAAAGATGTAAAAGATTTTTTCTATTTCTAACTTAGTTGAGATTGCAAATTCAAACCTTGCTTTTTCATTTGGGATAGTTTTCAATTGATTAAAAAAGAGCTACATGAAAACTTCCCCCAATTTCTTCACCAAAATAATAATAATAATAATAATAACAATAAGAAACATTCTAGAAGATTTTACAGCAAAACTTGCTTATTTACCTTTTAATTATTTATTTTTCTTTTATTGTGAACCTGTTAGCCACTTACCTGATATTAAAAAAAAGGCATGAACATAACTTTGGGAGAAAGCCTGCAAAAGAACCAATCTTAAAGACACAGTATCAATAAAAATGAAATGGAATAAACTGCTTCACTTTAAAGAAACACCATAGAATCAACCAAAGAAACATTATATAAGGAGAATCCCAACCCCTCTCTACTCATTCATCAAGTTCTTTCATTTGCTCTTTTTCAAGAGTTTGTTAAAAAAATGGCTTTATCTACCTTCTCCAAAACAGCCCTCATCCTCTCTGCAACTTTATTCGTCAGTTACGCCATCGCTCACGATTTCTCGATTGTGGGATATTCCCCCGAGCACTTAGCTTCCATGGATAAAACCATCGAGCTGTTTGAATCGTGGATTTCAAAGCATAGTAAAACGTATCGGAGCATTGAAGAGAAGCTCCACAGGTTTGAGATATTCCTTGACAATTTGAAGCACATTGATGAGACAAACAAGAAGGTTACTAGCTATTGGCTGGGGTTGAATGAATTTGCAGATCTGAGCCATGAAGAGTTTAAGGGTAAATATCTCGGATTGAAAGTCGAGTTTCCAAGGAAAAGGTCCGATCGTGGGTTTAGTTACAGAGACGTAGAGGACTTGCCCGAGTCGGTCGATTGGAGAAGCAAAGGAGCTGTTACTCCAGTCAAGAATCAAGGCTCATGTGGTCTCTTTCTTTCTCTATCTATTTATCTCTACCTAGTAATCTCTGTGTATGTGTGGTAAGAGATCAAAATTTTCCCACATGATGCTTGAACAAAAGAAGGGGATGTTTGGGCGGAGTTAGGTTGAGTTATAATAACTCAACCCGTGTTTGAGCTACCTCATCCCAACAATAATAACTATAATAAGTCACATGATATTAAAACTCTATGTTTACCTACACCCCAAACTCTGATTATTGTAACCTCCCGTTCATAATAAACCACCATTTATAATAACATAACTGTTGCCTTAAACACACCCTAAATGATTGGAATGCAGGGAGTTGCTGGGCATTTTCAACTGTGGCAGCAGTGGAAGGGATAAACCAAATTGTCACGGGAAACCTAACCTCCTTGTCGGAACAAGAATTGATCGACTGTGACCGAGGCTTCAATAATGGATGCTATGGAGGTTTAATGGATTATGCTTTCCAATACATAATGTCGAATTCGGGACTACGGAAGGAGGAAGACTACCCATATCTAATGGAGGAAGGAAGATGTATCAGAGAAAAGGTAAATACTTAATCTTTCAAACACATAAAATGAAGCTTGAACTTCCTATTATTTACCGAAAGATGTTGCTGTAATCCCTAGGAGCAATTTGACGTAGTGACCATTAGCGGTTACGAAGACGTGCCAGCAAACGACGAACAGAGTCTCCTAAAAGCATTGAGTCACCAACCTGTCAGTGTAGCCATTGAGGCTTCAGGCAGAAACTTCCAATTCTACAAAGGGGTAAGATTGTAAAGCATCATACACTTTCCTTGATAAACAATTCAAAATGGATGGGTTCACTTTGGCCTAACTGTGAAATCTTTGGTTTGTCCAACTTCATAGGGAGTATTCACAGGTCGTTGTGGAACCGACCTGGATCACGGTGTGACAGCCGTAGGGTATGGTTCATCAGAGGGAACAGACTACATTATTGTAAGGAACTCATGGGGGCCAAAATGGGGAGAAAATGGATACATTAGGATGAAGAGAAGTACAGGAAAACCTGAAGGGCTATGTGGAATCAATAAAATGGCTTCTTATCCAACCAAAGAGAATTAATCCATTGAAGCTCTCTCTATAATGTTGGAAGGCTTTGATATTCCATGTTCTTTTCAAATTGATATGAAACGTTTCTGTAACTTTTCTTTTACCTTTGATCAATAAAACGACCAAAATTGTTATGGTTCGACATGAAATAAACCAATACTCCTCTTAGGTTATAGCATCTTACTCCCATTTTTTCTTTCCCCTAAATGAACCCTAAACCCAAGCCATTATACAAAAAAGGGAAAAGAAAATCTCTGATATGTCTTCTAATTGGCCAAGAGAGCACCAAAACTAAATGGAGAAAATATAGCATTTAGCCCCCCCCCCAAAAAAAAAAGTTACTGTTTGGTCACATGGTTTCAAATGAAGTACATAATACATAAAAATATATTCATAATTTCATATGCAGCAGATAAGAAAACTACTCAGTGCAGAATGTCAAAAATTCTCCAGTTTTTTTTATATATTTATTTTCCTAACTTCTAATATATAAAAACACATCTCTCAAGTTTCTTCATAATTATGGAATGAGATCAGAGTTACCAAAATGATCCAACAACTATGTTTCTAGTTGATGTCACTTCTAATATCTTTTAATCAACAGCAGAGGCCTAATAATCCAACAATGATCCAACAACTAAAGATATAAACTTAAAAAAAAAATGAGATCAGAGATACCAAAATGATATCAACTAGAAACTTCATTGTACTTGAAGACACAGTCATAGAGCCTTCCTCCAAGAAACTCAGCAACCTCCAGATGCTTTACCTGTAAATCCAGAAGAGCATCAATTAACAAATCTGTCAACTACTTAAGCTAACTTTGAAGAAACAACATTCACGATCACAAAATTGAAATCATTACCATGCCTATCTTTAGTGAATCGCATTTAAATTGAGCATAAAGATTTGTCTCTATTCCACGACCCTGCAAATATTAAATAAAAATTCAAACAGCTGATCAGTCATAAATTAACTTGTTAAATCCTATGATCGGGTGGAGGATATTCTACATAACTCGATGTTTGTGTAGTTTAAGGAAAAAATCATATTCCAATTCATAAAGAATAATTACTCAATGAATACCAAATTTACGACTCCTTTAGAAATGTTCTACAGTTAACCATCATGGGCTGGCTGACTGGCTCAATTGGTCAAAGAGGGTCTTGGGTGCATAAGGCGATGGGTTCACCATGGTGGCCACCTACCTAAGAATTAATTTCCTACCGGATCCAAATGTTGTAGGATCAGGCGATATGTCCCGTGACATTAGTCGAGGTGCGCGAAAGCTTAGCCCGAACAGTCACAGATATCAAAATAAAAATAAAATAGAAATGTTCTACACTTCTAATCATTTATTATTATTATTATTTTGATAGGAAACGAGAACTTCTGATTATTTTATGATAGGGGTTGCAATAAATTTAGTACCATAGAGTGACCGAATATTTCTTCCCTAAATCTTTGAAGAAACTCTAAATAATATCTTCAAATATTGTCGAATAATTTTCAAACTGCAACTGAATAATTTTCAAACAGGGCATAAATCTTTTGCTGCAACATTAATATGTATCACACAATAAGTATTCACTTCTTCTTTTTCTTATAGGAAACCAATAAGTATTCACTTCTATAAATAAGAATTAATTCTAGTAGCACAATGAACTGATAAGAACTAACCATTCCTTCCAAGATAACGAGATCTGCATCAGTTGACAGGTAGCTAAGCTCCTGGGATACTTGAGTAAGGTCGATGACCTTCAAGGAAACAAAAAATAAAAATTCCTCACCCATAACTAAAAGAACATTATAAAAATCTATGAATCCACTCATGCAGTTTGAATACAAAAACTTGTTCTTATGTCTTACAGGCAAATCATTGCCAGAATTGACAACTAAAAGGTTGAAAGTATCAACCCCTACTAGCTTTCCATGGTCATCCTTCAGCTGATAATTAGAAAAATATTAAATTAGAAGTGATAAAAACATTGAATTTATAAATATCGGGCATAATTTCCCTTAGCTACCTGCGATAAAATTTCAATTAGTTCTGGATAAGTTACATCATTAATTGAGGGCAAGTCATTAGCAGCTAAGATAACCTGCAGATGTAAGGAAAAAAGTTAATTATACTCGATGTGGCATCTTGTAGAAAGGGTGGAAAATATGGTACTTTCAGTTTTACAAGAGCAATCTATTGGCTGGAGAAGTACACAATTGGATCTGAAAAAGGCTTTATGTTACTGTATAAGAAGTTTTCATAAAAACTTATAAGAGTTCTGCATATTCAGGTATCAGTACAAGCTTTACCCTTAAGAAAGTAAAATTATAATATTAACTGCCAAGTAAACTAAAATGCCAACAAGTCTAATTCCCAAGCTAATCGCTGGCGTCAAGATATTATTCTTAATAGGTAACCTCTATTGGGAGAATGGGAGGTATTTAATAAATAAAAATGATTAAATCATAGAAGAAGAAATGACACCCATAATTTACTGGTGAAGAAACTAATATTAAAGGAAGGTTTAATTTATGATTAAAAAAAACAGCAATTTGTAGAATAGTAAGAGTTGGGATTTCGTTGTTTCAAAAAAAAAAAAAAGTTGGGATTTCGTTTAAAACTCAGCTAGTACAGCTTTTTCATACTAAATCTAAAAGTTTTGAGTACAGATAAAAAGCAATCAACTATGAATTACAAAATACAATTTTCTTTTCTTTTTTGTCTCTCATTAAGATTTCAATCAGTTTCAATTAGCACAAAAACATAAAGTGTAATTTTTTAAAAAGATAAGAATTCATTGATATCTTAGCCAATTTCAGTTAGCACAAAACCATGCAGTCTAATTAGCCAAAAAGATAGAATTCAATTGAATATATTTTAGTTTTAAATTGGAATTATTGTGTAATCTGCAGAAACCACATCTACCGCTAAACCTGTGTTCCACGCCGGAGTAACTCTCTAGCAAATGGCAAAATTCCCAAAATAATATCTGCACCGGAATTATCAACAAATATTATGACCTGTCATAACGTAAGGGAACACCTGTTATAAATTAGCCTCAACAAATAACTGAGTAAAGAAATATTCAGATAAGAACTTTCATAGAAAATATAACACATACAGAAAATCACATCCAGGACTTACCTTCTTCCATGACTTCTTACTCCATTTGAGTTTGAATGCCTCCAAATCATCAATCACCCAAGGACGAGGAACAATATTTTGACAACTCGCTAAGAAAGACATGCCATCCCTTGAAAAAACTTCAGCTAGCTTCAAAACATGGAGTAGTTTCACTTCAAAATAATGTTCAAAATGTCCTCAAGTAATCAGAATCAGTTATATGCATTGAAATATGAATCACACTTCACAATGAAAGGTAGACCTACCTGAGCTGAACCAAGATCGAAAATGTTTCCAGCAAATATTCCTCTAACCAAATTCTCCAAACGGTTGTTATCATCTTCAATGGCATCATTCTTATGAACTACGTCAGCAAATAAGGTTATAGCCTTTGCATTCTCTTCATCCTATTAGTCAGATAACAAGAAATTAGAAGGGTGTCACTGCGGTAGATGTCATATGACTCTCTATGTTCTTTTTTAGTATCTAAAATACCATTCCTATCATTATTCGTTAGAGAAAATGGTAACTATCACCTAGCTAAGTAACATTTAGAAATTACAAAAACTCGTGATATCTTCTATTTCTCTGGTTGCATGACCCTAGGGAGATTTTAAACTAATTATTGAGTCCAAGGATCTTTTACATCCGTATATAGTCCTAGGGGTTGATTACGATGCTATTCTGCGGCCTAAAAGAGTGTAAGGTGATTTATATCAATTCCTTGAGACATTACATTTCCCACTAGGTGACAGCTCTACAATTATCTCTTTTTTGAAGGAAAATACTTGATAGAGGAAAATATAAACTTGCCTTCACTCTCTTGAAAATGTCTCTGAATCCCAATTCTCTAAGGACTTGCTCCCGAAGTCTACAGAGAAGCTACAATTTTAACAACAAGTCAGCTCATGAACATTGAATGAAAATCACATAACATAAGCCAGCCATTTTCTTATTTCTCTATTTCAAACAAAATCTAAAAATCAAATACTAAAATTGGCTTACAATGTCATCAGGTGGTCCTCCATGACTTTCGGGATCTTTCTTCAAGTCATCAAGTATTTGACCATACCTTCAACAGATTATACAAAAGCACAAAATGAGACCCATAAGATAAGTCCCAAAACTGATAAACCATAGAATTGGTGCATTCTGTAGGTCTAGGTGCAGGTGCAGCAAGGCTAGTCTCAAGCTGACAAAGTAATCTAATCGAGGCATGATTAATCCTTTGAATCAAAACCGTTTTCTTTTCTTCAAATAGAGTAGCAATACTTGCTTTAACGTAGTTGGTTATGAAAATAGCTAAGTACAAGCAAAGCTATTGTTTTTTTTAATATCCGTGAGTGTTGGAGCCAGCTTACCAAAACCTAGACTATTTTTCACGAGACATACCGTCTGACCTTACAAGTGACAAGGAAAAACACGTAGGAAATTAATTACTATGCAGGCGGTCACCATAGATTGAACTCATAATGAAAGTTCACCTTTGAGCAAAATTTTCAGCTTTCACCTCAGCATCTGAAACTGTTGGATCACTTGCTGCCCGTTGTCTACAAATTTCAAAAACAATGTAAGTTTGGGAAAGTACTACCAAGTACCAAAGCGAGATTATAGCCATATACATATACATATATATAAACAATAATAATAATAAATAAATAAATAAACTACAAATTGTTATTGGCAGGTTAACAAGAAAGAAGGATGATAAATTCCATCTTGACAGTCTGCAACTCTGCATTATTGGGGTGATTGGATTTAGGGGTTGGGAGAGGAGAGGAGAGGAGAGAAAATTACCTCAACCCTATGTTTGTTTTTTTGTACATAACAACTTATCTCAACTCTTCCTCAACTTCTCTTCACATCCCATCAAACATATTTAATCTTATCAAACTTCAAATTAAACTTTCTTACAATAAAAAATAATATAAAAAAAAAAAAAAAAAATCTCTCTTAAACACCAATTCCCAACACAAAAAATTCAACATTTCTCTTCAAAACAAAAATCTCCAAAAAAAAAATCTAACCTCTACTCTCCAAAACATCGATTCCCAAACAAATACTTTATCATTTCAAATCACTCAATTTCCTCTCCACTTCCTCTGCCTCTCCTCTCCTCTCCCAAACTCCAAAATCCAATCAGCTCAATAACTCAGTGTTATACTAACTATAACAAAACCTCAAGAAACCTGGAGAAATCAGTCACACTAACTAACTAACTAACTAGAACACAATCATCAATAATCGACTTCCGTTCCGGGCAGCAAAACACAGAATCAAGGCAAAAAAACAAATGAAAAGAAGCAATTGAAGAGAGAGAGAGAGAGAGAGAGGAATCGGATGTACTTGAAGGAAGGGATGGAATTGTAGAAGACGTTGATCCAGGAGAGCTCAATGGGAGTGGGCTTGCGAGGATTATCGGAAGGGAAGCGGTAGGGGATGGTGCAGGCTCTGTAATTGGACTCGATTGGTGTGACCAGCACCGGAAACGGCACCAGCTCCGACGCGCTCTCCATCTCCGGCGAGCTTCGATTTTATTCGATTGGGGTTTTCAGAGTTCTCGAGGTTTTTTATTTTTTATTTTTTGCTTGAAATGCACGCTCATGCGGAGCAATGGAAGTTGAGGAAAGAGGAAGATGCGATTAAAACCAAAGACTACTTTTTAATTAGTTTTTTTCCTTTTTTTTTTTGTTTATTGTAAGTTGACAGAATAATAGTAATAAAAATAATAAAATACCAAGTGAAAATAGATTTCAATAATTGCCCACTTTAAATGTTAGACTTTTGATGTTAGTGTATTTTCTTAGTTTCTTGTTAGGCTTATTTTTAAAAATAAAATTTATGTAAAAATTAAAATAATCTTTTTATTAATATATTGAAATTTAAAATAATCTAATCCTCATTTAAAGCAATATTATTTAGGTAACTAACTATTAAATCTTAGACCAAGGACTAAAAACACATTTTTCTATGTAATCTATTAAACAAGAGAAAATTAAAAGTTTAGTGACCTAATAAATTTTTTAGAAGTATACACATAAAAATGAACAATTTTATCTTTGATATTTCAAGAAGGCTCACATTCGGTTTATTTGTTTCAAAATTTAACATTTTTATCCGTGATATTTCAATAATACTTCGCTTCTAGTTTTTGTGTGTTGATTCAAGTTATTCAGATGGCCATATTATTTATTAATCCACTTCATCTTTTCCGTACAAAAGGGTGATAATATTTATTTTTTTTTTAATTCACTTTTCACTTGCATTCTAAGATATTATTATCTTAATTAATTGAATTAAATTAGTCTATTATGAGGGTGTTGATACTGTTTAATCAATGTTTACATACTGCGTAGCACAATTGATTAGCCAATAAGGACAATTCAATGATATATTGAACGGATCAGTGTCGCAATAGTTTCATTATTTGATTATAAATCAGTTCAACACTTACGTCTCAGGTTCGATTTCTGGAATTGTAATTCTCTCCTCCAACTTATACGGACAAAAATAAGACAATTCAATGATATTAATGTCTACCTATGTACCAAAAAGTCCTTCAAGTAGTTGGGTTGATAACTCAAAATGAATTAGAATGATATTAATTTCTGTACTATGCAATAGATAGATAAAGATACTACCGTATTTTTCTTACTAATTTGTCCCTTTCAAAATTATGGTGAGGCTCTCATGTTCATCGCTTCAACTCCCTAACGACAATGTTTTTAGTTTTGTTTTTCCTTTTTTTTTTTTTTTTTTTTTTTTTTTTTTCAGATTCGCGGTAGGAATTTTTGAGTCTATAACCTCTTCGTTATTAGGACATATATGATGCCACTAAGTTGAAATGACTTGGGCCCAATTTAATAACCATTTTGTTTCTTGTTTTTGGTTTTTCAAATTTAAGTCTATTATCTCTCAAATTTCCTACAATGTGTTTCATCATTCCTACCATTTATCCATTATTCTTTAAGGAAGTAGGAGAATACTAACCAACTTTTAAAAACAAAAACAACTTTTGGAAAGCTATTTTTTTTTGTTTTTAAAAGTTGGTTGGTCTTCCCCTACTTTCTTAAAGAAAGATGTATACATGGTAGAAATGATGAAACAAATTGTAGGAAATTTGAGAGAAAATAAGCTTAAAATTAAAAACCAAAAACAAAAAATCAAATAGTTATCAAACGGAACCTAAATTCTTTTGTAAATTTAAGCATAGTTCGATTAGTTGAAACGACTAATTTTAAATCTCATATCTATATATTGTTGAATCAAAAAAATTATATTTTATTTGAAACTTACAAATTTTGAAAATTGGGTATACCAATCTCGATCTTCTAAAAACTTTTGAATTCTTAATAAATTTAAAAATAAGTTAACACACAAGCAATAAGTTATAACATAGCAAAAAAAAAGAAAAAAAAAAAAAAAAAAAAAAAAAAAAAAAAAAAAAAAAAAAAAAAACAGAGAGAGAGAGAGAGAGATTTGTAGACTGTTTGAAAACATAAGAATATGGGATTAATTTGCAAAAGAAACAAGGTACAAATACATATGATTTGGAAAATCTAAGCACAAGGGGGTGGGATTTGGGTGCCAACATATTTGGCCCTAACATATTTGCAAGTAGAAGATGAGTGATTTTGACCTGATGAAAGAAGCAAGTGAACATTTTCAAGGTTCACATTCTCACATGGAAATCCTTTGCTGCATTCTAAAGCCACAGCCACCTTAGAGGAAGAGGTTCCTCTTATGTTCTTGAAATAAATATCACTCAACTTCACTTGGGATGGTGCCTGCCCATAAACAAATCAACTCCATCTTACAAAAACTCCATTTGTCATACAATGACTTTTGGTTTAAATTTGTTTGGAAAATGATTCATCATGGCCTTTCAACTTTTAAGTTTATTTCACTTTCAATCCTTATTGATAATCATTTCGTTTCTTATAATTTCTCTACTATGAGATTCATCTTTTTTAACAAAATATTTGAACTCTTAACAAATTCTAAAAACAAAAATAGGTTTTCTATAATTCAGTAAACAGTAGATAATAAAACAAGAAAATCTAGTATTTATAGTTTCTCAAAAAAAAAAAAAAAAAAAAAAGAAAGAAGAAGCATCCTTAGGCTTAGTTTTAAAAGACAAAATAACCATTAGCCAAATAGTATCAAATGACCCCTAAATTTCCAAAATTTCTATTTAAGCTCTTTAACTACAATATGGTCGATTTTGGTCCCAAACTTTCAATAGTTAACATTTTCTTTTTTAAATTTGGGGACTAAACATAATTTAAGGACTAGGGACCAAAATAGTTATTCTTTAAAGTTCCCAACTAAAAGATATATGTTAAGTTTAAAGAGTAAAACACAATAAACTTGAAATTTTAGAGACCAAGTTAAAGGAACTAAGATAAAACAAACTAGAAAGTTTGTGAACAATATTTCGATTTTGTCTTAAAAGAACTTTACAATCAGTATAAACATTTATGTTGTGAGAGAGCTGCAATACCTTGACAGAACAAGATCTGAAAGGACAGTATGATTGATCAATGATAATTGGATTGGACACATTGTTCATGGTAATGTTCTTGAATGTCATGTTTGTGGCTGAGCTGCTGCCAGGAGAGTTTGGCCATGTCTTGATTCTGATCCCATTGGTTGTTCCAGTAAGGCTGCAATTTCTAACGACTAAGCCGCTTACGTCTCCTTCATTTTCATATCTTCCCAAGCTTCCGACACTGCAATGAACAAAATACGTGTCGTCCAGAGTGCTGTTTTGAGTAGCTGAATACAAGTTAAAGATGGCAGAAGCATTAAACTTTTTGGCAGCAATGTATGTACCTGATACCATGGCCAGGTCCACAGTTGATGCTGGTGATTGTGACTCGAGAATTCCCTTGTCCGATGGATATGCAGTCATCACCGGTTCGAATATGTGATCGAGAAAGATGGATGTTAGAACTTCGGTCGATGTGGATGCCATCGGTGTTGGGACTATTTTCTGGGGCTGAAATCAGGAGTTTACTACCTTTGAACCGCTTGCACTGTACTAAAGCCAGGTGAAAGAACTTGCTGTTCAGTGAAGTTATGTGACGAACAACAGTGTTGTTCGTCGCCACAAATTTCAAGTTCTGAAAAAGAACCGACTCATTGTAAGAATCTAGCTGATATTTCAAATGGGAGCAATAAAATAGTTTCACAATTACTAAGGTTTCAAGACATGAGTTTGAAATCATTTCTTGTAAAAATGTTCTTGATGTTTCAAATGGCAGCAACAAAACAATTTTTGAAAGTTTAATGTTACAAGACATGAGCTTGAAATGATTTATTGTAAGAATCTTTCTGATGTTTCAAAGGGCATCCATACAATGTTTCTAGTAAGTCTTAATGTTTCAACTTTCAAGTCATAGTTAGAAATCATTTGTATGAATAATCTTACTAATGCTTCAAATGGCAGAAGTAGAACATTTCTTGCATTTTTTATGTTTCAAGACATGAGTTTGAAATGATTCATTGAAAATTTGAAATAATTTCACTAGAGCTTCAAATGGCAGCGATAGAACAGTTCTTGAAACTTCTAATATTTCAAGACATTAGTTGGTTAGAAATAAAACAGAACAAAATGTGGTTTGGAATTTACAGTAGGAAGAAGTTTGCAATTGTAGTCATCAAGGCAATTGTTGAATGGCCATGCCTCGGCGCCTCGACCATCAAAGGTTCCACCTCCGGTCAAGGTTAGCCCCTCAATCCATCTGAACTCAATCCAGCCAGCACCAGAACCATACTTTGACAGGTCTGTTGATGCCTTCAAATAGCCCTGCAAAAGAAAACTCGAGCTCAGACCAAACAAATTTGACGGAAAGGGCCAAAGGAAGAAGAAGATTAGACCCTTGCCTTCATTTTAACTGTTATAGATGACACATTTTTGCAAGGACCTGAAAATTTAACTGGACCAACCAAATATGTCCCTTTTGGAATCAGAAGAGTTACCACTCCAGTAGAACCACAAGCCTTCCTCCATGCTGCCAAGAAGGCCTGAATTACAAGAAACTATCAAATCTTTGAAAAGTGACTTTAATTTTTTTCACCCTTCTAAGGGTGTGTTTTAAATACACTTTTCTCATGCCAAAAACACTTCTACTAGTTTTCTTTTTTTAAATCCGCGAGTGTTTGGGTCAGTTACCCGCACCTCGTCTATTCTCTTGGAATATCATGTATGGTCCTACAACATTTTGATGTCATATAAACGTATAGAAAATTATTTTCCATGTAGGTGGGATCATGGATTGACCACAATACACATAACTTCCTGAATCCCCGCCCACTTTGACTAATAGACCAACCCATGACTTTTAACTTTTTACTAGTTTGAAAGTTATTTATAAGTGGCTTTAGAAAAAGAAGAAAAAAAAATCAAAGTAAAGTGTTTAGTACTTTTACAAAAAGTACTAAGTTTACAAGCATTATCAAACACAGCCAAAACAACCAACCATTTGAAAGGAAACAAAATTTTTAATCCAGTGAGTAAGAAATTGGGACAAGTAACAGAATACTAATGAATGAATCAACTCAAAGTATAAGAAGACAACTAAAGAAATCAACAGACAGATTAATGATATACTTATGAATAATACATATAATCAGCCAATTTATCCAATCTTGTTAGCTATAGAAATGACACAAAAAAAGGAAGAAAATAGGAAATACAAGCAATGAAGAATTTAAGGCATGTTTGATAACCATTTGACCTTCTGTTTTTTGTTTTTTAAATTACAGCTGGTTTCCACTCAAATTCTCTACAAAAGTTTTTATCTTCCGTAATTTTTTAGGCCCCGTTTCATAACCATTTGGTTTTTAAAATTTAAGTCTCTTTTACTCAAACTTCCTACAATATGTTCTACCTTTTCTACAATGTATCCATCTTTCCTAAAAGAAAGTACGTGGATACTAACCAACTTTCAAAAACAAAAACAAGCTTTTGGAAGCTACTTTTTTAATTTTGGTTTGGTTTCTACATATATAGGTAAGAGTTAGATATCCAAGTAACAAAAAACATACAGTAAAGTAATTGTTGTACGCTTAAATTTCAAAAACCAAAAACCAAAAATCAAATGGTTATCAAACGGGGCCTTAGAGATATCAAAGTAAGAAAAACCATAGGTTAGTAACAGTTGTAGGTTTAATTTTCAAAAACAAAAAACAAACTGATTATCAAACAACACCTAAAGAATTGAATTCGAAAATCAGAGCTTAAAAAGTTAAGTTCAGTTGAGTTCATAAAAGTAAAATCCCAATTTCTTGTAACAAAAAACAACACAATCAAACACAGAAAACAGACATTGCTATCATCAGTTAAGCCATTTGCTCGAGCACCAAAGCTTCCAACACTGAAAACTTCAGAACTCTTAGTTCCATAACCCAATAAGCTTCCTCCCCGTACTTCGGCACCTGAAATTTCCGTTTCCAGTAATCCTCTACTGAAATCTGAGCTCAAACAGGAAATCGCGAGCACGAAGAATAATGTGGAATGAAGGGGAAAATCCATTGTAATAGCTTAACAAGCTTCGAATCTGATCGGTGAAATTGAAATTGAAATCGAAATTGAAATCGATAGGGTTTGATTCAACTTACCAGATCGTGCAGAGATGAGGATTTGGGTTTAAATTTGAAATCGGAGATGCTGAAAAATTGGGGGCGATTTCGAAATCGCCATTGTTAACTGTCCTTAACTTCTCCCCCACTATGTTTCTCGTTAACCGTCGCTCGTAAGGGAAATAAATTGGTTGCCGACCGGTGACCGGCCGATCGTCGGACCGGAGAGCTTCGACCATATTTCATATTTACTTTAATAATAATTTACAATTTTGGATGTATAGTTTTTGTCTGGTTTTACAGGGGCTCTTTTTATTTATTATTATTAAACTTGTCACATTATAATTCTATTCAATTGATTTGAAATTGTTTCCCGGTTTTAGATCCGCTATTTTCTTTTCATAAAAACAATTTTTTTTTAGTACAAATTGGAGGAGATAATTACAATATTATTTTTTATAGTACAAATTGGAGGAGAGGATTACAATACTGACAATGAAATCACTGCGTACCCTTTCAATTCATAAAAACAAGTTTTAGCACTATATATATATTATAAATTGAGAAGTGGAGACTAACAAACCTTATATAGAAACCATACTGCTCTCCAATAATATAAGAGTCAAAAGACCAATTTACGAGTTTGATTTCAAGATCGAATTCATGGACGTGAGTTCACCAATGTATAGTTTTTGTCTAGATTTACAGAGGCTCTTCTCTTTTTTATTTTTAATTATTATTAAACTTATCGCATTTTATTTTCTCCAAGCCTTCTTTCGTGAGAATTGTAATTCTATTCAATTGATTTGAAATTGTTTCCTGGTTTTAGATCAGCTATTTTCTTTTCATAAAAACAAGTTTTAGCACCAAATACGTTGTAATGTATTAAAAATTATATATATATATATATTAGAAGATATTTAAAAATTATATTGATCAAGCACTTGAAGTAATTTAAAATTTTGATCAAGGAAAGTTGGACAAATGTATTTCTTTTTTATTTTGAATTGTTGTAATTAAAAAAAAATGATTTCAAAACGGTGGTGCATTTGGACAAAAGTGGTATTATAGAGCATTTATTTGCCTCCAAAACATTTTTAAAAATATTTTTCGGCTAAAACTTCCCATAATAAACATGAACTATGGAGAAAGATTAATTGGGTATCATCGTTTTGCACATCTTTAAAATATAATCACCAACTTAAACCTAATTTAACTAGTTAAGACATAAAATCAAAAAAAAAAAAAAAAAAAAAAAACTAATTAAGACATGTATTATTAATTAGAATATTAAAAGTTCAAATCATTCTCTCTATTGTTGAGTAGAGTTAAAAAAAAAATCTAGAACATAACATTATAAATCTACAAAAAAAAAGAAAAAAAAAGGAATAAGTTTCCGTTGCATTTAATTGTCAAAATCACTAGCACCTCACATCATATTCTAACAAATATGAGGTATGAGTAGATCCATAAATGGTTTGATGGTTTGATTATTTTCTCATTCGATGTCATCTGTTACATCTCACGAGTTCACTAGAGCAAATTATGCACATATACTGAGCATTTTTCCTAGTCAACCCTTCTTCGGTGTCGGGGTACTTCACGATTTACACACTTTCGTACCGAAAAAGAGAATGGGGTCGCAATTAAATAAGGAAAATGGAATGATCAATAGAAGGAAAAAAAAAATGCTAGCATCATGATAATGTAGCAAATAATTACCTGCATGTACATCTTAGAAGCTTTCAAGACTAATGATTTTGCTTTGGAAAAAACTATAACAAGCTTAAATGAGAAGAAGAGGCCACAAATAAGACTGTTTTTTCCCTTTTTCGCACTATCATATAGATGTCAGCCTCACTTTTTAGCCTTTGCAAACCTGAGACATCGGTATTTTTCACCACTTACAGTAATTTCAAGAGCTCCATCTTGATTATCTTGATTTGAAGCAGTTCCCATAAGCACACTTTTCTCTTTTTCCAGATTTTCCTTCTCCATCTTCAACCTTGCTTCTTGTCGCGCAATTTCGGCCTAAAAGAGAGGGAAGAAATCAAAACATGATGAGAACTGAGAAGCAATCTTTGGTTTTACTTTTATCATTGTCATTATTGTTTTCAGCAGGAAAACAACTCTACTTTCCAAAGGGATGAAGATCAATTGATTGAATTATAGAACTATTTTTTTTTTTACAAGGAAACAATTTCTTTAATGTGATGAAACTACAAAGGGAGGGGCAAAAGCCCAATAGGGAGATTTGATTACAAAAGGGCCCTTCAATTAGATAGGCATGTGTTGAAGAAACTATAGGAGTCAAAGATAGATTGCTGTTTACACCAAGGAAGAACCAAAATAACTATGTTATTGTAGACGCGGTTGAAAGAGTGATCTTTATCTGGAAAGATACGTCTGTTACGTCCCAACCATACAGACCGTCTTTATAGAACTTGAAGTTAAGAAATCGAGTTTATAGTAGATTTTCTTTTTTATACTTAGTGTTTAGACTAGCTTCCACATAGCTTGATTATTCTCAAAGGGACAACAACATCTCGTAGTAACTCATAGGATATTAAAACCTAGAAAAGTGGCCACCATAACTTGAACTCATCCTCTCCCAGCCTTTTATTATTTTCCGGATCTTTCTTGAGTGGGTAGATTTGCTTGTTCTAAACTACAGCTTTACTAATCTAACTACCTTCTAATTAGACAATGAATATATAGCATGTTTCTTTATAAGAACTTAGACTATCCAAGTCCAGGCTCCATAAAGCCAAGTTCTCAACTCTTCAAAACCATATGCCAAATATCCCATGGGGTATTTGTTATCCCGAATTCATAATCCATTCTTCCAATAGTTGGAAAACGACAAAGGAAATGGGCATCCTATAATTCATAGAGTAAAGGCTGGTGAAGTCCAGAAAACAAGCATTTGACAACCAAAAAGGTAAGAAGTGTCACACAGCAGGGGAAGAAACGAAGAAAGCTCAATGCTGAATTTAAATAGAAAGCAGAAAGGCATCTTGATACACAAAACACACGCTCTGATTATCTTAATTTTGAACTGAAAATTCAATAAAAAAACCTACAACGACAACGTCAATTCACAACTTAATTATCAATGCACCACCAAGAATTCAGGTCCCAGGTTCGAATCTCACCTGTGACATACTCCTTCGATGTCTCCGGTGCCTGGCCTAGGGACGGGCGTGGTTACCTTATTTCAAAAAAAAAGAATTCTTCCCTAATAATTAAGGTTTGAATAAGAACAAAATATCAATTATGAATTATGAAACGGTAAGATTTAGTAGCAAAAATCATTATGTGAGATAATGTGAGGTTCCATCTAATTACCAATTGGTTTTGAGGTATAACCTCACACTATCTAATATGGTATCAAAATTTCATATGGTTATTTGGTTTCCAAATTATGATCGTAAAAAAAAAACTAAGCGAATATTTGATACACAAATTCAACTCCGACCCAAGCGAGTAAAGTTAAAGTGGGTAATTCAGAGTCTCAGACCCAACCCAAGTGGTTAAAACAGAAGCAGATATTTGATCCACGAATTCTAATCTAACCCAATCTGATAATCCTAAATGGTTAATTTGGTCTACAAATTTGAGTTCAATTCAAAGATAGGGCTCTGTGACACCATTTTGAGAGGACATATTGAATATACTCATCTTATAATATATTAGAAAAATCGAGGAGTCTATCCTTCTCACTACCAACCCCACAATAACTGAATTATGCTAATTAGGGAGGAAACGACTTGGCAAGGATTCAAACTCATGACTTCCGGCGGGGTAAAAGCATTCACGTTACATCGAGCATGCATAAAAGAAGTGCCAGAGACAAATACTTTTGTTAAACTTTAAGCTTAGTGATAGAAAATCAGGACATAGAAATAACCACATTTTTTTTTTTTTTTGGATGAGAAACGAGACTATTTCATTGATAAATGAAAATGATGATAAAGTCTGTTACAAAAGATGCTGCCAATGTGCAA
>JBBMEF010000001.1:7903849-7928341 GCA_037832685.1 Sicyos baderoa | reverse complement strand
TTCCAAGCAGCTTCGCGCTCAGCAACCTCGCGTTCGCGCTCTTCGATGTAACTCTGCATCTCTCTCTCCTTCATGATCCGATCTTGAATGTCCGCATCCAAGGCTTCCTTCAGCTCCTCCACGAATTTATCCACCACCGCTTTAATTCTCAGCGACATCGCCAATTCCGCCCAATTACACCACAAAACCCTAGAATTCACAGCTCTGCAACAAAATACCAGAGAATCGTACTCAGCTTCCACAACTTTCTTCCACGAAACTTCTGGTTAGGTTAGGTTAGGTTAGCCATGGCGGAGGGTGAAGGAAATGGCGTTTCTTACAGAGAAAACAACAACAGATGGAGGAGAGAGAAAATGAAAGAGGAGAGAGAAAAAGGAGCGCTCCAAAACCAAAAGAAACGAATTAGTGGACTGGGCTCGGTTTTCTTACCGCTATTTTTTCTCCAGCCTGGCCCACAAGGAATCAAAACGGTACGTTTTGCGCCATTTTAATCCAAATTTCTTCGGTGAATTACTAGGGGTGAACATGAGTTGAGTTGAGTTAGGTTGGGTTGATTAATTCTTCAACCCAACCCAACCGAACTCTTTATTTTTGAGTTGGGTTGGGTTAAATTATCGGGTTCAAAGATTTGCATCTAACGTCCATTTTTTTATTCTTAAATACGTAAAACGAACATTAAAATAAGTAGATTCTAAATGTAAATGCTCAAACTTACCTAACTTCGAAACCTCATCAATAGGTTGAAAGTTTAAAAAATGTTAAAAAATAATATAATAATAAAATAAATATACATATACATATAATATAAATAATATAATAATTATGTTATAGGTAAAAAATATACATTTTTTAAACTAAATGATAAATTCGGGTCGGTCGGGTTGAGTTGGGTTGATTTTAGGTCAACCCTTGACCCAACCCAACCCATGAAAATTTCATATTTTGAACCTAGCCCAACCCATTCATGTATTCAACCCAACCCAACCCGTCAAATTGGGTTGGGTTGGTTCGGGTTTTCGGATTTTTGTGCACCCCTATAAATTACAACCAAATAATAAATTCATTGCATCACTTCATCGATCCATTTGCATAAATTTTCAATACTCTTAATTTCAAAATAATAACAATTAAATATAAACAAACTCAATTTTAAATAGTTAGTAATCTATTGACTTGATTGATTGTTTGCAATAACTTTATAGTCACAAGTTAATAGTAATTAGACCGATAGTTTTACATCACTAAATGAATGATATAAAAAAATAAAAATAGTTTCTATTTATCAAAAATAAAATTTATGCGACTTTTAACGCATTATAAACTAATGTATATGTAATTGTTTAGTTTAATCAGGTTGGAGTTATCTATTTCTTTTACTATTTTAAGGAAAAAATGCATAAACCACACCTAAACTACGGTGGTCGTAACAATTAGTTTTCTAAACTTTTAATTTGAGCAATTATTATCCCTTAAATTTAATAAATGTTGCATTTAACTTTCTTAGTAAATTTATCTTTCTATTGAATTAATAAATAGTTATTTTAGCGATATCGGGGTCCCTTCAACATTGTGATTAATCAAATCGAGGGGAAAATGGGGAAAAATTGAAAGTTTAAGGGCTAATTGTTACAATTATCATAGTTTAGGGGTGGTTTATGCATTTTTCCCCTATTTTAATTATAATGAATAATACATCCAAATTTATAAAAATTTTATAATTTTTTTTTAATACAAATTAGAGATGGGGATATAAAAACTCCACAATTAAATCTGTTTAAACCAGAATAATACTCAGTTAGATGACAACTTCACAGCACTCGAAGGTTGTAAAAAAAAAAACTATAATATAGATGGCATCAATTGAATTTATTTTTCTCAAATAAAACATTTTTCAAACAAGCAATATATTTTAGGCTAAAATATTTATTTATAATATGATAATTTTGGCGTGTACGGTAAGAAATGAAAAGACAGCTGCTTCGGTTTGGCAGTAGCTGTTGCAGTTCGTTATCCTTAGAATCCCTCGCCGGAAAACGACCATCGGCGCCAAACCTTCGAAGCTCCATTGACGGCGGCGATGGCGACCATAGCAGGGACGCCATGGGCGAGGATTAGGGCGTTCCCGATGCTGAATCCCCCAATTCTGCATCGCTCGAACTTGTATTTTGGGGAGAGATGCATCTCTAAAATTCGAAGGAGTTTATCGGTTTCGGCGTCTGTAGATAAGGTCGACGGCGGAGAAGTTCGAGTCCGTTTCGCTCCTTCGCCGACTGGAAATCTTCACGTTGGTGGAGCAAGAACTGCTCTCTTCAATTACTTGTTTGCTAGGTTAGTTTAATTCACTTCTTTGTTAAATTAGGGTTTACATTGATTATTGCTCTTGGATTTGGTTATTGGTGGATTTAACTTCGATTTTGACTTGTTTGTCATTGTTTGGTGTCTTAGGGCCAATGGTGGAAAATTTGTTCTGAGAATTGAAGATACTGACTTGGAAAGATCCACTAGACAATCCGAGGAGGCTGTGTTGAAAGACCTCTCTTGGCTTGGTCTCAATTGGGATGAAGGTACTTATGTTCTTTCAGTTTCAAGTCTCCGCATTCGTTTGTCTCAATTCTAATTTCCGTGTTTATCCTAAGTAGCCCTACCTAGGATTTAATTTTCTACGGGATTTCTTAACATGGTAGCATTAGTCACTCTGTCCCATGGTGCGCTTAATTTGGCTCGGATTCTCACGGATATATTATTTTTTTGATAGAAAACTGAAAAACTTGAATTGATGAATGAAAAGTTACAAAAAGCTATAAGTAATTACGAAAAAACTTGTCCAAAGAGCAATTCAAGTAGATAAGTTATAGTCCTTAGAAGGTGAAAATCTATGAGCCCATGTTAAAGCAAGAAAAGTGATTGAATCAATAATATCTTCTTCCTGGAGCTTTCCATCGGAGAAGGTGATAGCATTCCTCATATTCCAAACTTTCCACCAGAAAGCGAAAAGAAAAAGGTGCCATAGGCCCATAACGCCACTTTCTCGTTTACAAATGGGTGGCCATTGATTGTCATATGGAGAAGATCTTCATTGATCCCCGGTCTAGCAGTGTACCAGCCTTAAGTTGACATTCATGGATATTATAAAAACAAAATCCAATTTCGGTATTTCATGGTGGTTGTCTTGAAAATCTCAATGCATTGAGTATCTTATGCTCGAGTCCATATGCTATCTTTAGAAGTTGGGTGTTTTTTGTTTGTTTTTTTTGCATGTGGTTGTATATTCTTTAGTGCTTACCCATTCCTGATTGGCTTGTTAAACCTTTGGTCTTGCATTCTTTGAAGAAGTATGAATGGGGTTATTTATTTATTTTTTTAACTTTTTTTGTTAGTGATGTAACCATATGCAGGTCCCAGTATTGGTGGAGAATATGGTCCTTACCGTCAATCTGAAAGAAACACTCTGTACAAACAGTATGCGGAGAAGCTTTTAGAATCTGGTCAAGTGTATCGCTGCTTTTGTTCAAATGAGGTAGTTAGAACTATCGTATATGATATGTTATAAACCTTGAAATTATAATAACTTGAGCAATGTTTGGTGCTCACAAAATTTTTACTATTTGGGTTCGTGTCATTCTCTTCAGGAACTGGAACAAATGAAGGAGGTTGCAAAGCTAAAGCAACTGCCTCCTGTATACATGGGAAAGTGGGGCAATGCTACTGATGAAGAAGTACAGGAAGAATTGGAAAAGGGTACCCCTTACACATATCGATTTCGCGTGCCTCAAGTAGGGCGTTTGAAAATCAATGATCTCATACGAGGGGAAGTAAGTTCTTCTTCCGTCTTGCATCCTCCTCCTATTTGTGGGTTGGGGGGCCATCTCTTGTGTTGCTTATTGAGCTTGTAACATTTATTCTGTGGACTTCTTTTCTTTGATGCTTATATGCATAGGACAGAAGATTTGAAGAGCTGCAAATTAACTATGCAACTAATAACAATTACTCACCTCAACCCCATCAATCAAACTTCTGTATTTGTGGTTAACTTTGTTTGCTAGTGTCATAAAGGTTAGCTGGAACTTGGATACACTTGGAGATTTTGTAATTATGAGAAGCAATGGGCAACCTGTCTATAATTTTTGTGTCACTGTAGATGATGCTACCATGGCCATCTCACATGTCATAAGGTAATAACTGCATCCTCTATATCCGATATGAAATTTACTTGCCTTTCCATTTATCGATCTACTTGTTGAATTTCTTTTACCTTGTACCATGTTTGCTAATTTTCTCAGTATTTTCTTTTCAGAGCAGAGGAACATTTACCAAACACTCTTAGGCAGGCGCTGATATATAAGGTAATCTTATATTCCCATTTCCCTTCCGTTATTTCATCTTAGATACCAACCAAAGGACTTTGTTTTTTCTCGTTAATTTAATAAATCCCCCATGATAGGCTCTTGGTTTCCCAATGCCTAACTTTGCACACGTTTCCTTAATTCTTGCACCTGATCGTAGTAAACTGTCAAAACGGCATGGTGCAACATCAGTTGGTCAGGTAATCCTTTGGTTTCATATGTCTTATTCCATTGCCAAAAGCTTGTATAATGTGTGGTATATGATGTCCACTAGCATGTATACTTCTATATTTTTTTTTCTTCATAAAGTTCTTGCTTAATTGGGATATGCATATACTCCTGATCTCTGATTTACAGTTCAGGGAAATGGGGTATCTGCCTGAGGCTATGGTTAACTACCTGGCACTATTAGGTTGGGGGGATGGTACTGAGAATGAGTTTTTTACTCTCGAACAACTTGGTTGGTGATTCTTTCTATTGCTTTATTATTGTTTCTTTTCTTTCCAATCTTTATCCCAATGATTTCTAAAATTTGTTTCTTAATTTCTATTTGGCTGTCTTCTTGCACTGACAGTGGAAAAGTTTTCGATCAGCCGTGTAAACAAAAGTGGTGCTGTTTTTGACTCTACTAAGTTAAGGTAAGATTGAGTTGATTATCGTTGTAAATGAATACAATTGTTTTTGCTCTTAGAAGCACAATGTATTTGTAACTGAATTTTGGTTATTTGTCATAATGCATTTCTTAGGTATTATCTTTTTATTTGAATGACGATTGTATTTGATTTCACAACTAATGGAAGCTTTAGTCGCCATAACTATCTCATATATGCCATCTGTTAAAACTAGGTGGATGAATGGTCAGCATTTGAGAGCCCTTCCATCCGAGGAATTGACCAAGCTTATTGGCGAGCGCTGGAAGAGCACGGGTATCCTGAAAGAATCAGAAGGGCCATTCATTGAGGTAAGAGTTTATTATGTAGGAATTACTTTTGGATAAGAAACTGCAGCATAACAAAATTGATCAGAATAAAATGTTCCCTGAGGATGAAAGGAGCTTACAGAAAAGGACTCCAATTGACATCAAAGCAGGAAAATTCTAGGAACTAAAGATGGAAAGGGCGAGCATGCCAGCTGGAAGCATTTTATCTTGCTAAATTCAACTTCTCTTGCAAAAAATTTCTTTTCTCCTCCCAGCCTTAAACTTCCTATGAGAAATCTCATGGTGTAGTGTATTTTACACAACACCTAAAGTTCCCACAATCACAACCTTTGCCACAGGTCAAATGATTTCCTTCTCTCTTAAGAGTGTGGTTACATAGAAGTCATTGAACTGAACCATTACTACTGTGTGGAGAACACCCTTGACTTATGGAAGGTCTTGATATTAATTCCAACAATTATAAGCAAAGTTACATGATAAAACACGGATGAGTAGAGTCCTTGACAGCATGTTTGCATGACACATTGGAAAAACTTGATTTTCTTAGGAGTTTTCTGCTTCCAAGTGGCTATGAGAACAGAGGTTAGAATAGGAGCTTTGGTCGGAGATGAAAAGGATGATTTATGTAAGATAAGGGCCCCGAATGCCCCAAAGACCAGAGCCTAGATTCTAACTGTTGGCTAAGGGGCTACTTGCAGGTGCATGATGTTTTTTTGGATATGATACGATTTCATTGATTCATGAAATTACAATATAGTTATTAGCAGGTGCAGGATGTTAAGGAGCACTATTGAGTCCTCTGCCTCGTAATCAAATAAGTCTTTGTGAAAATGGAAATTCCATGCCTTATTATTCATCCACAAGAAATTTGGAAAGGCACTAGATGCACATTCAGGACTACTTAGATGGTAATCTTGCCATCATGAGTATAACTTAGTAGTTTAAGACATTCACTCATTTTCTTGAGGTAGGAGGTTAAAATCTCCCCCACATTTAGTTCCAAAAAAGAAAAGGAAAAAGAAAATAAAAGGACATTCACCCAACCATGGATCTCCCTGGATGGAAATGCAACTTCCAATACAATCTTGAAGGCGAAAAACTCACTGTCCTTGGTTTTTTGATAGCACATGGAAATGGAAAACCAGGGCTTTTTTGCTACCTCTTTAGTTTCCTAGTGAACCAACTATTTTGACAACCCATATTTACTGCCAATGATCTTGTACCATTTTGCATGTCTCCTAAGAATTAGCCAGCCTTGCTTATGGAAAGAGAAATGTTTCTGTTGTTGAGACTTCCTACTCCTAAGCCACCTAAATTCAAAGGAATAGAGGAAAATCTTAAGTTTACTAAATTGATGTCCTCTTTGCCCTCAGTTCCACGTGAAAGGAAGTCCTACATTAACTTTCTCGGCTACTTAACTTGCATGGGAATCTTTGTTTGTAGCTAAATTCGTGCTTTAGTGTAATGGGGCTCTTGCACATGTGCTGGTTGCATTCATTATGTTCTATTTTTGTGTGGCAATTAATATTATGAGTTACAATAATGTTTTTTCCTTTCATAATATGCGCTACAATCACATAATCATTGCATGCGGAGTGATGTAATTGTATATATAGGAATCAGTTCAGCTGCTCAAAGATGCAATTGACTTGGTTACTGATGCTGACAAGGCGCTCTCAAACCTGCTGTCCTATCCTCTACACACTACTCTGACAAGGTACGTTGAATTCCATGCTTATTGTTGTCATTAGTAGTACCGTGATATTTTTCTTCAAAATAAGTCTACAAGATCGGCAAAGCTATGATTTCAGCAAGTATCCCTTGAAAATTAAAAATATTTAAAGTAATGTCGTCTTTCATTGTGGCAATACTTTTATCATATGTATTTCTTCAGTATTATTGATCGTGCCTGATGTAGGATAGGATAGAGAAATAGAATTCGAGCTGTAGAAGGGTAGAGAAGATTGTGAAATTGAAATGAACGAGGGAGAAGGGAAAGAAGGGTGGAAGAAACTCAATTATCTGACAATTACCTCAATACTGAAAGTCCGATTATTAACAACACTAAGAACCAGCTGATAGAAATCATGTGAAACTTAAAGTTCTGTTTCACCTTACAACATGTGGCCCTTCTTTTTAGGACAACCGACCTAGGAGATCTCCATATTGGTATTATATTGTCCACTCTAGACAGAAGTCCTCGTGGCTTTGTTTTTTGTTTCACCGTCACCGACATGTCTAAGATAGGGGCATGACTGATATTACTTTATTTTAGGGATGCAAAATAATCTCTATTATTTTCCATACATTTATTAAGAGAGGAGTTTCTTATACAGAGGAAGCCCCAACAAATAATGAATTGGATAACATGAAGATTCTCCCTCAAATAAAGAATATAGATACACTAAGATTTTTAAGGAAATAATCAAAGGAAATAACCAACATTTGTGTGTGAAAATCGTGGGTTCACAACCCTGCATCTGGTGGTTCAACGAATACTCGGTTTAAATACTAGTATTATTTCGGAAGCCAAATGTTACAATCTGAAATAAATAATTTATGGAGCTATACTTGTAGCTTGATGCCAGCGACTATTCGAATAATTTTCTGCTATCAGCAACTATTTTCTTGCCGTAATGCTAAAACTATGGCAAACTGTAGAGTTTAGCAAATTGATATTTTTTCACTTTCCTTAAACTATGGATGGTTAAAAACTTTCGTATTGCCTGCAGTTCCGAAGCTAAACCTCTTGTTGAAGATAAGCTCTCTGAATTTTCAGCCAGCCTCATAGCAGCATATGATAACGGCGAAATCCTCAGTGCGCTTGAAGAAGGCCCTTCTGGCTGGCAGAAGTGGGTGAAGAGTTTTGGAAAATCATTGAAACGCAAGGTATTTTATAGTTTGAGTTCTCACTTTATCTCTTCTTCATGTTATTTATTAAGTAGAAAAATCAGAATCACCTCTTCCTAACTTGAACACCAATGGTAGGGAAAATCACTTTTCATGCCGCTTCGGTTGTTGCTCACTGGAAAAATCCATGGTCCTGACATGGGGGCTAGCGTGGTCTTACTCCATAAAGCCAGATCTTTTGGCGTCGTTGCTCCTCAAGCCGAGTTTGTGCCACTGAATGACAGGTTTGAAACTCTTAGACAAATTGACTGGGAATCAGTGAACAAGGATAACCCTCTATTAGAGTCAGCTGAACCAGCGGCAGTCCCCAACTGAGATGTTTTTTATTATACAGTTTTGATCGGGTTTTCAATGAATTGTGTAGGTATAAATTATATCGCCACGAGAATAATTTGTAATATTTTTTTTTATCGTAATCGTGAGAAATAACCAACAGATGAGATCTACATCTACTCTGTATTTTGTAGTGCAGTATCCAGTTTTCGGTTGCGGTTGTACATGCCGACGTTAACGCCTGGAATCCAGGCTGTATTTAAGTTTGAAAAGGTAAGAATTTATGCTCTACTGTGATCGTAGGAACGAGTTGAAATAGATTAGCACGACTTAGATTCTTTGTTGGTTAATAGAATGTCACTGGTTCCAGTTCTATTGTATCCCAAGAGGTTGATTGAAAACGATTTTTAGCTGGTTTTTTTTCTTCAAGTATTTTGGACCATTCTGAAATTTGGAAATATATATTTCCATTTGATAAATTGATGGAGAAAATCAGTCTCCCGTTTCAAAAAACATTGGTGGAAAAATAACTGTTTAATTCATCCCATGGTCTACATCGATGTGTATCATTCGAACATTAATAGGCTCTACTTGCTTGGAGTTTCTTAGACCCCGAGTTGGCTGATTGGTTGAAGTAGACTTTATGGTTTAGGGTTTAGTTGTTTATATCATGTTCAGTAGTTTAAAAGTCAATGCCAAGCGCGCGTCGTGGTTGCAAGTCATGATTCATGTGCCTCGCCCTCGGCGAGGTGCGTTTAATAAGGTGCACGTCTTTTGATGTTTTTTTATGAAGTCATGTGGCGTGTATTGCAACGATATCTTCGTAGTAGGTCATTCGAAGCGTCAGATAATTGAGTCAAGACATTTGAATATCTCAAATATCTTAATTCTTCAATTCACAAAGATAACATTCACTATCTTTCTTTTTTCACTCCCTCGTGAGTTCTTCGCAACACTGAGTTCAAAAGTTAATAGTTTATTTTTTAGGTATGTTATATATATACTTATATTATTCTTTTATTATTAAAACTTTAAGAAATGAAGATTAATTGTTTAGTTAAAACTCCAATCGATCATTTATCAGCTACTTATTTGGAGTTTTTTTAAACTCGAGTTAGCTCATTGGTCGAAGCAGAGTTTAGTTGTCTAGTCTATGTCATGCGAATCATTCGGACATTTACGGGCTAATGGGCTACTTGCTTCAATTTGGCTGATTGGTTGAAGCAGGTCTTACACTACCTAAACATCTAATGTTAAGAAGGAACAAACATTAGAAAAGTTATTTAGAATGGCTGCCACAATGTCGTTACTACCACAGAATGGGTAGATGGCGCATTGGTTATTTAGTTTGGTATTAATCAATTTCTACTTCACCATCATGAGTTCGATCGGTAGAATCGGTATTTGTAATTCCATTCCCTCAATTTATATTAAAAAAAAACAGTCGTTACTACCTTTAACCACTTGAAATTCATTGATTTCAAGGTCTCGAAGAGTTGCGCAAATTTTTGTGGATTTATTTCTATTGGCAAAACAGCTGGAAAAAGACGAGTCTTTTCTTGAAATGTTTGGTCGAAAAAAATAGCCTTCGAATTTTGCTGCAAGTAAAAAAAAAATGAGACAACTTTTGTTAATTCAATTAATTTTATTATTATTTTTTAATATTAGTAACCAAAACGTTAGAATCTCCACCTCAATGTTGTGGAACGTTATTAATATTTATTTTAATTTCAGTCAACAATACGAATTTTTTTCCACATTTTCGTATTATTGCATTATCATTGTAAAAAAAAAAAAAAAAGAAGAAAAATAGTTAATTGCACTGAAGTATTCATCTCCCTCTATTTTTTTTTTTCCATTAAGAAGGCGCGTGTGGTGCACGCGACTTCAACCCAACCGTTGTACACTTTCCGGTTTACGTTATTATCGGGTCTCTCTTTTCTCTTCCGTTTCTGTGAGATTTTGTTGAACAGGTTTCGCGCCAGCAACTTGGCACCCAACGGAGAGGGCCAAGGCGAAAACGGAAAAAACCAAAATCGATGAACAGATTCACCTTCGAATCGAACGTCGAATTGAACCTACAACTCATAATTCTCTTCCGTTTCGTTTCGATTTCAACCATGATTCGCTGAATGGATCTCTGCGTTCTCCGATTCCGCACCAATGTCGGTTTCGCAAACCCTAGGCGGCGCCTCCAGATGCGGCCGTGCGATCGGCCCCTCACTCGACAAGATCGTCAAGAACGCGGCCTGGCGTAAGCATTCTAACCTCGTTTCCTCCTGCAAATCCGTTCTCGACAAGCTCGATTCCATTGCGGAAGCTGCGTTTGATCCTGCCTCCCCGCTTGCCGGCCTTTCGCTGGCCGATGCGGAGTTTGTGCTCCAGCCTCTCCTTTTGGCTCTCGAAGCCGCCTACGTCAAGGTTGCTGAGCCCACGCTTGAGTGCATCTTCAAGATGTTCTCCCGTGGTCTTTTCCGCGGCGATATCGAGCGGCCGGATGGCGAGGCGAATTCGGGTGCTGGTGGTTCCATTGCGTATAGGATAGTTGAGTCTGTTTGCAAGATGGGAGGCATTGGCGATGAAGGAATTGAGCTCATTGTTCTCAGAGTGTTGCTCTCTGCGGTTCGATGCCCTTGTCTGTTGCTCCGCGGGGATTGTTTGGTTAGTGTGGTTCGGACTTGTTATAATGTGTATGTTGGTGGCTTAAGTGGTACGAATCAGATCTGTGCAAAATCCGTTCTAGGTCAGATAATGGTCATTGTTTTCATTAGGGTGGATGAGGACTCCATGGATGCTCCTACGAGGATAATTTCTGTGAGTGAATTATTGGAATTTAACGATAAGAACTTGAATGAAGGCAATTCTATATATTTTTGCCAGAACTTTATTAACGAGGTCATGGATGCCTGTGAAGGGATTGCGGACCAGAAACGATATTCGTTTTCGGGGCGGTTGCAGAATGGCAATGCTTTGCCACCGAAAGCTGATAATAAAGGTGAATCTGATGTCGGAGAAACGGAGGATGGAGCCGAATCAGGTAGTTGTAGTAAGATTAGAGAGGATGGACTCCATTTGTTTAAGAATTTGTGTAAATTGTCAATGAAATTTTCATCACCTGAGCACCCAGATGATCAGATCCTCTTAAGGGGGAAAATATTGTCTCTGGAACTGCTAAAGGTGGTTATGGATAATGCAGGTCAAGTTTGGCGCTCTAACGAGAGGCAAGCATTTCATTCTCCATCGATTATTTTAGTGTTACTCGTCGACAAGTCTTTCGAACTGCATTGAACTCCTGATTGATGTAAAATTTTGACCAAACTAGTTTTATTATGTTTCTTCAAATCTAGAACATTTTCAAGCTTGTAACCTGCCATCTTATTTCAAAATCAATGTTCTATTTTGTTCGAGTACTTTGTAGTAAGCTATTGTTGATTGGATAAACTGTGACAGGTTCTGTCACTGTTGATTTCAGGTTTCTCAATGCTATCAAGCAATTTCTCTGCTTATCGTTATTAAAAAACAGCACCCTCTCGGCCATGGCCATCTTCCAGCTTCAATGCTCTATTTTTATGAGCTTGTTGACAAAGTTTAGATCAGGATTGAAATCAGAAATTGGTATCTGTTTTCCAATGCTCGTCCTCCGAGTGCTTGAGAATGTACTTCAGCCTAGTTACTTGCAGAAAATGACCGTTCTCAGTTTATTGGATAAGATATCTCAAGATTCACAGATTATGGTTGACATTTTTGTCAACTATGATTGTGATGTTGGTTCTCCCAATATTTTCGAGAGGTACTGTTCTTGTCCATTTCTTTTGTTTTTCAGGTTGGTTTGGCGTTGATATTGTGATTTTTCTCTTCTGCCCCATTGAAATATTTGCAGGATTGTGAATGGCCTTTTGAAAACTGCTCTTGGACCGCCTTCTGGTTCAACTACAACATTGACTCCAGCTCAGGATATTACATTTAGGCATGAATCTGTTAAGTGTTTGGTAAGCATCATTAAATCAATGGGAACTTGGATGGACCAACAACTGAAGCTAGATGATGCAATTTTTCTCAAGACTTCTGAGAGTGACACTTTGCTTGAGAATAATTTAAGTGGGGAAGAAACAGCTGCTGCTGACTCCGAGCTCCAACCGGATGGAGGTTCTGAGTTCTCAGATACTGCTACGCTTGAGCAACGAAGAGCTTACAAAATTGAACTTGAGGTTTGAGCAAAATTTAGTCTCTAGTTAATACATTTTATTAATGTAGATGGTGAGTGACGAGGAGCCAGCCAGTTAGGATAAGATGGATTGCCTTATGATGGCAATCTATTGGTAATGACATTTTACCCAATTAGAAAGCACTTCGCATCTCGTTTTTTTCCTTTCCTCTTCTTGGCTGGTCTTCTAGTTAATCCTACTTTTTCACATTTTGTATTGACAATTTCCTCATATCTTGTTTGGTTAGAGGGTATGTTCATCATATAATCCATTATTTCAGTTACATTTCTTAGAGGTTGTTAGCCTGAAGTACATTGTTCTGACAACTTTCCTAATTTATGTTCAGAAAGGTATTTCGCTGTTCAATAGGAAACCTTCCAAGGGTATTGAGTTTCTGATTAACACAAAAAAAGTGGGTGGTTCTCCTGAAGAAGTGGCTTCTTTTCTCAAGAATACCAACGGCCTAAATGAAGCAGTCATTGGGGATTATTTGGGTGAAAGGGAGGAATTCCCTTTGAAAGTTATGCATGCTTATGTTGATTCATTTAATTTTAAAACGATGGACTTTGGTGAAGCAATAAGGTTTTTCCTGCGAGGCTTCAAGTTACCAGGAGAGGCACAAAAGATCGACCGCATAATGGAGAAGTTTGCTGAACGGTACTGTAAATGTAACTCCGGTTCATTCACAAGTGCAGATACTGCCTATGTTCTTGCTTATTCTGTTATTATGCTGAACACAGATGCTCATAATAACATGGTGAAAGATAAGGTTTTGCTCTTAACTTATACACTTGATTGCACAGTGCATGTTTAACAGCCTGCTTGTAAAGCTAGATCATATTTCTGACTTAAATTGTGCTGTGGTTGGACATACAGATGACAAAAGGTGACTTTATCCGCAATAATCGAGGAATTGACGATGGCAAAGATTTACCTGATGAGTATCTTGGTGCTCTTTATGATCAGATTGTTAGGAATGAAATTAAGATGAAATCTGATTCTTCAGCATCACAAAGTAAGCAGGCAACCAGCATCAACAAGCTTTTGGCCTTGGATGGTATTCTCAATCTAGTTTCCTGGAAGCAGACAGAAGAAAAAGCTGTCGGTGCAAACGGCCTTCTTATAAGGCACATACAGGAGCAGTTTAAGGCGAAGTCTGGAAAATCTGAGTAAGTTTCGAAAGAAATCGTAGTTGATATTTCAATCTTCTAGCTCTAGAGAACTAGTTGGATATTGAATCATGTTGAATCATGATTTTTTCTTTTAGTTGGGATGCATAAATGTTTAGGAACTTACTAAAAAAAAGGGAACTTATTTTTATCTGTATCTGCAGATCTGTTTATCACGCTGTGACTGATGTAACAATATTAAGGTTTATGGTGGAAGTCTGCTGGGGTCCTATGTTGGCGGCATTCAGTGTGACGCTTGACCAAAGCGATGATAATCAGGCTACTTCGCAATGCTTACAAGGTTTTCGGCATGCTGTGCATGTTACAGCTGCCATGGGCTTGCAGACTCAAAGGGATGCTTTTGTGACATCCATGGCTAAGTTCACCTATCTTCATTGTGCTGCAGATATGAAACAAAAAAATGTTGAAGCTGTGAAGGTATGCGCATTCTCATGATTAAAACAGAATATGATTTTCCGTTCAAAACATTGTCCCATGAAGGGAGATTAAACTGGACGTGCAATTTGCCATAGTTTCCAACAAAATTGATGATAAAGCTAAAACATGGTGGCTTAAATAGCCTATAAAACGAATGCCCATTTTTTCACCGGTTCCAAGCATATGCTCATCAAACATCTCTTAACTATTTAACTTATCAAATCAGGTTCAATGTTCAAACATTGTTTTAAACTTCTAAGGAATAAGCCTTCTTAGAAGGGTTAGAAAAGAGGACAATAATTACATCAAGAGATAACTACATAGTCTGTGATTTTTTCAATTCTGTTGTATGGTCAATTTTTGCAAGTTCGTGAGGATGTTATTTTTTCGTGCTCGCGTACAGGCTATAATATCAATTGCTATAGAGGATGGTGATTTTCTTCAAGAGGCATGGGAGCACATATTTACATGTCTCTCAAGAATTGAAAACTTACAGTTATTGGGAGAGGGTGCTCCACCTGATGCATCCTTTTTGACACCACCAAATATTGAAACTGAAGAAAAAGTGCTGAAGTCAAGTTTATCATCTCTGAAGAAAAAGGGAGGTCTCCAAAATCCAGCCGTTATGGCTGTTGTTCGTGGAGGTTCGTACGACAGCACCTCTATTCGAGTGAACACCCCAGCACCAGTAACTCCTGATCAGATTAAGCACCTTATTTCAAACTTGAATTTGTTGGAACAAGTTGGCAATTTTGAGCTGAATCACGTATTTGCTCAAAGTCAAAGTTTGAACAGTGAAGCAATAGTCGCATTTGTTCGGGCCCTTTGCAAAGTTGCTATTGCGGAGTTGCAGTCCCCAACAGACCCACGTGTGTTCAGCCTCACTAAGTTAGTTGAAGTGGCGTAAGATCCTTGTCTCCTTACCTTCAGTTAACTTCATCTGCATACTGTTTATGTCCTTAACCGATGAAAATTTCAAGTGCAATAACTTTTTGTATAATGATATTTATTTTGTCGTAAGGTTAAAATACCATTTTGGTCCTTAGAATTTCAACTTCGTTCCATTTTAGTCCCTAATCTTTCAAATGTCCAATTTTAGCCCTTGGATTATTAAGTTTATTCCATTTTGATACTTGGACTTTCAAATTTGTTCTATTTTGATCCATAGACTTTCAAATGTTTAATTTTAGTTCCTAAACTTAAAATTAGTTTGGCTATTTTTTCTTAAATATTTTATCATCTTTCTCTATAAAACTTAGAAATATGGTCACATTTTTTCTTTGATTGTATTAAAATTATTAACATTATTGAACAAATTTCTATTAATATTTAACTTCAAATTTATAATAGGTATCAATTTTCAACTTTTTGGAAAGTTCAAAGGCTAAAATTGTTAAAGGTCTAGGGACCAAAATGGAACAAATTTAAAAGTATAGGGACTAAAGTTGAACATTTGAAAGTTTAGAGATCAAAATGCGACAAAATTGAAAGTTTAGTGATCAAAATGACAGTTTAACCTTACCTTTATTATTTTTTAAAAAACTCCAGTTTAGTTAATGCTTAGAATTTTCCTAATGTGTGACCTCTATGGTCTATCTGACTAGTAGACATTTAGAACTGGAATGGGAAAATCACCACACCATTGTTTCCTTTGCAGGCATTACAATATGAACCGCATCAGATTGGTGTGGTCTCGTATGTGGAGTGTTCTCTCTGATTTCTTTGTATCAGTTGGCTTATCAGAGAATCTATCAGTTGCAATATTTGTGATGGACTCCCTGAGGCAGCTCGCAATGAAATTTTTGGAGCGCGAGGAGCTTGCGAATTATAACTTCCAGAATGAGTTTCTGAGACCTTTCGTAATTGTTATGCAGAAAAGCAGCTGCACTGAAATTAGGGAGTTAATAGTTCGATGCATTTCACAGATGGTTCTCAGTCGCGTCAATAACGTGAAATCCGGATGGAAGAGTGTTTTTATGGTACGTTCCAAACATCAGTAATTAAATTTGCGATTACAATAGTAGCATATTGCTTTTGTTTTAGTACAACAATAATATTTGGGGGTTAGAGGATTTGAACTTATAACTTCTAAGTTGAGGGATACATGCCAATTACTGCTAGGCTCAACCTCCTTTGGCAATAGTAGCATATTGCTAAAGCAGAAAGTTCAAACTATTTGGTTTTGTTGATCTATTCCTGTCCTTAAATTTGAGTTCCCCTTCTATTTCACCTCGAACTTTAATTTACTCAACACATGGACCGTTAATTTTAGTGATATTCATGACTGTCCGGACCAGTTTGTGGGCACCTCAACTAATGTCACGAGACATACCACCTAATCCTACAACATTTGTATGTCAAGGAAATCAGTAAGAAATTAATTTTTAAGTAGGTGGCCACTATGGACAATTAATTTTAGCATAGGATTTCAATGCAAAAAACTGATCTGAAAATTCAAATTTCACTTGCTTAAAATTTTAGCTAATTAGGTACTGATTAATTTAATCCTTTGTGTTAATTTAATTCTTTAACAGATTATATGATGATGTATGATTCTACACGAGGAATATTTAATAGATTCAATTAAAAAAGAATATTTTACGTGTTTTCCCACCCCGTTATGATTTCTTTCTTACAAATGAGTATAATGAGTAGTCGTCTAATTCCATCACCTTATACTCAACTATTGTCTCAGGTTTTCACTGCTGCTGCTGCTGATGAGCGGAAGAATATCGTCTTGTTGGCTTTTGAAACCATGGAAAAAATAGTTCGAGAATATTTTCCCTATATAACTGAGACTGAAACTACAACATTTACTGATTGCGTTCGATGTCTCATTACTTTCACAAGTACCAGATTTAACAGTGATATCAGTCTCAATGCCATTGCGTTCCTTCGGTTTTGTGCTGTAAAACTTGCTGAAGGGGGACTTGTTTGCTACGAGATGGCTGGAGATAACGGTTCAAATGCACCCGCATCCACACCCGCACCCACAGATAAGGACGATTACGCTTCCTATTGGGTCCCTTTGCTTGCAGGTAAACTGCTAATAAAACTCGATTTTTGCTGGTTGAGATGCAATTATTTTCACTATCATACATGCTTAGTAACTCACTTTTTGATGCATTTGTCTAGTCGATTTTGTTGTGGGGATAAAATTTCATGATTGAAATTCTCTTATTTATATGTTTTTTTTATATCCGTGAGTGGTCTAACCAGTTTGGGCACACCTCAACTATTTTTATAGAACAACCACATGACTCTATTACATTTGGTTGTCAATAACATTCGTTGGCGATTAATTCTTAAGTAGATAGCCATTGTTGCTTGAACTCATTACCTCTCAATTCTCCGAAACTTTATGAGATCATTAGGCCAATCTACGAAAAACGTACATGTGAAACTTCCGTGTTTTTTAATTAAAAGAAACTACAAGTGGGGTATAGGAATTTGAACCTCTTACTTCAAAAGAAATAACACACTTTGGATATGCGACTTCAATTTTTATATCTTGTGAAGAGACTATTTTGATTCGTATCCATATAATAAACTTTCATTATCATTTCAGGGCTATCAAAGTTAACTTCTGATCCTAGATCACCAATCAGAAAAAGTTCTTTGGAAGTACTTTTTAATATCCTGAAGGATCATGGTCATCTTTTCTCGCGTCAATTTTGGGTTGGCGTTAACAATACCGTAGTTTTCCCCATATTCAGTTGTTTGCATGACAAGAAAGAACTGGACGAGAATGAAAATAAAGAATATTCAGAAGGAAGTACGTGGGATTCTGATACCTGTGCAGCGGCAGCAGATTGTTTAGTAGACATGTTCATTAGTTTCTTCAATGTAATAAGGTCTCAACTTTCCGGCGTGGTGTCGATTCTGACGGGATACATTAGGAGCCCGATCCAAGGTTCTTCCAGCATGGGCGTTGCTGGATTGATGCGTTTGGCAGGCGACTTGAGTAACAGGCTTACCGAAAATGAATGGAGGGAGATCTTTCTTGGTTTGAAAGAAGCTGCCGCATTAACCGTGCCTGGGTTTATGAAGGTCCTTCGAATCATGGATCATGTCAACGTTCTCGGGATTTCTCAATCGTTGAATGATGAGGATGTGGATTCTGATCAAGGTTTGTCAACTGATGGTCTCGACGACGACGATTTGCAAACAGCCTCCTACATAGTTTCGAGAATGAAGGGTCATATCGCAATGCAACTCCTCATCCTACAGGTTAGCTTACTTCACATATTTCAAGAAAAAGTTTGATTTTTTAGGAAATTTGTTGTAGATAACAAATTAATTATAGCTACTTTTAGAAAATATTTCATCCATAGTAAAATATTTCAACTTTTCAATTAACTTCTCTTGAATGTTTTTAATAAGTTTAACTTGATTAAAGCCATCAGTTTTGTAGCTATCTTATCAGTTTTTGCTATATTTGATTTTTTCTAAAACTTTGACCTCCATAGAAATTTTTTTCTTTTCTTGTTTTTCAGGAAAAATCACCTATTTTTATGGAGTATTAACATTTTTCCTCATTTCCTTGATCAGGTCATTACTGATTTGTCCAAGAATCATACCCAACCTTTCTCAGAAGCCAACATTTCCATCATTATTGAGATATTTTCATCCGTTTCCACACATTCACAGAAACTGAATTCCGAGTCAATCCTTCAGAAGAAGCTACAGAAAGCTTGCTCCATCCTGGAGATCTCTGTCCCGCCCGTGGTTCACTTCGAAAACGAGTCATACCAAAGCTACCTCAACTTTCTCGAGGCTATGCTTTCGGGTGATCCTTCACTGGTTAATGCAGCTCTTATAGAATCTGAACTCGTCGCAGTATGTGAACAAATTTTGCATATTTACTTGAAGTGCACCGGGACACCGAGCGAGAAAAAAGAAACCAACCAGCCTGTGCTACATTGGATTCTTCCATTGGGCTGGACAAAGAAAGAGGAAGTGGCGGCTCGAACGTCCCTAGTCGTCTCGGCATTGCAGGCCGTACGCAGGTGCGAAAGGGATCTATTTAAAAGGTGTGTTCAACAGCTTTTTCCATTGTTGGTAGATCTTGTAAGGAGTGAACATAGCTCTGGAGAAGTTCAGCTTGTTTTAAGCAGTATATTTCAATCATGTATAGGCCCAATAGCTGCATAAGATTAAATATAATTTTTTTCAGCTAATTGTAAATCAATTTATAACTAGGTGGCTTGAGAATGGAGCCAGCCAAATTATTTTGTAGAATAGGCCAAGTCCCAATTTTGTTTTTTTGCCTAGTAGAGAGGATTTATGCGTTAGTATTGATAAAATATAAAATTTAGGTTTTTTTTTGTAATTTAAATTTAATCATTGCATTTTTGTTAAATTGAATTCCCATATGGTTGGCATTTTTAGACTTTCCTTGAATAATTTTCATCTCTTAAAGAATTATATTAGAATGATTTTTGGTTAGTATAAAAGCATTGAAATTATAAATAAATGTTGAGTAGATCAAATTACATCAATAAGCCCTTTATACTTTGGCGCTCATCTTTTTGTAGTTAACTCAATTATTCATTCACATTTTCTTGTCACAAACTATTTTTTTCTTTTATAAATGTTTTCAATTTTTATTATGTGACCAAATTATAAACTTGAACAAAATTTTTATAATTCAAAATATCTTGAAATCTGTCATTAAAAAACAAACATAATGAAAATGGTAAAAAACTCATGAGCTCATGTGGTGCGATCCTGGTATCACAAGCTAGCTCCACACGACCGTAACCCAAATTAAAAAACTGAGTATCGTACGTAGTCCACCCTCGTACTAAAGTCATTTCTAAACTCCAAGAATTAAAGCTGTGACAGTTGGAGAAAATATGCTAAAATCACCATGAAACAGTCAAATTCAAGCTCAAATGACCCTTGATGGAGTTTTGTACAAATAGAAGCCAAAATTTAGTGTTTATCGTTCCAAGCAGTAAATCAAAAGAATCACGTGAATCGAAGTCTAGAATAAAAAGTTATCAAACGTTGAAGTCTAACTAGACAACAACAAAAATTATAAACTATCTTAACTAACCATCAAGACAAACATCATATATGTCACACAACTAAACATGTTATCTAAAAACGTAAACAAATGTTATAACACTTCTAAATCAGGAAAACAAATTATATACATATATGTAGTGGCTAATTTTGCTGCACGATAGCCACAATCGTCGAGATGAGAAACATACCTAGATTGAGGAGCTTCTGCCTAGATTGAGGAGTTTTTGCCAACTCACATACATTTAACCTTGTCAGGCCTCCTCTCTAACATAGGATGCACATACTTAATTTGTCCTAAATTAAAAGGTTTGGATCCTTAATTAACACTCAAAGATTCTAGTAGTGCTCCCATCTGAATTGCTTAAAACAATTCCACATGACCCATTTCTTCACATGTTTCTTCCTTTTCTAGAGTTGAAAGGAAATATCATGATAATCATGCAATATTATAATCATATAAATGCATACTTAGACATACTAACAATGACCTTCTCTTGAATACACATGAAAATAATATTATAGTTGTATTTGATATAGTATATATATTTGTAGAAAGTTAATGGAAAATTCAAAAGGTTTAGGTATTTCTCACAATTTATCATGGTATCATAGCCACTATAAATTAGAGTTTTCGTTGTTCGGGAGGCGTATTGATGTGGGACAAAACTATTAGAATAAAATGCAAAAAAATATGATAACCAACATAAATGGTTTAATTAAAAACAAAAATGGTAGAAATGCTCATCAACTTGCCTTTTATTCTATTTTTTGGTTTAGACATTGTTTAAATGAGAAACATTGTTCTATTTTTTGGTTTGGCAATACAAAAGATTTTGAAATAGTGGAATTGGGGTCCCTCTAAAAATATGTGGTTTCAAACTAGTCCTAAACTTCGATCTAACTATGTCTTTTTCTAAATTTGATGGGGTCCTACTCTTCGGTCATCGAGATGGACGACAGATTACCCTCAAACCTTTTCAAATCATCCCAAAATTAGGGGAAATGGTAGGTTCTTGGTCCGTCCAGTTGAAGCTAATTTTGCTGTTCAACTTGGTTAAGATCTCACCACGTTTCACTTGCTTGCGTTGTATTTCTGGCCTTATCGTTGGTTCTTGTATGGGTGATCACACTCCAAGGTGTGGAGTTTGGTTAGTTTGTGATCTTAGGTTATATTGGTTCTTCTCTTTAATGGACGTGGACCTGAGTGAACATGGGTTCGGTTGGGTTGAGGTGATTTTCAACCCAATCTAAAGTTTGGGTTGGTCAATTCTTCAACCCAATCTAACTCAATTAAAGACACAATCTAACTCAATCCTTTATTTTCAAGTTGGGTTGAGTTGGGTTATTGAGTTCCTATATTTGCAACTAACCTTAAATTAAAAAAGATCATCATCATAAGTAATGCACTTCATAAACAATTCTTAAAGCCTTTTTTTCGATTCCTAGAAACTTATGACGAACATTAGCATAAGTGGATTCTTATTGCAAATGTGAAATTCAAGTTTACTTATCTTCAAAACTTCATCAATAGATTTAAAGTTTAAAAAATATTAATAAATAAAAAGTCTAACACTAACAATTAAATAAAATAATTATACAATATATAATATAAATAGTTAAATAACATAATAATTATATTATAGGTAAAAAAATATATTTTTTAAACTAAATAACAAATTTGAATTGGCCGATCGGGTTGTGTTGGGTTAATTTTAGGTCAACCCTTGACTCAACCCAACCCATGAAAATTTCTTGATTTTGAACTCAATCCAACCCATTTATGTATTCAACTCAATCCAATTCATTTATGTATTCAACCCAATCAAACCCGACAATTTGAGTTGGGTTGGTTCGAATTTCTCGAGTTGTCGGGTTATTTGTGCACCCCTATATATCAAAAAAAAAAAAAAAAAAAAAAAAAAAAAAAAAAAAAAAAATAAAATACATTGCTTTTTTTTTAGAACAAAAAAATAAAACAAAATAATTAGTATTCACGGTATGTTTGAAGTTGCCTTTTTAACAAAATTATTCCAAACCATTAATATAAAAAAAGAGAAAATTTTATGCTAACAAATATCTTTTAGGTTAAATTATCAAACATATCTCTAAACTATCATATTTTTGTTAAACTTACCTCTGAACTTTGAAAAGTTTTAAAAGTGCCCTTAAACTTTACAAAACGTTTCAAAAATACCTTTACCGTTAATTTTGGACGGAGACCGTTAAGGTTTTATTTCAAAAATACCCCTAAACTTTAAAAAGTTTCAAAAATACCCATGGTCTTAAAAAAATATAAAATTTTAATAATTCAACTTTTCATTCTCTATGACTCATAAAGGCTTTCAAATTGGGATTTGTTAATTATTATTACCTTGTAATCCGAATAAGTCAATGACACAATTTGTTATCTGGTTTTGTGTTAATTCATTTCCACTCCACGAAAATGGGTCGATCTTGGAATCGGTAGTTGTAATCAAATTCCCCCAATTTGTACTATATATATATATACATATTTATGGGGTAGATTATTCTGTGTATTTTTAACTTATTGATATTTTTATGTCAATATTAATGATTTAATTAATTGAATTGTTAGTAAATTAATTTCTTAATATATTTATCTGATGATTATTGTTGATCATTTTTCTTGTTTTTAGATGCATAAAATTATTAAAAAGTCATTAAATGTTTAACTTAAACTAACTAATATTTTATTGTTGGTTGCAACGTGCTTTAAAATTTTAAATTTAATATTATATATGAAATTGATAATAAAAAAATCCGAAGTTTAAATAAATTATAAGATTATAAATGAATTATAAAATCTAGTTGTAATAATAAACAATAAATCTCAATATGAAAACTTTTATGAGACATAAAAAAAAAATTGTTCGTTTCGGCCAAAATTTGACACATTAAATTCAACTATTTTGAAATCTAAATTATGATCTCTAAAAAAAAAAAAGCTAAATTATTTAAAATTTATGTTTTTTTAAGACCAAGGATATTTTTGAATTTTTTTAAATTTTGGTGGTATTTTTGAAATAAAATCTTAACGATTTCCATCCAAAATTAATGGTAAGGGTACTTTTGAAAAGTTTTATAAAGTTTAGGGTACTTTTGAAACTTTTCAAAATTTAGGGCTAAGTTTGAAAAAATTGTGATAGTTTAGGAACATATTTGATACTTTAATCTATCTTTTAAACCACATTCATTTAAAAATCAATTGGAGAGTGGCTACTCATATAAATATCAATAGTTTTTATCCTTTCTTTTTTTAATTTATTGGTTAAAATATCATTTTAGTCTCTCAACTATCAACTTGATTCTATTTTGGTCCCTAGACTTTCAAAAGTTTAATTTTGATCCTCCAACTTCCCCAAAAACTTAAAAATAGTTTTTGAGTTAAAAAAAAAACTAAATCATGATTTAAAATAGGATGAATTTGCAAGAAAAAAATAATAAAATAATAACTTGGACTTCATTTCTTCCTCTCTCAATTTGCACCATTCTTTTTCCTTTCCTTTTCTCCAAATTTCATAAGGCAAATCTCTCATATTTCTTCAAAATAATAATAAAATAATAAAATTAATGTGTTCAATTTCATCTTCTCCCTCACATTGCCTTCATTTTCTGCTTCCTCCCTTCTCTCTATTGTCCTTTGTCTGAATACACACACCACCACAACAAACATTTTCAAATCATTGTCACTTTTGCCAAATAAAATTAATGTGTTAAATTTCATTCTTTCTCATGATCCGATTCAGTTCAATATCATAATCACGAGTTCGATCCTTTAAATTAATATTTATAATTCTCTTTTCCCACTTTGTACTAGAAAAAGAGTTATTGGATTTTGTAGAGGAGAGAAAGAGGAAAGAGTTGGAATTTTCAACTCCATGTTTATTTTTAGTATATCAATTTCTCCTCAATTCTTCATCAATCTCTCTTCCAACTTCACATTAAATCTTTTATCTAATTTTATCAAATGTCATTTCAATTTTTTTTTTAATTTTTAACTATATAATATAAGATAGGTTAAACTACCATTTTGGTCCTTCAACTATCATGAAAGTTCTATTTTGGTCCCTCAACTTTCAAAACTCCAATTTTAGTCCCTCAACTATCATTTTTGTTCTACTTTGGTCCCTCAACTTTTAAATGTCCAATTTTAGTCCTTC
>JBBMEF010000001.1:7875715-7894074 GCA_037832685.1 Sicyos baderoa | reverse complement strand
ACTAATTTTCAGAAGAATCCACACATTTCTTTAGTTGCCTACTAATTTTCAGAAGAATCCACACATTTCTTTAGTTGCCTACTAATTTTCAGAAGAATCCACACATTTCTTTAGTTGTCTACTAATTTTCAAATGAAACCACATATTTCTTTGGTTGCCTACTAATTTTCAAATAAATTCACACATTTTTTTAGTTGCCTACTAATTTTCAGATGAATCCACACATTCCTCTCGTAAAGTTCTTATTATTTATTTTTTTTTTATTTTAGTTCACGGCAAGAATTACAACCATATTTTTTTTTTTTTTTTGAGTACTACAACCCATAACTTTTGGGTCTTTAAATACTAAAACTTTTGAGCTATAACAAGTTGGCTCTTTATTATCAAGAGAAGCCTAAACCTTTTTGAGATTTTTTTTTTAAAACTAGACCCATTTTGATAATAAATTTCTAAAAAAAAAGACCCTATTTGATAATTTACCTGGCTCTTTAATAACGGTTGAATTGACAACTCATATTTTATTGTCTTTACATCATTTCAAAAGAGCTTATGCATGTGACTGAAATTTCTCGTATTAATAAACTATTTATTTTTTCTATACGTTTGGATCCAAACACATAAACTATTATTACTAGGCTATAGTTCTTGGCGATTAGTTCTCAGAAAAAACCAATTTTAATTTGTTGATGCAGGTTGGCACAGTTGGTGGGGGCACACAACTAGCCTCCCAATCCGCTTGTCTGAATCTGCTAGGAGTCAAGGGTGCTAACCGAGACGCACCGGGCTCGAACGCCAGGCTCTTGGCCACCATTGTAGCTGGCTCAGTCCTTGCAGGAGAGCTCTCTCTCATGTCTGCACTTGCGGCCGGACAACTCGTCAAAAGCCACATGAAATACAACCGATCGAGCCGAGACATCGCCGGTGCTGCATCCTCGTAGTTCGCTTAGCCCTTCGAGGCTTTGCCGTCGTCCACAGCTAGAGGTACAAAAATGATGTATAAATGAGTACAAAATTAATGAAAAAATAATTAAAATAAGGCTGTGTTTAATAGGTCTCTAAACCTTAGAATATGGAGAAGAAAAAAGAGAGGGTTTTAGACGCTATTATCTGTCTGTTCAGGTCGTTTAGAAACACTATTATTGTTCGTTTTTGTTCCTTCTGTAGCTTCTCTTTGTAACTTTTGTATTTGGTCTCTTGTGAGTTTCTGGCCGTGTGGGGTTAAATTAAGAAGGAAGTTTTTTATTTTTCTAAATCTTTGGTCATGTTTATTTATTTATTTATTTTTTTTATTTCTTTTTTTCAGTTTGAAAAAGAGCAGAATGTGGATAATGGTTTTGTAATGTATCAATGATCTAATAATTAAGGTTCTATTTCATCATCATTTTATTTTTAAATTTGATTTTTTGAAATCTAAGCTTGCAATGGCTTTTATATTATATATTTTTTCTATATACATCTGTACATCTTATCTATTTGTAGAAATTAACCAAATCAAAATTTGGAAACGGAAAAAAATAGTTTTCAAAAGTTTATTTTTGTTTTTGAAATTTGGTTAGGATCATTCACATACTTTCTTAAAAAAAGTTAGATACATTATGAAAGATGGAACACATACTAAAAAATATAAGTAAAAATAAGTTTAAATTTTTAAAATAAAAAAAAAATTAAATAATTATCGAAGCCTAAATGTTAAGAGTTTGAATTTTTGTTAAATAATTAAAATCAATTATCACAAAATTGTTAGATCGTTTGACACTTGGTTAAAATTTAGAGTAAAAAAAAAATGCTATGAAATACTATGCACCTTTAAATATTTCTAAGAGTATAATTTTGTGGCAAAAGATATGACTAATATATCGTTTTGTTTGGTTGCTATATTACCGTGAAGTATAGTTCTACATGCATTTTGTACAACTTAATAGCTATGGGTTCGAACCCCATTCCTCAATATTATTGTATCAAAAATAAATATAAAAAATTAAAATTAATTTTGATTAACCCGATCGAATCAATTTATAATTTTTTTTACATTATAAATACATCTATACCTATATCTATATTTATATTATTTTACTTCATTATTATTATTATTATTATTTTAAATGTTGGGTTAAACAAATGTCTCAACCCTATACACTCGAGGAAAACCTTAAGTACAAGTTATTGATTTATAAAGAAATTAAAAGTAGATAACAAATATGATAAAATGGTAGTACTCTAATGAAATTTGAATCACAAATATTGTTGAACTCAAATAATAATAATAATAAATAATAATAATAATAATAAATGATAACAAATATATATTTAGAAAAAAAACATGGTATTTTTGTAGGAATAAATCAAATTGATAAAATATTTATAATACTAAGCACTCAAATATACGGTATAAAGTAATACATTATGGAGTTGCAATTTAGAATTTATAAACTAGGTTATCTATTTTCTCACATGAGCAATCAAAAGTGGGTCTGGATATTAATGAAGTTGATCATAATTCAAAGTAATATTTAAAAAAGTAAAGAAGGGTGGTATAGAATCTACGCATCATTAGTACTTTAACGAAGTTTAAGTTTAAAACTGTTTCACAACCATGGGTTTTTTTTTTTTTTTTTTTTTTTTTTTTTTAATTTTATTATTAGTTTTAAATTACAACCATGAATTTGTGTGCATTGATCAAGAAAATGAACTTGTGAGTCAGAAGTAATAAATTAGAATCTCTCTACTAAAAACAAAATTAAGACTCAGTTTTATAACTATTCTGTTTTTAGTTTTTGATTTTTGAAGTTTAAATTTATAATTCTTTTATCATTTGTTTTCTTTTTTTTACTTAGATATATACAATTTATCTATATTTTAGAAACTAAACCAAATTTTAGAAATGAAAAAAAATAGCTTCCAAAAATTTGTTTTTGTTTTAGCATTCATCGTAATTTTTAAAGAAAATAAAATAAATAAATGATATGAAAGATGGAACATTGTAAAATCAAATTTAAATTTCAAAAACATAAATTAAAAAATCAATAATTATCAAACGAATATATTGATTTTTCTTAGAGTTCATCAATGATTAGGATGAGAGATTTTAAACACCTGACTTTTTTAATTATGAGCATACAATCATTCGGTTGAACCATTTGTAATTTCTGAAAATATATTTATTTAATTCAACCATGCTTTGAAATAATAATTTAAATTCATATTGATTATTAGATAATATAATATGTTAAGAAAAATATTTATTGCCTGTTCAAACTTTTCACACATAATTGGTACATTTTTCTTCTTCTATAAAAGAAAAAAAAAATCATAACTTATATATTTACTCAACTCTTAATTGTTATTATTATCTTTTCTAAGAATTAGATTTGTTCTTTCTTTTTATAATCCAATATTGCTTAAAAGTTCAAATTTGCAATCTCTTCATAAAAAATACACGTTAAACTGGACAATGACCACAAGCTAAACTTACTTTGGTTGTTCTATATATGTATTATGTTGTATAAATTTATAGTGTACGTTAAAATAGTATTTTATTCATATATTTAATTTGGAAGCTTATTCTATTTTGAATCATATATTTTTAAATGTCGAATTTTAATATTTGAACTTTCTATAAAAACATAAAATTAGTCTTGGTCACCATAGGTCTCTTGTTATTATTATTTTTTTTTTAAATACTCTCTATTAACTTCGTCCTAATAATTTTAGAAATGTGTTACATTATGTTTTTTTTTTTTAGAAGATTTTTTTTTTTTTTTTTTTTTTTTTGAGAAAAAAAGATTTCTTTTAAATATTAATAATATTATCATTATTAAATAAATAGATTAAAATTAACTTCAATTATAGAGACAGATTTTAATTTTTATTGAAAGTTCAAAACTAAATTTTGAAAGGTGCCAAATTTCAATATAGAGAATTCAAAATATAATATTTTAACTTTTATATTATTAATCAGTTTTAACCTTTACCAACCATGATATACTAAATTCAAAACAATTAAAACACGAGGGAGTAAAGTGAAAGTTCTTAAACCATAGAATATATTTATGATAAAAAAAAAAAAAAAAAACATATATTTATCTCATCTTTTTCTTCTTCATTATGTTCATAGAAAAAGTTACACTTTTGTGAGAACCCATTGTGATTGGACTTATTAACACAAATAAATAATTCAAATTAGAGAAGGATTTGGGTGCACTCCCGGTAGCACTTTCACCATGATATCACTCATGTGGCACATTTGGTACCACACATCTCATCTCTCTTTGATTACTTCATATTTATTGTAAAAAAAATTGAAAAAAAAAAGAAGATATATAACTCCAAAGGAATGATATCACGGTGGGGTGCATCCAAATTACCCTCTTCAAATTAAGAGCCATAAAAAAAACTCATAATTTTCCTCCACAAACACAATCCTTAAAATATGCAACAAAACATTTCTAATCTTAGGCTTTCAATCAACTTAAACAAAATACCACCGTCGGATCAATCCGTCAATCACCACTTTCAACCATATGACCTCCTAACTTCTTGGAACAATGCCCCACCATTGTTTTTCTCTTATCTGAAAAAAATACACATTTCTTTTTCTTTTCTTCTTGAATTTTAAGGTTTTTTTTTGTTTTTTTTAAGTTTCTCCATTTGGATTACTAGTGAGTTTTTTTTTTACAGATCAAGGAAGATGGACAAAAGTAGAGGAAATTTTGATTGAAACTTGAAAGGTTTTTGAAGCTAATTAAAGGAACATCAGACAATGGCAACTTTAACCAACCAACCATCCAAGAAAGCCATTCGCAGCCCGGGCGGATCTTCGAATGCGGGAGGAAACCGGGCTTCAAGTGGACAAACCGTTAAGTTTGCACGAAGAACATCGAGCGGTCGGTACGTCAGTTTGTCGAGAGAAGATCTCGACACGTCAGGAGAGAATGCTTCGGGGGATTACATTAACTACACGGTGCATATTCCTCCGACGCCAGATAACCAACCGATGGATACATCAGTAGCATCAAAAGCAGAGGAGCAATACATCTCGAATTCGCTGTTTACCGGCGGATTCAACAGCGTGACACGAGCACATCTCATGGACAAGGTAATAGATTCCGAGGTTACTCATCCGCAGATGGCCGGAGCTAAGGGCTCTTCGTGTGCTATGCATGCATGCGATGGCAAGGTCATGAAGGACGAGCGCGGAAAAGATATCACTCCTTGCGAATGCAGGTTCAAATCTCCACTCTCAAATCACCCACATTCTTTGATATCATAATCCATCAACTTAAACTGTAATGTCATTTCATTTCCGATTAATATTTATATACAAATTTTCATCAGTAATGTTTTAACGAGTAGAACATTTTTACGCGCGAAAGTCGTCTCACAAAAACGATATATACTTCGAATGTTGTTTTTATGTTTGGAACAGGTTTAGAATATGCAGAGATTGCTATCTTGATGCATTAAAGGACACAGGGCTTTGTCCAGGATGCAAAGAGTCTTACAAAGTGGGAGACTATGATGATGATGATAATGAGTATTCAAATGGAACATTGCAAATACAAGGCCCAGATGGGTCCAAAGGAGGCTCACAAAACATGTCAATGATGAAAAGTGGAGAGCAGTTTGATCACAACAAATGGCTGTTTGAGTCTAAAGGAACTTATGGTGTTGGCAATGCATATTGGGGCGGACAGGACGGCGGCTATGGAAACGGAGACGGTGAAAAGTTTCATGAAGGGATGATAGATTCGATGGACAAGCCGTGGAAACCGCTTAGTCGAACGTTTCCGATCAAACCTAGCATTATTAGTCCTTACAGGTTCGACCGAGAACACAAAATGTTTCGTCCTCACATTCTTTGCATATTTGAAAATACATCATGATTAAAATGTTACATTGAAATTGTAGATTAGAAGGTTCGATATTAACATTTGAGGTGGAAGGAATCAAATTTATAAACTCTTAATTACTAAGTCATATAAAATGCTGACATCTGACAACAAAATAAATATAAATACTAATTATAAGGTCAACTTAAATCATTAACATGTTAATACTTGAAAATGTTTTTTTAAAATTTTTCTTCTTCAGGCTGTTGATAGTGATAAGACTTGTGGTTTTGGTTTTCTTTATGCACTGGAGAGTGACACATCCTAATGAGGATGCAATATGGTTGTGGGCAATGTCTATTGTTTGTGAAATATGGTTTGCTTTCTCTTGGATTCTCGATCAAATTCCGAAGGTATGCCCCGTCAATCGCGGTACCGATCTTCAAGTCCTTTACGAAAAGTTCGACGCGCCATCTCCGACGAATAGGAGTGGTCGTTCCGACCTCCCGGGATGTGACTTTTTTGTATCCACAGCAGACCCCGAAAAAGAACCAGTTCTTGTAACTGCCAACACCATATTATCCATTCTTGCCTGTGATTATCCGGTTGACAAACTTGCATGCTATGTCTCTGATGATGGAGGTGCCCTCTTGACATTCGAGGCGATGGCAGAGGCAGCGAGCTTCGCGGATTTGTGGGTACCGTTTTGTCGTAAGCACGATATCGAGCCGAGAAATCCTGATAGCTACTTTAGTTTGAAAATGGATCCAACAAAGAACAAGAGTAGGTCAGATTTTGTGAAGGATAGAAGGAAGATCAAGCGGGAGTACGACGAATTTAAGGTGCGAACGAACGGGCTCCCGGACTCGATTAGGAGGCGGTCGGATGCTTTCAATGCAAGAGAGGAGATGAAGATGTGGAAGCACATGAAAGAAACTGGAGCTGATGCATTGGAGCCAATTAAGGTTCAAAAAGCAACATGGATGGCTGATGGCTCACATTGGCCTGGTACTTGGGTTTTCCCTGCTAGTGACCATTCCAAGGGTGACCATGCTGGAATTCTTCAGGTACTAACAAATATTAATCTTTCTATGAAAAAAAAGAAAGAATACGATGTGATTTAATTTACCCCAACCCATCACTTTAAACTTTTAGATTGATTAGTGATTTGTCCCCAAGGGGTGGCACAGTGGTTGAAGACTTGGGCTTTGAAGGTATGCTCATTTCAAGGTCTCAGGTTTGAAACTCATCTGTGACATTACTCCTTCGATGTCTCCAGTGCCTGGCCTAGGGACAGGCGTGGTTACCTTTGTTTAAAAGAAAAAGAGTAGAAAGGTCTTGAATTCAAACTCTTATGAAGTAATGACTTAAGACATGTTCGAGAGTGATTTGATTATCTATTTTTTTTCTCTTTCTCACTTCTTAACAAGGTGATGTTGAAGCCTCCGAGCCACGACCCGTTAATGGGGAACACGGAAGAGAAGATTATAGACTTCACAGATATCGACACTCGTCTTCCGATGTTGGTGTATATGTCTCGTGAGAAACGACCAGGATACGATCATAACAAGAAGGCGGGTGCTATGAACGCCCTCGTACGATCTTCTGCCATTTTATCAAATGGTGCATTCATTCTGAATGTTGATTGTGATCATTATATTTACAACTGCAAAGCTATCAGGGAAGGAATGTGCTTCATGATGGACCGTGGTGGGGAGGACATTTGTTACATTCAATTCCCTCAAAGATTTGAAGGCATTGATCCTTCTGATCGATATGCCAATCATAATACTGTATTCTTTGATGGCAATATGAGAGCACTTGATGGGATACAAGGACCGGTGTATGTCGGGACGGGTTGTATGTTTCGGCGATTTGCACTCTACGGTTTCGACCCGCCACAGCCTGATAAGATGACGCACCATAAAAGTGATCAACCTGAAACACAACCTTTGCAAGCCACTGACTTTGATCCTGACCTCGATGTGAATTTACTTCCCAAGCGCTTTGGAAATTCTACAATGTTGGCTGAGTCTATTCTGGTTGCAGAGTTTCAAGGTCGCCCGATCGCTGATCATCCTGCTGTTAAGTATGGACGACCTCCCGGTGCTCTTCGAGTTCCACGTGAACCGCTTGACGCTGCGACGGTTGCTGAAGCTGTCTCCTCCATTTCGTGCTGGTATGATCGCTAAATATATGTATTAGTCTCTAATGTTTTAAGTATAAGTATCTTGGAATTAACATATTGCTTATTGTCATAGGTACGAGGACAAAACAGAATGGGGCGAGCGAGTAGGATGGATTTATGGATCAGTGACGGAGGATGTCGTCACTGGCTACCGCATGCACAACCGTGGATGGCGCTCAGTGTACTGCATCACCAAGCGCGATGCGTTTCGTGGGACAGCTCCAATCAATCTCACTGATCGACTCCACCAAGTGCTTCGATGGGCGACAGGTTCGGTCGAGATTTTCTTCTCGAGAAACAATGCATTGCTCGCATCCAGACGCCTCAAAATTCTCCAACGCCTTGCGTACCTCAACGTCGGCATCTATCCTTTCACGTCGATCTTCCTCATTGTCTACTGCTTCCTCCCCGCGCTCTCGCTCCTCTCTGGAAACTTCATTGTCCAAACGCTCAACATCACTTTCTTGGTCTACCTTCTCACCATCACAATATGTTTAATCTCCCTAGCCATTTTGGAAGTCAAATGGTCAGGCATTGGATTAGAAGAATGGTGGAGAAATGAACAATTTTGGCTCATTGGAGGCAAGAAACTTACTTTCCTACACGTTTTTTTATTACCAACATCGACATCGATATCGATATCGATATTGACATTTTAAATCTTGATATCTCAGGCACGTCTGCTCATTTAGCGGCCGTGGTACAAGGCTTACTAAAGGTTATAGCAGGAATCGAGATCTCATTCACACTGACGTCGAAGTCGGCGGGTGACGAAAACGAAGACATTTACGCGGAATTGTACCTAGTAAAATGGACATCTCTAATGATACCTCCGATCGTGATTGCCCTGATGAACATCATAGCAATGGTAGTGGCATTTTCAAGAACAGTGTATAGTGCAGTGCCACAATGGAGCAAGTTCATTGGTGGGGCCTTTTTTAGCTTTTGGGTTTTGGCTCATTTGTATCCATTTGCAAAGGGGCTGATGGGCAGAAGAGGAAAAACACCAACAATTGTGATAGTTTGGGCAGGTTTGATTGCTATTACACTTTCTTTGTTGTGGATGGCAATTAGCCCACCAGCCCCAGCTGCTGTTGATGCTGCTGGTGGTGTTGGAGGTGGTTTTCAATTCCCATGAAAAACAACAACAACAAAAAAAATTGAAGGGTTTTTTAGGGGTCTAAAAGTTGGTGAATATTTGTGTTCAAAAGGGAATTTTTTTTTCTTCTTTCTTTTCTAATTTTCAATTGGGTTGTGTTTTGAGATCAAGAACAATAAGAAGAAGTTGAAGGGGAGCTGATCAATTTAAATACATTTTGAAAATCAAAGATTATGTATTAGCTTTAAGTGTGTGTGATTTTTTTTTTTTTTTTTGAGATTTTTTTTTATGTAATTCAAGACCCTTTATGTAGTAAAAGCTTTACTGTTATTGTTTTTTCTTTCTTTCCATTTCTTATTTGTTTCAATCATTATGGAATAAGAGAAATGAAAGTTATATGTTTGATATTGTTGGTGCATTTTTTTACTACACTTTGGACTATTTGGCTATTCATAATGGTTGATAATGTTGATATGTTTTTTTTTTTAAAATCAGATTATGTTCAGTGAAATTTATTTTTTGGGATGTGACTAAGATTTCAAACTACCTTCAAAATGTAAAAAAGCTTGGCAGTAAAACTGGTATGTTTTTTTCAAAAAATTAAAATTAAAATATAAGGACGAAAACTTAAATTTTCTAAACAATTATAACAAAATTATATATATATATATATATATATATATATATATATAAAAAAAAAGAAATCAAACATTTCATACTTCTTTTTATGGCGTAACAAAAGATTTGAGCATTTTGCCTCTTGATCTAAAAGTTTTTTTTTTTTAAATTCAAATACAATTAAAATAGAAGATATTCAAATTCATACATTAATATTCTTGAGTTATTCGAATAAATAAAACGAATTGACTTAAATAAAATTTTAAAAACAAAATATTTAGCCAAAAAAATGGAAACATACAAATATTTGGAATTCCATCGATCAAAATAAAAATATAGAAAAGAAAAAACCATTAATACATTAATAAACTTAACTTAAATTTAATTTAGATAAAATTTAAATCTAAATATATTAAAAAATAAGTTTACTCATTTAATGGGACAACTTTTTAATAGTAATCCACTTCAACATTACATTTAAATTCGATAAAATTGATTTTTGACTCTTACTAATTTGAGAGTAGTGCTACATCTAGAGTTTCTTATCTGATTGTTTCAAAAAAAAAAAAAAAAAAAAAATCCATCCTTTGATTGGTATAAATAAATAAATAAGTTTGTTGAATTAAAAAGAAAAAGAAAAATAAAATAAAACGAGTCCAATTGGAACAAAACCTCACAAAATTTTGGATCCTTGGAAGGCTGCGCTATCATACGGAGAATCCATCGCCAACCTTCATCTCTCTGTGTTTGCGATCATCGTCCAATTTTCTTCTTCTTCATCGACGCTGTTTTTTTCATCCGCCTCCCTTTCCGCTTCTGATTAAACCCTCAATTTCCCCGCCTCTTCCCAGTTCCCGGCAATATTCAATTTCATTCTAGGGTTTCCCCAACCCCGTACTGGGCTCTGCTTCGTTGCTTGTTGATTGACTGATTTCTGTGGTAATTTTGAGGTTTGAGTCCGAATTGGTTTTTGGGTAATGGGTTTTGGTTGTTCTTGTGTTTGATTTGATGGGTAGGAACCATGAAGTGAAATGGCTGGCTTCAGTTGCGAGGTTGGTTATCTTCTTCTTTTTTGTTTCTGTATTTTCAGCTCGCATGTTCTTATTCTATGAGTGACTGGTCTGTTTATGGTTATAATTCTTGCTCATCTGCTTGGAAAAGGGTGTTGAGTTTTCAAACCAAGTTGTGATTGGGACATTTACTGTTTCACATGGATAATGAGGTGATTGAATTTGATATTGGGTTGGGAGGAGGCAGTGGGAGGGAGGGAGATGACTATTCTATGACTATGGTGCATAATTCCATTGAGGATGAGGAAATGATTGATAGCCCTCTGAGTGGTCTTGGTGCTGGTGCTGGTAGTGGTGAGATTTATCTTCCTGAGGGTGATCTTTTGGATCTTGAACCTTACGAAGGAATGGAATTCGAGTCTGAAGAGGCTGCCAAGGCTTTCTATAATTCATATGCTCGGCGGGTTGGGTTTAGTACTCGTGTCAGCTCCTCCCGTCGGTCTAGGCGCGATGGAGCTATTATACAGAGGCAATTTGTTTGTGCCAAAGAGGGTTTTAGGAATATGAATGAGAAGCGAACCAAAGACAGAGAAATTAAGCGTCCTCGAACCATCACGAGAGTGGGTTGCAAGGCATCCTTGTCCGTGAAGATGCATGATTCTGGGAAATGGGTTGTTTCTGGGTTTGTTAGAGAGCATAATCATGAGTTAGTTCCTCCTGACCAGGTGCATTGCTTGCGGTCTCATAGGCAAATAGCTGGTCCAGCTAAGACCTTGATTGATACTTTACAGGCTGCTGGGATGGGTCCTCGCAGGATTATGTCTGCACTAATAAAGGAGTATGGTGGAATCAGTAAAGTTGGATTTACCGAGGTGGATTGTCGAAATTATATGAGGAATAACCGCCAACGGAGCTTAGAAGGGGACATTCAACTGCTTTTGGATTACTTAAGGCAAATGCATTCTGAAAATCCTAACTTCTTCTATGCTGTGCAGGGAGAGGAGGAGCAGTGTGTGGGCAATGTCTTTTGGGCCGACCCAAAGGCTCGAATGAACTATACTTACTTTGGTGATACTGTTACGTTTGACACTACCTATAGATCAAACAGATATCGTCTGCCCTTTGCTCCTTTCACTGGGGTGAATCACCATGGACAGCCTGTGTTGTTTGGTTGTGCTTTTCTAATAAATGAATCTGAAGCATCATTTAATTGGCTGTTTAGAACGTGGCTCTTGGCAATGTCCGGTCACCCACCTTTGTCAATTACGACTGATCATGATGCAGTAATACAGTCAGCTATTACACAAGTTTTCCCCGAGACCCGTCACCGTTTCTGCAAATGGCACATTTTCAAGAAATGCCAGGAGATGCTGTCACATGTGTTCCTTAAGCACCCAAGCTTTGAAGCTGACTTTCATAAATGTGTAAACTTGACCGATTCCATTGAGGAATTTGAGTCTTGCTGGCTTTCACTTCTTGACAGATATGATCTCAAGGACCATGAGTGGCTTCAGACGGTTTACTCTGCTCGGAGGCAGTGGGTTCCGGTGTATTTGCGGAACACCTTTTTTGCTGAAATGTCTATTACACATCGAAGTGATAGCATGAATTCATATTTTGATGGGTATGTGAATGCTTCAACCAATTTGAGTCAGTTCTTCAAACTGTATGAAAAAGCTCTTGAGAGTCGGAATGAGAAAGAAGTGAAAGCAGATTATGATACAATGAACACACCCCCTGTTTTGAAGACTCCATCTCCAATGGAGAAGCAGGTATCTGAGCTTTACACCAGGAAACTGTTTTCAAGGTTCCAAGAGGAGTTAGTTGGCACGTTAACTTTTATGGCATCGAAGGCTGATGATGATGAGGAAATTATAACTTATCAAGTAGCAAAATTTGGAGAGGACCATAAAGCTAACTATGTGAAATTTAATGTCTTAGAGATGAGAGCAAGCTGTAGTTGCCAGATGTTTGAGTTTTCAGGGCTTTTGTGCAGACATATTTTGGCTGTCTTCAGAGTGACCAATGTGCTTACACTTCCATCTCATTACATATTGAAACGATGGACAAGAAATGCGAAGAGTAATGTGATATTGGAGGACCATGTGAATGATATCTATAACAAGTACCTTGAATCTCATACTGTGAGATACAATACCCTTCGCCACGAGGCTTTTAAATTCATAGAGGAAGGAGCAAAGACGGTCGATACGTATAATGTGGCAAAGGATGCCCTTCAGGAGGCTGCCAAAAGGGTTTCTCATACGACAAGGAATGACAGTAAAATTTCTACAATCAATGGGAGAATTAAAGTGGACCCTGCAAATGACAGAAGCTATACAAATCATAGTAGTAGCAGGGACCATGATGGGAGCTTGGGTAAAAACATGTCTGAGGTAGCAGCTCGCTTTCTTTTGTACCTTTTGGTTCTAATTTCTGTTTTTTATTTGATTATAATCCGTTATTCAAGATTTCTTGATAGAAGAAAATGGGGATTTCTACTTTCTTTTAGCAACTTCAAGATTTCGTATTGGGGTTGTATTCATGTTTTTCTTTTTCAATCTCAATTATACATTTATTCCACTTTGTAACTATATGGATTGCTAGATCTTGCAATATGCATGAGAGTTTGATATATGATTGAACCTGCTCATTGAAGTTTTAGCTCATTCGACTTAACGGGTGACTTGCTAGATTTTGAGTTTCACAATCTTTTCTCATGAATTTATTTTTTCTTGGACCATGTAATTGTTACGTATGTTTGGATAGTCTGTTTTGCCTGTCAGATTTATCTTTCAGTAATAAACAATAAACATGCAACCATCCCGAGTGGCCAAGAAGAGCCTTAAGTAACTCAGACAATGATGGGCTCAATCCATGATGACCCGTGACCGGTACCTAGGGATTAATTTCTTGTGGGTTTCCTTGATATCCAAATGTTATAGGGGGCCAGGGGCTGACGGTAAGTCATGGGGATGAGACGCCCACGCAAGGACCTCAATTCTCATTAGGAGGTCGGACCAAGGACAAGAAAGTGTTTATAGCCTTTAGCTATAAATACAAGAATAATCATCCAAGCTTTGCAACTAACATTCATTGGGCTTCCCTCTTTGGGGGCTTGCATATCCTGTGAGAATAGTTGAAGTTGGCCTTAGACACTCACGGAGAAAAAATAAAAAATAAAATAAACATGCACATGATTCCAATATCATTTCATTAATTTGTGATGGTTGAGGGCATGCATGCTTATGGAACATATGCAATTGTGTGGTTTCTTTTTCATCTTTTATTCCTGCTTACCACTTTTCTTCAAATTAGATCACTTTATATTTCTAATTTCTTGATGCATTTCTATGACAATTTCATCGTTTGATATTTAGTACTGGCTGTGGCTGGACAATCCTCCATTTACTTGTATGTCCGCCCATGCATGATTTCGTTGACTTTTTTTACACACCCGAATTTTTTTGCAGGATGACTTGGACAAGAAAATCAATGAACTTACGAACAAGCTGGAGTGTGCGAATCGGAAGTGCGAGGTTTATCGGTCTAACCTTTTTTCAGTGCTGAAAGATATTGAGGACCACAAGTTACAATTATCTATTAAAGTGCAGAACATAAAAATTAGTATGAAAGACAGCATATGAAGGTGTGGTAGAAGTATATAGCTAGTCTTTGTCTCATCTCGATACCAAATATTATGTATTTTTAACATTGGTCTCATTGAGAAGTATATTAGTTCTGGGGTTGTAAATTTGTTTTTTCGTCGAGTAATCGATGCTCCTTTGTATGCAACAATTAAGAGGTCATAGTTTCTTGATCTACTGTCACTGGAGATGGATGACCACATTTCTATTTCCATTGCAAGATTTTTTCTAGCCATACAATGAGACTTCTTTGAAGTATGATACTCTCTCAGTGGTGGTGCCAGAAACATGCAGTTATCTTGTTAATCTTCTTGTTCACCAAGTCGAATCGAAAATCTCACGTAATAGTTGCTTCCCGATTCAATTCGCTTACTTGAGCTTGTTATGATCTTATTTTTACTTGATTTGAGTTTTTCTCCATTTCTGAACAGATGTTGATTTTGGATTCCTCACTTTGATCTTGTAGGGGGAGAAAAATACTGGTTTTTGAAGATAGTGGCAGGGTTCATCTAATTGATGGCTAAACCTTTTCAAATCAAGATCCATGTTCAGATCAGCATCTTTTTCCACATCAATATCTGAGGTGAAAAATGCTGAGCTTCCCTAACTACACTTCCCCCTTAAAAAGTAACTCTAATTTCACAGGCATGATTTGGCTAGCAAATAATGAATTCCAGTTGCCCTACAACTGAATGTACAAGAAATTCTTTGTAGATTTAGTGGTATTTTTTGCTATGTTGCAGTTTTTCTTGGATGGAATTCGCCGAGCTGCTTAGTCGAGCTAGCAAACTAGTTCTAGTTAGAGTTGGGTTGAAAATACTTTTGGATAACAATTTAGTCTCTGAATTTTATTTTGTAACAATTAAGTCTCTATACTTCTGAAATTGTATACTTTAAAGCCTCTTATTGTTTAAGTTAAACTTTGTAGTTGATAAACATATAGGTCTCTAGTTCACCAAGTAAGAAAATTCAACAAAATTTAACAATAAGTTTCATAAGAAATAAATTGCCACAAATTTTAAAGCACATAGTTCAGTGAGACTAAATTGTTATAGAATTGGAAGTACAATGACCAAATCATTATGAACCAAAATTTATTTCATTTGGATTGATTTCTGGTTCTAAAGAAATGAGTTGAAATGGAAAGAAACAGGTAACCAAACTACCAAGTAACAGGAAACAGAAGAATTAGCTCTTTTTAGAGACAAGATGGTTGGATTTGGCTGTTCTTTTCATTTATTTTTCTTGTTTTTGCCTTTTCTCATTCCAAAAGTTATTGACTTGGACTTTGATTTGAGACATAGACTTATCTCCAGTTCTACAGGACCAGATGTCCATTAACCACCAGACAAGATCTTATGTTTGTTTAAATTTCAACCATGAGAGATCATCTTGAAAAAATGTTTGGTCCCCTACTTAAGAATTCATAGTCAGTCGGGTCGTTGGTGCAGCCATCAAAGTTCTTATAGTCGGAGTTGTGTCATATAAAGAGAGTTTGACATTGCTGTACGAACTTGGATTGGATTATATAAAGGGTTATGGTGTACGAACTTGGATTGGATTATATAAAGGGCTATAAGAGTTGGTTTATTGGATATTAATTTTTAGGGGAAATTTTATATTTTTTCCTTAATTTAGTTTTTTATATAATGATTTAGTTTTTAGATATAAAATTAGTTTCTGATTTAGTCTTTGAGACAGTTATTGAATGGTTTAAATAATGAATGTTGATATGATAGTGTGAGTCACTACAAATTCTTTTTTGTTGAAATTCTGTCTCACAAATTATTTGTTTTTATCCGTTCTACATTTGGTAAAGACAAATTCTTCACTTCTACTAAATAAATCCTAAATAAATCCCAGATATGTTAAAAATCAAAGAGAAAAATAGAAAAAGAGAGATAAATATTCTTTTTTTAGCAAACTAATTAATGGTTAAGAAAAGAGAAAAATAATAAAAAAAATAATTGTAAAGCCAAATTGTAAGCCAACTTCTTGTAAATGAAGCTTATCTTTTCGCTTCAAACTTATTGTTTTTCTAAGATAAAAGAATAAAATCCAAGGATAGTTTAAAATTATCATTTCCTCTGTAATTTTATCTATAATGAGTTTTTTTTAATTAAGAAAGCTAAGGCCCCGTTTGATAACCATTTGGTTTTTTGTTTTTTGTTTTTCAAATTTAAGCCTATTTTCTCTCAAATTTCCTACATTTTGTTTCATTCTTTCTATCATGTATTTATCTTTCCTTAAGAAAGTAGGGGAAGACCAACCAACTTTTAAAAACAAAAAAAAGTAGCTTTCCAAAGTTTGTTTTTGTTTTTAAAAGTTGGTTAGTATTCTCCTACTTTCTTAAAGAATGATGAATATATAATAGGAAAGATGTGGTACATTGTAGGAAATTTGAGAGAGAATAGACTTAAATTTGAAAAACCAAAAACAATAAACCAAACGGTTATCAAACGAGGCCTAAATTATTATTTATTTAAGTTTTAGAAAATATATGTAAAATAAGATTATTATTATTATTATTATTATTATTATTTTTTTATTTTTTTTAAAGATAACTGCATTTATGGACTTTATTTTCAAAACAAAAAACTTTAAATATTGTCCAGCTTTCAATTTTGTATATGATAGATCTCTAACATATTCAACCATTTTTCAAAACATTAACTTTTTAAATTTTATATAAAGTAGATTCGTGAAAATTTACAAATAAATGTTGAGTAAATTAATAGTTTATTAGGTACAAAATTAAAAATGTAAACACTTATTAGTTACAAAATTAAAATTTTAAAAATGTATCAAACAATTTTTTAAGTTTAGAAATCAATGTAAACTTCAAGGACCTATTTGAACAAACTTTAAATTTAAAGATTAAAATTAGGATTTAACAAAATAATAATAATAATAATAATAATAATAATAATAATAATAATAATAATAATAATAATAATAATAATAATCATCATCAATTTTTCTACCTTCTGCACTTTGATTTGTCACAAAATGTCTGAGTTCAGTGTTGGTCAAAGGAATAATGAATATCACATTTTGAAAGACTTAACTAAACCAACACATTCTTCCATGGAATCAGATTCTAATCAATATTTTGATCTTCTCTCAATCAACTTTCTTCACCTTCATAATTGTACCAACATAGCAAACTTATTCTTATACTTGTAAATTATAAGCAAAGTATCTAGCTGAAAATACCATTTTGCCCCTGTATTAAAGTTCACATTATTTATGTAATATATATTTCCAAAGGTTTAAATTTAATTTTGTACTTTCAATAACGCCTAAATCGGTTCTCGTTAGTTTTTTTCTTGTTAATTTTTAATAGGGGTTTTTGCAAGAATAGACCAAATTAATAAAATATTTACAATACTAGGCAAATTTTAAAAAATTTAGCAACTATAGTAAAATATACGGTATAAAATAATATTTTTTATATTGAATAACTAATACATAATACAATATGATGAATATTATTTATATTGAATATTGACTATGGATGCAATTTTTTCAAATTTATCTAGATCTGTAATTATTTTGTAAAATTGAACTATACAATTTTCCTTTTTAATATCACATTTGAAAAAGAGTTTTGTTATTTTGTTAATAGTTTAATAAAACTTAAAAAGAAATTAGCTATTATCCATCGTAAATACGTGGTAACCTAACTATCTATGTCTAAATGAGGCGGCCGTTTGTATTTTGTTAATGATGTGGGTAAAATAGTCAATTGAATAAATTGTTTTTTTTTTTTAATATTTATTAGTGTCCAAATAATTTACATACACTTTGATTATTTGATATATATCGTTTGATCGTGTAATATTTAAATGTTAAAAAATCGATAAAATGTTGATTTTTAGGTAGGTGTCACATGGATTAATTCTATTATCGTTTAATTTTTTAATGTATTTTGACCACTAAACTATTCATAATATATATATATATATA
>JBBMEF010000001.1:7849766-7875615 GCA_037832685.1 Sicyos baderoa | reverse complement strand
TTTGAAATCAACTATCCATGATGATTTGATTGAATAAAAATTGAATTGTCAATTTTTTAGAGAAGCATTTTCAATCCAAATCAACTTCTTAATTTATATCGTCATTTTATACATATGGATAATTAATTGTCACATGTTTAATTTTATAGTGACAAACGACAATGACTATTTTTTAAGTTTTTATTCAATTATAAAGATTAAATTTTGTTTGTTTAAAAAATATATATAGACTAAATTTGTAATATAACCCCAAAAAAAAATCAAATAAGACCAAAATGAAATGAAACTTGATGGTATGGCAAAAAGCATTTTTTGTTTGTATATTTTTTGTTGGTATTCAAATACAAATCAAACTGACCCTTCTAATCCACATCATCCATTCACCCCTATAAAACTACAAACTCACCATCTTCTTCTTCCCCAATTTTCAAACAAATCAAGAAATTTCAAATAATATAGAATGAAAATTGAAAAAGAGATTTGTCATCCTGTTCATCCATGGCACAAGCTGAAGCTCAGCCACACTGACATCCCTTTCAACTGTGGTGGTTGCCATGAAGCTGGAATTGGCTTCAACTACCAATGCCTTAAATGTGACTTCACCTTACACAAGCTTTGTGCCATGGCAATCCCCAAAATCACCCACCCTTTCTACCCGAAGTGCTCTTTCGAATTCTTCCTTTCCCCGCCCGGTAAGGCCGCAAGGTACTGCGACGCTTGTCGGGACGACATTACGGGGTTCGTTTACCATTGCAAGTCCTGCGGCTTCGACCTCCACCCTTGTTGCGCAAACCTCCCGCAAGTGCTCGACGATGGGGAACGCAACCTTTACCTTAGTATGAAGCTTTCGGGGCCGTGCCACCGCTGCGGGGGAGGGCGCGGACCGGGGTGGTCTTATAGGTCTAAATGTAAAAGATATAATCTTCACTTGTCATGTGTGAAGGAAATGTTGGTTGAGAGTTGGCAAGCCATGTACCTTAAAGTGGATAAGAATAAGGTGTATGAGGTTCAGACAAGGATTCCAAGCCTTAAGGGGACATTGTTGCAAAGCCAACAAAGGGGGAGAGGGAAGGTTGAGCAGGGCTTTCAGTTGGCCGGTCAGGCCGTTCGGTGCGTCGTCTCCGCTATGCTCGGTGACCCGACAGCTATGATAACTGCAGTTGTTGGTAGCCTCATATCTAAGTAGAAAAACTAAAAGGAGGCAAAACTAACAATTACAACACAAGTGTAATCATGTGTTTTAATGTTGTTTATAATGTTGTGTTTTTGGTTTCTTGCTTGGTCTCTGTGTGTAATGTAATAAGGTAATGTTGGTGTCAATAGTTGGTTAATTTCTTTGGTTGATGAAAGTGTTTGATATGTTTCATTTAAAATTAATTCCTTTTTTCCACTTTTTTTGGAAATTAACCTTTGGTTACCTATTCAATAAATGCTGGTATGTGGTGTGGGAAGAAGAATGAAATAGCATTTAAAATCAATGAGAAAAGAATGTTATTCTAATTTGTACATTACTTGAAATTATATTTAAATATATTTGGGAAGATTTTTAGTAACATGAAGTCAAAGGTAATGAAAACAAAGAAAGGGAAACTTGTTATCTACAACCATGTATTTTTATCATTACAGTTGATAAAGATCTACGTATCTTTTATTTTTTGGGGGGGTTTTTGTAGGAATAGACCAAATTGATAAAATATTTACAACACTAGACAAATTTTTAAAAATTTAGCAACCATAGTCAAATATACGGTATAAAGTAATACTTTTTATAGTGAATAACTAATACATAATACAATATGATGAGTATTATTTATAAAGTATATTTGACTATGAATGCAAATTTTTTCAAATTTGCTCAAATCTGTAATTATTTTGTAAAATTAGACTATCCAATACAATTTCCCTTATTGTTTTTAGTTCAACGATAAATAGAATGGAGGATTGTACCTTATGGTCATAGATACACTTGTAACAACAAACTCAATTATTGCTTTTATTTCAAGGCCCATCTGGCAATATTTTGTCATTTCTCAAATTTGACTATTAGATTGAAAATTTGTAAAGCTATATATTCAATTAGGATTAAAGAAAGTCTATTTCTAACCAACAAAGTAGGATCATTCATCACATTAAGGAGACAAGAAAGGTATAAAAATTGCCATTTGAAAATTATATACTAGTTTACTCCAAACTTTAGACGATCAAAATTTGTGTGAAAATAAATATGACGCGACTCTCCAATCGTTACAAAGAATTTCGAGCTTTGTCTACACATATAAAACTCCATATTATTTAATATTTATGGTGAATGTCATAAAAGCTAAAGTTCATATTTGTAGTAGAGTTTCGATTGTAACGAAAAGTGCTCATTTTTTGGAAGGGAAATTTTCGTTTGTATGGACAAAAACTATGTTATTTGATCATGAACTCTGATTTGTCCAAAGAGTGGAAGGACTCTCGTTTATTATGATTTGAGTTTTTTTTTAAAAAAGTAATAAAAAAAAAAAAAAAAAAAATCCCCGTCATTTTTTTGGGGCATTTTTACATAAAATTCTGACAAAAGATTTGTTGGACTAAAATTAAAACTTTTAAGATATAAAAATAAAATCGGTACAAAAAAAAATCCTAAGTTAAGGTGAGTTTTATTAGTGATTTGAAAACAGAAATTTGGAAATTGAGATGCAATGGAAAATAAGGTTGTAAAATTTGAAAACATAAATTTAAAATTGAGATTTTTTTTTTTTTTTTTTTTTTTTAATATAAGTTTGATAGCAAATTGAAAAGTTAGGTATCGGTATCACTTTAAAATGTTATTTATTTGTGGTTCATAATACATTTGAAAACAATATTAGAACTTATGGCAAATACCAACTATAAATGTTTAAAATATCAAAAAAAAATAAATGTTATACAAGATGGTGCCTAATGATTTCATTGTTTGGTGACAAAATATTATTTATGAGAGTTAAATATTCATTTTAAAGAATTCATGACCATAGACTTGATATTGATTATATTGATAATCAACTGCAACTTATTTGGTAACAGGAATATTATATCTAAAAAACAATAACAACAAACTAATCTTCATCGAATGGGTCCGCAATTGATCATCTTGCTCGAAAATGAGTATTTAACTCATATTATTTGAGAGAAAAAAAAAAACAACCTAATCTTCTTCTTTATTGAATAACAAAATATTCTTCTAGTTTTTTTTATAAAATAATATCTAGAAAAGTTAAATACACAATTATGACAATATTTATATAAAAAAAGGTTAGTAGTATATTGGCTTAATTTATTGATTATAATCCAATTTAATTTCATTGTCACAATTTAATCTTAATTTAACTCTCATCTTATTATTATTTTTTTTTTTTTGAAAACAAACTCTCATCTTATTTAAGTAGTAGTATCTTATGTATAGACTTTGATGTCTTTCTCCTCAATTAAAATTTGAAAATAAAATAAAAAAGAATCTAAATTTACAAAGTAAAGTATAAAGCAACATGAAGAGAATGAACAAATTTATCATTCAACCAACCCACTACCTTTGAAGTATTCATATTTATTCAGTCAACCGCGACACGTTTATTGCTCAAATTTATTCAAAGATTTATCATTTATTAGTTACTTTTTATACATGTGATTGTTTGTAATTTCTTATATTAAAAAACCAATTATAATATTAGAAGAAACTATATATTTGAATACCAGAAACAAAATAAAGTAAATCCTAAAATACAAATACCAAAATGATATATTAAAGGGAATTTGCACTCTATAGCAAATTTCCTACCCCACGTTAGAATTATAACAACTTTTTAAAAATATTATAAATATAACAACTTTTTTTTTCAGATACTATAAATAGACTCTATCAAACACTATTGATGGAGTCTATCAGATACTATTGATGGAGTCTATCAGACATACTATTGATGGAGTCTATCAGACATTATTGATGGAGTCTATAGACTGATGGAGTCTATTAAACACTATTGATGGAGTCTATAAAATCTAATTTTGCTATGTTTGCAAATATTTTCATTTTTTTGCTATTTATGTAATTTTCTTTTTCTTATTATAATATACATGCAAATTCTCCTATTTTAAACTAACACACAATAGTTTTGATTTTTTTTTTTTTTTTGAAAACAGGCATTAGTTTATGATTCATCCTTGCAAAAAAAAAAAAAAAAAAAAAAAAAAAAAAAAAAATATATATATATTATAATGATTCACCCTGGCCGCCCATCAAACTTGTATAGACTGATTCTTTAATGTTGAAGACTTTCTTAATGTTTTTAAATTTATTTTGATCTCCAAACTTATATATAGTTATTTTATTTCGACATTCTCATTCCTAAGTTTTCATAGTCAATCAACAACGATGATTGCTACGTGTTACTTATTTTGATATCTGGACTAATATTTTCAATACACAAAATAATAACAATAATATTTCCATCACAAATTAAATTTATTTACATGGCTCTAACTATTTTCATAAAATAATTGTTATATATCTCAATTCTAAATAGATAGTTTACATCCTACCATAACATTGTACACAAGAATTAAAGAAAAATAAATACATAAAAATTTCAACAACAAAAAACTATAATTTTCTTAGTTCAACCTGGGTAATGAAAAAAAATCAAATTTATTATTTGTTAATCAAGTAACAACATTTTAATAGCTATACTCCAAATGAGTCAATATATAGTTTAAGACTTTAAACATAAGCAAGAGAGGTTTAACTAGTATAAAACATTAACATTTTAACCAGAAATTATGTTCAAAACTCTTGAAATAAAATACAAAAAAATATATATAAAGAAAGAGAATTTGTCGTGTATACCAACTTTATCACCTCTATTAGAATTATAGCATATTTTTATCAAAAATTAGTTTATACAAATTTCTCGTTAAAATTGGTGTGAATTTCGAGTGATGTTGAACTCAATTAGCAATCAGTTTGTTAAGTGATTGAGCTTCATCACCTTTATTCGATTGAATCAATCAATTAACATTTATTGAACTTAATCACTCTTTCAAATAGCCCATTTTCCGTTTTTGCTATATGTGCAATTATTTTTAATTTTGTGTTATAAACGCAATTTTTAGCTCATTTTTGTTATACATGAAAAATCCTCATATATATATATATTTATTGTGGGGAGGGGATAAACATCAATTTTCGAGATCGAACCTGCTGGTATTGAAATGATTTACAACCAACCCATTCACTAATTCATCACATTTTTATACTTTCAAAGACAACAGTCCAAATCAGATATAAACAAAATAAAAATAAAAATAAAGAACCTCAATATTTTGAACAAATTAAGGCCACATAATCTGAAAAAAAAAAAGGAAGAAATTTCAATCTAGTGGATATATAAAAATACAACATTTTTTTTTTTTTTTTTTTAAATGCCTCGGGTCATTCCACTCAGATCGCCAAACAATTTAATATTCAAAACGTGAATGATATTAACACTGTTACCTCCAAGAAGCTGCTTTGTTTTTGTCAACTCAACAATGGACCTTTCTCCATTTTCAGCATGAAAAATTTGACCTTTGCATCTTCTTGCTCTTCCCTCAAATCCCTTTTGACCTTCGACCATTTCCGAACTTTCCCATAACTCGGATGCTTCCATGATTAAACTAATGCGTTGAGGAAATTACAGAAACACAAATCAGTGTTCTTAAATTTCTTCATTTCATATCAAAGCGATAATCATGGTGGAAAGTTCTAAACTTTAAGACAAAAAAGAAGCTTTACCTCTACCTTTTTCTCTGACCAGTTCACAAAGGAACAACTACAAACACCCCGGATCTGGATTCGGGGATTCGAGATATTCATTGCTGGAATTCATCTGCAGCTCCTGGTTTTCCTGTGAGAATTCTGAATTTTTTCTTTTGAATTCAACGATATTTGAGGTGAGAGATTCGAACTTGTAACCCGTTGGTTATCGGGTCATATATCATAGCAGTTGAGATTAGAGCTAGAATTCTGAGTTAGTTGCAGAAGAATTTGATAAAGAAAATGATTGTATACAGTAAGAGAGATTCAAGTACCTTGGTTGCTGTTGTTGTGGCTTGTTTGGTGATGATCTTTGGAGCTGTGGCCAGCCAAAAGATCCTTGACCGTCGATTTTCCTATGTTGTATTCAATGAAAGGGAGCACAACCAAGAATTCACCTTCACTGCCGGTTCTTCTTCCATCGATTTGGGTGCGCTGCAGTTAACTCCCGACTCGCAGAACAACGTCGTCCTCCTTCAAAATACGTCCGGCCGCATTATGTATCACCAGCCATTCAAATTATGGCTAGATGAAAAGGAAGGAGATGACATTGTTGCTTCATTTAGCTCATACTTTTACATCAATATTTTCAGAAAGGAAGACTGGGTTGCTGGTGAGGGGCTTACTTTTCTTATAGCTCCAACTCCTGATGTGCCTGAACAGAGCTGGGGGCAATGGATGGGCCTCACCAATGCAACCACGGACGGCGACAGTAGAAACCAAATTGTAGCCATTGAATTCGATACCAGGAAGCAGGGTTTCGACCCGGACGACAACCATATCGGTCTGAATGTCAACTCCATCCAATCGAGGAAGATTGTTTCCCTGAATGAATTTGGCATGGTTTTATCCCCAAGGGTTGGAACCAATTACAGCGTCTGGGTTGATTATGATGGCAAAACTAAGCTTTTGCAGGTTTACATGACTGTATCTAAAGGCCTAAAACCTGATAAACCTCTTCTCAATGAAACAATAAACCTGAAAGAGTTTGTGAAAAAAGAATCATACATTGGATTTTCTGCTTCTACAGGCAGTCCAGAAATCCAGTTGAATTGTGTCTTGGAATGGACACTGGATTTGGAACATCTGCCAGAGAAGAAAAATCTCACGTGGTTGAAGATCCTTTTGGGGGTCGGAATCCCGATTCTAACGATCGGGGTTCTGGTTGGAGTTTGGTTATTTGTTGGTTATAGGAAGAAGATGAGAGTGCGCAGGGACGAGGAGTCGAAGGTTCAGGGCACACTGAAGAGGTTGCCGGGAATGCCGAGAGAGTTCAAGTTCAAGGAACTAAAGAGGGCGACTCATAACTTCCATGAAAGCATGGTTCTGGGAAATGGAGGATTCGGGATTGTTTACAAAGGGGTTCTGCAAGAAAAGGATAGTGACCTTACTGCATCTTCAAGTTCTGTTGCCAGGCTTGAAATTGCCGTCAAGAAATTCTCCAGGGACAGCATTAAGAGCAAGGGTGATTTTCTGGACGAGCTCACCATTATTCACCGTCTTCGCCACAGGAACCTCGTCCGTTTAGAAGGTAAGAATTCCATTCTACTGTTCTTATGAACAAACAAAGAGAAACATGTTTGCAACAAAATATGTAATTTACTAAAGAAAAGACAACGATACCATGTAAGGGTGAACAAAAAAACCGAGAATCCAAGTAACTCGTACTACCCAACCCAAATCGTAAGGGTTGGGTTGGGTTATAATTTTCTTTAGGTTGAGTTGAGCCAAAGAAAATGTGTGTAATAGGTTGGTTTTTTGCTCGATTCAACCCAATCCAAACTGAGTAACATCATAAATATGTGGTAAACAAGATAGGTTCTTAACATATGGGTAGAGAGAGCATATTCTTAATAATCATATTGGTAGAGAGCATGCCCTGATATTTTATATGTATATAGATTTATGGGCTATGGGTTGGGCCTCAAAGAGAAAAGAGAAGAATAATCACGGTGTGATAACCCAACTCGAGTTGGGTTGGTCTACATCTACTACATAGGATTGACAGGTTGGCAGATTAACCAACCCGAAAATTCTGAAAACTTCCCCTAAGCCAACCCGGACTATGTACACCCCTAATACCCTGGCCAGTAAATATCAATAAACATATTGCAGTAATTGAGAAGTTTCACTAAAATTGACAGAGCACATATTTGCGTAGTTTTCCATTTGCATCTATCAACCATCATTCATGTAACATAGTGCATGATTTTTCAAACCAATGTACTAAATAAGCATTGCATATTTGTTCAGGGTGGTGCTACGAGAAAGGGAAGCTTTTATTAGTATACGATTTCATGCCTAATGGAAGCCTCGAGAATCACCTGTATGACGTTGCTGACCAGAATGTTCTCAACTGGAGACATCGCTATAAAATCCTTGCAGGAGTTGCATCTGCGTTGCATTACCTGCACGATGAGTACGACCAGAAGGTATTGCACCGTGATATCAAATCAAGCAATATTTTGCTCGATTCTGACTTCAATGCTCGTCTAGGAGATTTCGGCCTCGCAAGGGCCTTGGATCCTGAAAGAAACTCTTATGCAGACCTCCAACATGGAGGAGTTGCAGGCACAATGGGTTATGTTGCTCCTGAATGCTTCCACGAAGGGAGGGCTACTCCAGAATCTGACGTATATGGTTTTGGGGCAGTGGTGCTTGAGATTGTTTGTGGCAGGAGACCAGGAGTTCCTATTATCGACGAGCAAAATCAGTATACCCTAGTCGATTGGGTGTGGAAGGTACACCGCGAAGGACACATTGAAACAGCTGTGGATAGCCGGCTGGGTGATGATATTGTGGTTGATGAAGCTAGGAAGCTTCTACTACTTGGTTTGGCATGTTCACATCCCATGGCAAATAAAAGACCACAAACTCAGGCTATACTCCAAATTGTAAATGGAGCTTTGCCTGCACCTTATGTACCTCCATTCAAGCCACACTTCATGTGGCCTCCCATGAGCCCTACTTCTGCTACTACCACTCTCACTTCACTGTCAAACACGAATGACTCTATTCCATGAAGTTTCGCCATAGCCAGTCGCGTGTTTCGGTCTCTGCAACTTACCTGAAAAATCATTTTGTACATTATCAATGTAGAAAACAGCATTTGTTTATTAATTTTACTCTGTTATGTGGTGTGAGTGTGGATATGTATACCTGGGCTCAAACTTCTGAGGTCCAGAGAGGTCCACAGGCTGCTTCTGCATGATATAATAGCGCTTGATGTATGAAACTTCACCATTTTGTTTTTTGACTAAGTGTAATCATCATAATTTTTTTTTTTTTTTTGAAACAAGAGTAACCACGCATGTCCCAAGGCCAGGCACCGGAAGACATCAAGGGAATGGAGTACGGGAGGTGTCTGCAAATTAATGTCACATGTGAGTTTCGAACCTGGGACCTTGAGGGGAGCACACCTTCAACACAAGTCTTCAACCAACTGCGTCATCTCTTGGGGATAAACTAAGTCCAAGTATTGGGTTTTATCTTCTATCTACTCCCGACAATACACAGCTATATTAATATTGTTCATTTTTTTACCCTTACATGAGAAACAGAGAATAATGTTCATTCTTTTTTTTTTTTGGTAAGAAACCGAGTTTTGATTGAGAAAAATGAAACAAAATAGAAGGGACAAATACGTAAAATGATTTTTTTAAAAAACTTATTACATAAAAGGGTTCTTTTCAAAGAATTTAACCCATAACGTCATCTTTGACACAAATATATAGATATATAGATAATTGATTGCCACATGCTTAATTCACAGGTGATTACAAATGATGAGACTATTTTTTAAGGTTTTATCAAACCATAAGAAACACTATTTTTTCTAAACTACGGGACCAAATTTGAAAATTTTACCAAAAAAAACTTCATATATTATTAGAAAATATTTACCTCGGGACGGGCGTGGTTACCTTGTTTCAAAAAATATTATTAGAAAATATAAGAACTAACATGAAATGAAACCTGGAGGAGAGTAATCCAGGCCATGCATAGCCTCATAGCAAACACATTTTCATACTCTTCACTCTAAATATGGTGAGAAAACAGCATTCTTTCACAGCATGACGACCAAAAACTCCATGCATAGCTTCATAACAAACCCATTTTCATCATAAACTTCTTTTGATTGCATTCCAACAATTCGCTCAAGGAAAAATCCACATTCTTCTCTTTCAACAATCTATGCCGCAACTCGAGTCTCTTCTTCAAACCATGCTTAAAAAAATCGGGATATTCGACAACTTCCTCAAGTTTTCTTCCCATTGTTTCGACTAAAAATCTGATCCGTGGTTCTAAAGAATGTTGAACACTCTTGATCAAAATAGGGGGATAACCAGACACCAAAGACACTATTTCTCCATCTTTAAACCCACATCTTCTCAGGTAAACCAAATTCGATCTCAAAACTTTATCCACATCCTTGCACAAAATGTCGAAGATCCATCTCCTTCAGACCGATCGACTTCAGAAACACCAAAGTAGGACGAAGCCTCTTCTCAACACTATAACCGACGAGAAACGGATTGTTTGCAAGAACTTTTCCAATCACCCCCTCCTCGGTTAGACCAATCCCAGCAAGAAAATCAACAGTTTCAACGAGTTTCGATCCAATGCTGTAGCTAATAAGCCTCGGGTTGAGCAAAACCATCTTTCCAACCTGTTTTCGAGAGACACCCAATGCTTGAAAGAAAGCCAAAAGTGGGCAAAGCTTCTCTTCAAGACTATAGGAAAGAATGGCTGGAAATTTGGCAATGGTTGAAGCAACTTCATGAGGCTTAGTGCTGAGTGTCTTGAGACACTCAGCCATGGGGACAAGTTTCTCTTGAAGACCAAGAGCTAAAATCTTAGGGCATTTCGAAACAACAAATAGGAGCTTCCTCTTTTGAATCCCAATTGCTTCCAAATATTCCCAGATTTCAGAAGCTGTTTTGTTCTTCATAGATTCTAAACGCCTACACTTGTTGAACCTCTTATGACTTATCAATGGTTTCATCATCAAAACCTTTGTCCCTAAAGAACCACAGCATACTAGTAGTACCGTTTCTACTGTCGATAATTTCCATAAACCCGGGAAGATTCAGCATACGAACAAATATTTGTAGAAAAGTTGTTATGAAAACGGCAATCAACAATCGAATCGAAAACGTAAAGGATAAGTGCAATAACGAGAAAAAAGAATAACATAAATAACACACGGATTTACGTGGTTCACTAACCTTGTTTTAACTAGTCCACGGGTAGAGAGGGAGAGCAATTTTTTATTCAGAGGAGGCGATTTGCATATTACATAATATGAACATCATAAACAGTTGGGGTTTAATTCGGCGCTCTCATTGAAACCTAATATAGAGTGCGTAAACTAAATAGAATGCGCTGCACAGATGCTCTACGGAAATGCGGTTAGCGGATGTGAAATGCGGAATGCACTTGTGCATCGCAATGTGTGCTCATGCAACAGCGAGACCCCGACTAACTAATCGCATGACATTAATGTGTTAAAAGCATAACACAACAAAAGTAATAGGAAATTGAAATTAAACTCTGAATTTGAAAACTTAGCCCTAGAGATTGAAATGCAATGCAGAATGGAAAAATTGGGTTCACCTTATTCAGATGGATGAGCAAGTAGTTTGAATGAACTTCTCAAAGCTCCAATTGTGAGGAAATTTTGAGAGAATTGGAATTACAGAAAACAGGATTGTTGGGGCTTGCAGCACTAAGAACATCGAATACAGAGGTTGACCATTATGAAGCAATGATAAGTCAAGAATTTTGTTAAATATAGAAATAAAAATAAAATAAAATAAAAAACCACGAAATGATTTCATTATTTGGTTGTTAGCAGTTTAACACGAGCATCACACGTTCTCGATCTTGAAAATCGATATTTGTCCTTTTTTCTCTGAATATGTTTAAAACTTTTTATTATCTATTAATGCCTTCAAAATAACTCTTATCCTTGTTAAATTTTGCTAGCTGACTTATAAGTCATTAATAGATAGTTACCTAATTACTAAGTTATTGTAGATGTTGCTAGAATTATATTATTGTTGACAAGTAAAATTGTCTTTAATCAAGAGTAAGGAGCAAGAATGTAGAGAGAACCATTCTCGAAATAGAAATGTGAAAATGCAATAAAAGTTGTAGCTCAACAACGATGTACACTTAATAAGCAAAAAAGAAATAAAAAATTCTAAAAAATTATTGAGAAGAGAACAAGTGTAGTGAAGACTACATTGTTGAACTCGCCATTACAAACCTAAACATTAACAATATATAAAAAAACTATGGTAACTTAATGAATATTACAATTAATCTAATCCTAACAAAAAGTAACTTCAATATAAAAGAAGATACATATTAATAAAAACACTCATACACGACATTAATAATCTTAATGATTTATTGTGTAATCTAATCTACACTATTTACTTGATCAGTTATAATTCAATTCAATTTGATTATTAAATTGAATTGGATTATAACCGATTAATTCTATTATATGAGTAGAGTTGCTCAACCACATTAGTATATGCCCTATAACCAAGAGGTAACCCTAGAATTTAATTATTTAAAAAAAAAAAAAAACCCTAGAATTTAATTGAACTTTTTTTTTTTTTTTTTTATTTGGTGAAATGCCCAAAACACTTCCTACTGTCCCCTCGCTAAAACCCTACGACTTCACCCTTCATCGTTATCGATCATTTTCCGACTGATTTCAATCTCTCCATCAATTTCCCTGCTCAAGAATCTCATGGCATCATTGCAGCTGCAGCTTCAATCTCGCCTTCGAGTTTCGAAGATTTTGTCTTCAACATTCCGGCAATGGGCAATAGAGTCTCCTCCGCTCCACGATCCATCGCGAACGCCGGATTTCTCACTCTCGCCGCTCAAATCTCGCCGTTTTAGCTCCAATTCCATGGATGACGATCGGAACTTCTCAAACTCCGGGCCGAGAACCATCCCGCCGAGCCGCCGTTCTCCTCCGGATCATCGCGATGCTCGTCGAGCTCCCAATTTCAAAGGGGATGCATCTGCTCCTTACCCTGAGGATAATCGAAATCGACGCTTTAACAAACATTCGGAAGGCTCTTCGTTTCGATCCGGTAATGAAGGGACGAATTCGCGGCAAAGGAGTGAGCCTTTGTCTCAGAAGGATTTTAGCTTTCTTGATAAATTTAAGCTGAATACTGATAATCAAGGTGAAGAGAAGACCGAGCAGAGCTCTCCTCCTTCGATTTCGGAATTTTCTGAGGAGAAACCGTCACAGCCGCAACCGCAGCAGCCTCCAGAAGCGGATGAGATCTTCAAGAGAATGAAGGAGACGGGTCTAATTCCGAATGCTGTCGCCATGCTTGACGGGCTGTGTAAAGATGGGCTGATTCAAGAAGCTATGAAACTCTTTGGGTTGATTCGTGAGAAGGGCACAATTCCAGAAGTTGTGATTTACACTGCTGTTGTTGATGGGTTTTGCAAGGCTGAGAAGCTTGATGAAGCAATTAGGATCTTCAGGAAAATGCAGAGTAATGGCATTTCTCCTAATGCTTTCAGCTATGGCGTCTTGATACAGGGACTGTACCGAAGCAAAAGAATGGAGGATGCTGTAGCATTTTGCATTGAGATGTTGGAATCTGGCCATTCTCCAAATCTTACCACTTTTGTTGGATTAATTGATGAGTTTTGCAAAGAAAGGGGAGTGGAGGAAACTCAGAGTGTTGTAGAAACCTTGAAACAAAAGGGGTTCTTGATTGATGAGAAAGCTGTGAAGGATTTCTTGAATAAAAGAGCCCCGTTTTCTCCAAGTATCTGGGGAGTAATCTTTGGGAAGAAAACAAAGGATTTTTTCTGAGATTGTGGTCGTCGTCCTAATAAGTTGTAAGTCTTATTTCTTTTTCCTTTTATGTAATTCATTTTAAATTAACCATCATGGAGTGACTCAATTGGTCAAAGAGGGTCTTGGGGTGCATAACGTGACGGGTTCAATTCATGGTAGTTACGTACCTAGGAATTAATTTCCTACGGGTTTTCTTGACATCCAAATGTTGTAGGGTCAGGCGGTATGTCCTGTGACATTAGTCGAGGTGCCTAAAGCTGGCCCGAACAGTCACAGATATCAAAAAAAAAATTCATTATAAATTAAGACACTTTTTATTATATTAGTTGGAGTATTTTTAGTCGAGGTGCGTGAAAGCTGGCCCGTCGTGTAACATTACAATGGAAATTCTATTCAACTTTTAATCTTGTACGAATTACTGTGGGGGTGTATAGTATGTGGGTTACCTTAGTCTTAAACTATTATTGAAGCTTATCTTATGGTGTTTTTCATAAGAAACGAATGAATATATTATTAAACGAGGATTGAAAAGGGGAGATGAGATATGTGCTTATCTTATGGTGTTCAATCAGAATTTACCGAAATTTCTTTTTGAATGCTAGTTTTCTTTGGACGATTATTATTTGTAAAAGTGGTTCATGTAACGGCTTAGGAACTTTCTAGCTTTCAACTATTCCTTTTATCGATGTAGACTATAGACTTCATTTTGTCCTCCTTTCCCTATCCCCATTTTTCTCATTTTGTTATTTTGTATGCCTTTGTATTTGTATTTGTTCTTTCTTTCTTTTTTTTCTCTATGAAAGTTCGGTATTTTATAAAAATAAAGTATTTTGCTATTTTCTGAAATAGGATGTTACCTAAGAAAATTTTGATTTATTCTGGTCCACCTCAAGCTTACTGCACATAAGTCTTAGATTCACACAACAAGCTAGCCTTTAACCTGTAACCAATGACAATAAGGTGATTCCACACGTTAATGGAAACGATGGATGTTTGTTGCAGTCGCAGATGTTCTACTTTTTTATGGAATCGATGGATTTTTTTTTTTTTTTTTTTTTGATGTCCGGAATCGATGGATGTTTCGACCCTCTTCTCTTTGATTGGTGAGTTTCAGCATAGATTGGGGAAGTAGGGGTCGTTTTTTGTGAAGCCCTAATCCTTCTGATGGCTTCCCTTGCCGTTCTCTCTTTCTTTGCTTGCTTAATCCTTCTCCCTATTTTGAGTTTGTGTTCTCTTTGAATTCACCTGATTGAAAAGGTTTAAATTGCCTTTTAATGACACTCACAATTTCTGTGTTTGCATCACCATATTCACGATGGCTCTTACTACACGACATGATGGTATGTCAAAATTAAGAATTATGTGCATTTTTCATTACATCGTTAATGCCATTTCAGTCTAGAAGAAACTTCAACATTGTATAAAGAAGAAAAAAATGTTTCTCTCTCATCTCTCCCGACTCTCTAGCCTCTCTCTAACTTTCCCCCATCCACCCGCAACCGACCTCTCCATCTCATCCTTCCTCCGATGACTTTCTGCTCTGTTCTCCGATGCCGCCGTCTCAACATTCTTTCAGGATCGAAAAAAAGGTCTTTAGCATCGGCCTTGACCTCCGCGTCTGCCTTTCATCTCACAGAGACAGCTGCTGGGGGAAGCCTTTCCATTTCTTTTGAGAAAGAAACGATCCATTGGTTCATTGACTGTTTTGCAAAATTATGCAACATCACCCTCATTCACCGCTTCTTCGCAAAACAGAGGATGGGGGAATGCACCATTTGGATAGAAAAGGCAACAAACAAGAGGGGTATTTGTGCCGATGTGGTTAAACTTGGAAAAAATGGAGGATATAGCAAGATTATTATACCCATCGGTAACGAAAGAAAGGGCTGGAAAGAGATTAATAAGTGCTTCATTGCATTTTATAATCCTGTGAAAAAACCCACCATCCCCTCCAGGATTAATGATCTGAATTCCGACAGAACGAATCAAAAGGTCATTACTGGCATCCCCATTGAAGTTCCTTCAACGACCATCCCTTTGAAAGGAAAGGAAAAGGTGATATTGAATGCTTCCAGCTTCCCTGACAAGAAACTCCATAAATCCTATAGTCAGGCTCTGACTCAAGGATTTTCTTCATCTAAAAAGCAATCCAATACTCCCCCTGTTCCGAGATCTTCCACGATTCTTCCATCGGGATCGACCGCACATATCGGACCGAAACAATCTGTTTCGAAATATTATAGGCCAAAGCTTGTGCAACCATTAAAGGACCTCGACTCGAAATACGACTGCCATGTTAATGTTGCGCTCAAGAGATCGATTATTATTTTTCGGAGAAATTTCCATGATGAATGGTCGGGAATCAAGGATTCGCTTCAATCTTTTCTTCAGACACCCTGCAACATAGTGCCTTTCGCGGCGGACAGAGGCCTTTTGCGTTCCTCTGCTAGGGTTTTGGATCAACTTCACATCCAGTTCTCCGATTGGGCTTCTTTCGGCAACTATAGTCTCAGATTTTCGCCGTTCAATAGGGACAACTGTTTCATCTCCCCGACCTCTCCCTCGTATGGTGGTTGGATCCGTATCCACAATCTCCCCTTCGATCGTTGGAACCGGGAAGCTTTTGAATGGATCGGCGAGGCTTGTGGCGGCTTTGCAGAGATTGCGAGAGGCACCAAACTCTTCACGGATTTATCCTCGGCTTGCATAAAGATTAAATCTAACTCCTTCGGATTCATTCCTAAGGAAGTTTGGCTACCTGATTGCACCTCCCCGATTAGGCTCTCCATTGTCCCTTTCTTTGTGGCTTCCAATCCGGTGGATCTTTGCTTATCGGAACAGTTCTCCTCGCCGGAGCCGTCTCTCTCTGTTAGCAAGGGCATTTCGGTAATTCCACAGGAGTTGATTGCCCCTACGAAACAGCAAGTTTCTGAATCAGCCGCCCCCAACTGCTCTACTGACCATTCGGCGCATCTCATTAATTCAGAAGTGACACTTGTCAGGCAACCGCTGGGGAACAGTGAAGAGCCGGTTCGGATTAAAACCGACCTACCTTACTCATTGCAGATTGAAGAACCAGACCGGGTTTTGACCCAAATGCCTCTGTTCCGTAGGAATCAGACTCTCCACGAGGAACAGAGTCCTCTCCCCATCGTTGTCCTCGACAGTCTGGATGAACCGATTCCTCTTGCTATCTGCCCTCCGATTGAATGTTCTGCGCCTTCCTCTGTTTCTTCCGAGAGGCTTTGTATCGAAAATGAGCAGCTTTTTCTACCAGACCCCTCCTCTGTTAACAACAATCAGTGTTGTATTGTCAACATTAACGACTCGTCGGCTGTTTTCTGCTCAGGGACCAAACATCAAACTAAGCCTAGCTCACTTCATTCCGATTACAGTGAAACAGACCTGCTCTCTAGCCCCTGTCCTTCTCCGGCTCCTTCCTCATCCAACTCAAGGGATGGCGAAGCTCCCCGCGTTCTAACAGAGACTGGGTTTGATCCAAATATCACGATCCAACAGCTGTTTCAAGCTATCAAAGCTATTCAGAACTCGGAGGCAACTCTCGACTCGAAGGTCCACGCATCCGTCCACCTGAAACCGGTTCTTGAATGGTTAAATCCGATGGGATTGGGCATCCTTCCCTTGGCAAGTAAACTGCCAAAACAGGTGATTGAGAATAGGAAGAAAAACAAGCTTGTCAGAGAAATCATCAATCTACAATCGAGTATCAACTATGAAAAGTCTCCAGCTGAATCGAGCAAGGGTGGGAGGTACCATTCATCATGAATATCATTGCTTGGAATGTCAGAGGGCTGGGTTCTTCGGACAAGAGAGCTCTCATCAAAGGTTTGATACAGAAGCACAACCCGCGTGTGATTGTTATCCAAGAGACAAAACTTCCTATTATTGACTCACAATTGATCAAATCCCTATGGAGTTCAAGGGACATTAGTTGGGCTACTTTGGACTCTGTTGGGGCTGCTGGGGGCATCCTCATAATGTGGAACAACACAACCTTTGGATCTTCAACTATTTTTAGAGGTAAATTCTCCCTTTCCATACAATTTTCTCTTGCTGACGGCTTCTCTTTCTGGTTATCTGGCATATACGGTCCTTGTAGAAATGAAGAAAGATCGGTTTTCTGGCAAGAGCTCGAACAATTGATGGATCGTTGTAATAATCCTTGGATTTTGGGAGGTGATTTCAACGTGGTAAGATGGCCTAGTGAAAAATCAACACAGAGGCTAAATCCACATGATATGAATGCATTCAATGATTTCATTGACAAAGCAAAGCTTATTGACCCACCTCTCACAAATGGCCTCTATACTTGGTCGGACTTTAGAAGCATCCCTACCCTCTGTCGACTAGATCGCTTCTTGTTCACAGAGTGTTTCCTTTCAAAATTTCCAGAGTTGATCCAGAGACGTTTAGAAAGGATTACTTCAGACCATTTCCCCATCCAGCTGATCTTGACGGAAAATAGTTGGGGCCCTACACCTTTTCGGTTCCAAAATATGTGGATGAAGCACAAGGACTTCAAGGAGATGTTCGATTATTGGTGGCTTAATTCTCCTACTCGAGGCAGGTCGGGCCCTGGTCTGATTCAGAAGTTGAAAGAGTTTAAACTGATCCTCAAGGCATGGAATACCGAGACTTTTGGCTGTATTAAAAAGGAGAGAGCCACTCTGCAACTCAACCTATCTAAAATTGATGAAGACGAGGAAGAAATGGGTCTTACCCCCGAACAGTTTCAACAGAGGACGGTTATTAAAGCTTCCCTTCTTGATTTGGCTATTAAGGAAGAAACTCTTTGGCAACAAGCTTGCAAAAAAAGATGGTTTGAAGAAGGAGACATCAATTCCTCTTTCTTCCACAGAATTGTGGCTGCTAGAAGGAAAAAGAGCACTATTGTTGAAATCCTATCTACAAACGGGACAAGCCTTATTACGGGTGAGGATATACAAAATGAGTTCATTGATTTTTACAAGAAGCTTTATACCAAGAAACCGGGCGATAGGTTCCTTCCTACTAATCTTATATGGGAACCGATCGACAGTGGTATTGCTGTATCTCTTGAAAAGCCATTCTCTGATGAGGAGATTGTGAATGCCATTAAAAAGTTGGGATCGAATAAGTCGCCTGGACCTGATGGATACACTGCTGAATTCTTTAAAAACTCATGGAACACTCTCAAAGCAGATATTAAGAGAGTGTTCCAAGATTTTTTTAGGAACGGTGTGATTAATGCTAATGTCAATGAGACTTATATTTGCTTGATTCCCAAGATCGTCGATGCTAAGAAAGTTGGAGATTATAGACCGATTAGTCTGACCACGGGTTTGTATAAAATCATTGCTCGAGTTCTATCTGAAAGACTGAAGGCCACCCTTCCTGCTACCATCTCATGCTATCAATCTGCTTTCGTTGCCGGTCGACAGATCCTCGATCCTATTCTTATTGCTAATGAACTGATTGACGAACTGAAGAGGAAAAAGAAGAAGGGACTCTTTATAAAACTTGATATTGAGAAAGCATTTGATACTGTTGATTGGGAATTTCTGGATGCGGTTTTACAGGCCAAGGGGTATGGTCAAAAATGGAGACTTTGGATTAGAGGTTGCATTTCTTCTGCTAATTACTCCATCCTGATTAATGGTCGGCCCAGGGGTAAGATTATCCCTTCTAGAGGATTGAGACAAGGTGACCCCTCTCTCCTTTTCTTTTCATCATTGTGATGGATTGTTATAGCAGAATCCTCGACCATGCGGCTCAAAAATGCATCATCAAAGGCTTAAGCTTCAAGGGGAGTAACATTAATGTCCATCACTTACAGTTTGCAGACGACACCCTGCTGCTTTCCTACTTTGATGATAAAGTTGTGGAAAACATTATCAACCTTGTCCATTTCTTTGAGTTTGCATCGGGCCTCAATATTAATCTGAGTAAGTCCGAGATTCTGGGTATAAACATTGACGACTCCTCCCTAAATCTTGTGGCCTCTAGATTTGGCTTTAAGGTGGGTACTTGGCCTCTCATCTATTTGGGTATGCCCTTAAATGGAAAGCCACACACCATGGAGTTTTGGAGACCGATGCTTGAAAAGTTCGAAAAGAAGATTAGATCGTGGAAACATTCCCACATTTCCAAAGGTGGAAGACTTACGCTCATACAAGCTACTCTCTCCAATCTCCCCACTTATTACATGTCCCTTTATAGAATGCCATCCAAAGTTATTGTATTGATGGAGAGTTTCATTCGTAAATTTCTATGGAAGGGGACTCTGGATACCAAAGGCTTGCATTTGATAAGATGGGACAAAGTTGCTTTGCCTATTGAGAATGGTGGTGTTAATTTACAAAGCCTTAAAATCAAAAATGCTGCTCTGCTAGCTAAATGGTCTTGGAGGTTTTTAGTCGAAAAAAACGCTTTGTGGAGACTTATTATTATTGCGAAGTATGGCCAACCACACTTTACTGATGCCCCGACTAACAGAGCTCTTCGTTCATCTCATGGACCTTGGAAGACCATCCTCAATTTTGGTTCTTTTGCTCATCAGCATATCACTACTAAGGTGGGAAATGGACGGCTTGCAATCTTCTGGAAAGACAAATGGATTGGGAATGAACCATTGATGTACCTTTATCCTCGTTTATTTGGCCTATCCTTGACCAAGGATGCGAGAATCGCCGACTTATGGGACCCCATCTCCTCATGCTGGAATCTTCGTCTCCGGCGGAATCTCAATGACTCAGAGGCTGATGAATTTGCCCGGTTATCTAGTATGCTTGATCTTATATCTCTATCTTCTGAACAAGACAGATACTCGTGGAGCATGGAACCATCTGGCATATTCACGACAAGATCTCTCTCTAAATTATTGATTTCCACCCCAATAAGAGAGGAGACTGTTTTTTCGAAAATCTGGAAAGGTAACACACCCAAAAAAATTAAATTCTTTCTCTGGGAGGTTGCTCACAAAGCCATCAACACTAATGACATGCTCCAACGGAGGCTCCCACATTTCACTCTTGGGCCTAATTGGTGCGTTCTTTGTAAAAAGGACTCGGAATCACAGGACCACATCTTTGGTTTATGTTCTTTTGCAGGAGATATCTGGACCTACTTTCTCAAAGCTTTTAATTGGAGCTCCCCTCTCCCAAACGACTCCAAGACTCTTCTCAAAATGACATTGGAGGGCCACCCGTTCAAGAATAGAGCCAAGAGCCTATGGGAATGCTTTACTAGAGCCATCTTCTGGTCTATCTGGTTGGAAAGAATTGATAGAATTTTTCATGACAAGGAAGCCCCTTTGTGGAGGGTTATTGATAGAATTATTTATTTGGTGGTCTTTTGGTTAAAGAAATCTTCTTTGTTTTGTGATTATGACTTTACTGCCCTCCTTACTAATTGGAGAGGCCTTTTGTAATCGTCTTCAATGGCTTTAAATTTCATATTATTAATGAAATTGTTTCTTATCCAAAAAAAAAGTCTAGAAGAATAATTTATTGGGAAAATTTTGACTTGTGATGCCCACTTTTTTAGGCTCTTAATAGTTGCAACTCATAGAAGAGATGGTCCCTACTATATGGAACTCAACTTGAGATTAGTATGTCATTTCATTTTGGGAATTGATGAGTGGAAATTCGAATGCAATATTATGTTCAGATTATTTGGTCTTTGTTATGATGGATCAAATAGGAGTTATCATTTAAAATGTCTTGTAATGTATATTCTGTTAGTTATGGCCAAGGATATCCAGCTCCCTAGTGTTCATGCTTATCTGTTTGATTATGTAGGTGAAGAAACCAATCATATCACTGAGAAGAAACCACAACTGGTAATCATTGAAGCTCAATAGCCAGAATATAATGGATGTGTTGAAGAACAACAATCTGGTTGAAGTTGAAGAGTGAACAATCTTCAACTATTGAAGAGAACTTTAAAGTTGGTCATGTTTGATGAACACTTGGCATGGAAGATCCCTTGGCATAGATGGTCCGCTATGGTTAATGTTTGACGGGTGTTTTCGTTACAAGATTGAACTCCAAAATATGTGTTAAATTTACTGTTTGCCTCTTAGAAATTTGTTGCAAACGATTATGTAAGCTATGAATAGTTCTTTTCTTCTTCCTACCATTAATGGATATGCATACAGAGATGGCTGTTTTCTTTATCAGGCATAGTTTCCTTTATTTGACTATAATCAGCTGCCTGTTATATTACTATTCATGGCTGTACTCCTCCCTGTTATATTATTTTATTTAGGTGAGAAGATCGAAGAATGTGGAACCGACATCTGGCGTTGGAGAGAAGAATGAGAAATGAGAAAGAAAGGCCATGTTGCAAAGGTAACCATTTATTTTTTAATCTTAGCACAACTCATCATTTATATACGTATTTTGTTTAAAAGAGCATGGAAGATTTGGTCGGTATTATTCTATCTTGAAGTTAAAGTTTAGTCAAAACCTGGGAAGGGAGGTGGATGCTCTTGTTTTCTTTTGATTATTTTATAAGGAAAGGTTAACCATCATGGAGTCGCTCAATTGGTTAAAGAGGGTCTTGAGGTGCATAAGGTGATGGATTCAATCTATGGTGGCCACCTACCTACGAATTAATTTCCTACGGATTTTCTAGGCATCCAAATGTTGTAGGGTCAGCTTCAGGCAGTATGTCCCATGGCATTAGTCGAGGTGCGCGAAAGCTGGCCCAGACAGTCATAGATATGAAAATAAAATGAAAAAAATAATATATATATATATATTATGGAAAGGTTTTGGTGGGGTGCTGAAATGTGAATGGAATATGTTGGTATCACGTGAATATTTGGATACTTTGAGGCATTGACTAACTTATGAGAAGTATATTGAGTGCAATGTGGGGTCGGCGCCGGCCCTCCTTTCCAGCCGGAATCATGGTTTCTAACTTCTAACACACTAAATATTAACAAAGAATCTGAATGGAATTTAGGGGATATTTGGCTCGGGAACTTAAAAATAAATAAATTAAAGTTTAACCACATTAGTCGAGGTGCGCGAAAGGTGGCCTGGACAGTCACGGATATCAAAAAAAGAAAAAAAAAAGTTTAACCACATGTGTGGTGGGGGTAGGATTGAGACTTGAGAGTAAGGATTCGAACATGTGACGTCGTAATCAACCATACATGATCTAACCAATTAAGTTATCTGTAGACTGTTGCTCGAAAAATTTAGCCGTCTTAGTTCATGTCTTATATGTAAGTTTTCTCTGATTTTACATCGCACAAATACGATTTCATTTTGGTCTTCAGGGGTGGCTTCATTGGTAGAGGCTTGTGGTCTCAAAGTATGTCTCTCAAAGATTTTAGGCTCTCAAAGATTTTAGGTTTGAAACTCACGAGTGAGCTTAATTATAAAATCATTATTATTTATTAGCATAGAGTTTGATTGCTGGTACAGTTTAAATAGCATAAATCAGAAGGATTAAAGCTACACAACTTTTTTCTAAGTTCCAACAATATTAGCGTAAATAAGATTGTATTGTAGAGATTCTTTACAACATAAAAGTCAGCTTCACAAACTCAAATTTTATAAGCTCTAATATATTGTGTCAAATATCCTTTATTGTTATATTCCTCCAAAAGTCAAGGCCAGAAGTCAACCCACTTGATTATGGGCAGGCAAATTTATACTATATAAATGCCTCTGATTCTTCCCTGATTAGAAAAAAACCAGCAACAGAAAAAAGAAAAAAAAGTTCATAGTGCTGAGATTTTGGCAGAATGATAAGCTTGGCGTTTGGTCGAGGCTCAATGTGCATGGCCACCATTGTGTTCTTCACTTGTGTGTGGATCCCTCTGCATCAACTGAAGGCATTCATCGAGAGCCTGATCGGCATTCTCTCGAGCAGGACGTACAAACTGTTCACAGTGGAGTCGACACCGTTCGAGGTAAAACTTCCCGTCTGTAGACTGTGGGAGCTGCAGCGTACGGGTGGAGCGGAGGAGGAGATTTGCTCGGTTTGCTTGGCGGAGTTCGCCGGAGAAGATTTGGTGAGCCAAGTGCATAGGTGTGGCCATATTTTTCACTTTGAATGTATTGAGAATTGGCTCCAAAGAGATCACTTTACATGCCCTCTCTGCAGATCCTTCCTCTTTTCAGCACTGTAAAATGTAGATCCGTTTTGGAACTTAATTTCCCTACGTTCATTGTTTTGAAGAGATAGTTCAATTAGTCAAATTTGGTTCGTGGGACGTTTTTTTATTCATTAACTCCTATTTTCTTACTTTTAATTTAAATTCTTTTAAGAAATTTATGGGGATTTTCGGTTAAATCACAGATTTGAGAGAAAATAGAATGTAGTCTATAAAATGCTTGGATAAAGGATGAATTAAAATGGTTAGATAAAAGTTAAGACAAAGTTGTTTAACGACATTAGTATACGCTTAATAACTAAGGGCATGTTTGGCTTTGAGGGGTTGGGTTGGGTTGGGTTGGGTTGAGTTGGGTTGGGTTGGGTTGGGAAGAGAAGATAAGTGAAATAAGTTTATGTTTGGGGGAAAGAAAAGAAAAAATAAAGTTATGTTTGATGTGATGGAAAGAGAATGGTTTAAGTTTTTATTTAAATTAAAGATGGATATTTAATAATTTTTTAATAATAAAGTTATGTTTGATACGATGGAAAGTGAATTGTTGAAGTTTTTATTTAAATAAAAAAATAAATATTGAATAGTTTTTTAATATTTAATATTTAAATAAAAATGTGGGGCCCACACGTGAAATTGGGAAGGAGTTGGATGGACTTATGAAAGTGCATGGGGCAAACATGGAATAGAAGGCAAGCCAAGCCAACTCCACCCTTTGTTCATGGGGCAAACATGCCCTAAGAAGTTAATCTTCCACCCCTAATTGTTTAATTTTAAAAAAGTGGTTAGATAAGGATGAATTAAATACATAATAAATTGATGGTATAAAATCGAGTAGTCAATTTTTAAAGTTAAAATTTAATTATTTTTTTAATCTAATTAATTCTTAACTCACATCATCGACAATACACATGAAGAGTCATTATGTACTTAGTTTTTTTTAATGATTATGAAGTCTTGGAACTATTTTTAAAATTTTATCAAATTATGAAAATTAAATTCCAATTTTTAAAATTACAAAAAATAAAATTCAAAATTTTAAATTATGAAGGTTAAGTTTCAACCAATTATTTTTGTAAGAGAGAATGAATATTGCCTCAAATGCAATGTTCAGAAAAAATGCTTTTATTTATTAAATATTCGCTTGTCGAAAGCTTTTTCTATTTGTTAAAATGAAGTTCCGAATATTAAAATTGCAATGTAAAATTTGCTTTTATTTATTTATTTGATTGTCAAAAGCCTTTTTTTATTCGTTAAAATCAAGTTCCGTACTTTTAAAAGGGTTACCTTTATAAGTTTTTAATTTGCTCCGACTTTAAAAAAGAATGATGACAAACTATTTTTAAAATACCTTATAAATAAATAAAGAACCTAGGGCTATTTGGATGTGTTATTGATTTTTAAATAAATGTTAAGACCAAAATAGTCCAAAAATGTTTGAAAAACTGTATATACATAAATAATAAAGTTTTTTTTTTTTTTTTTTGAGAAAATATTATAGTTTACTTTATGAGTTGACCTTTTAATATGATAATTGAATTATTATTTTGAACCATGATTATGAAGATTGATTTCAAGTGCCCAATCATCTTTATTCCTATTAATTGTTTTCAGAATAACTATTAAATAATTTCAAATAGTCAAACTCAATCAAAAGCAAATCATTATCAAGTAAGTGTAACATAGTAAATAAATAGATAAGAAAACATTATAAATAAAAATTTAGGCTAAACTAATTAATATATGTGTATATAAATAAATTTAAAACTTTGCTATTTGTTTTTTATTTATTTTTAAACTAGCTATATTCTTTCAAAAGTAACAATATTATTTTTGATAAAATTTTAAAGTATTGAATAAAAGTTGTTGGGATAAAACACGTCTCGTAAAGTTACTCTAGGTATTCATAATCAAGAGATTATTGATTCGAATCCAATCATTTTCACCAACATAATTGAACTAAACAAATGTTATTTTGAAATATTTATGAAAGATAAATAATAATAATAATAATAATAATAATAATAATAATAATAATAATAATAATAATAATAATAATAATAATAAT
>JBBMEF010000001.1:7829640-7849666 GCA_037832685.1 Sicyos baderoa | reverse complement strand
GTTTTTTTTTTTTTCTTTCTTTTCTTTTTTTTAATAATAGAAAATTTCGGTTCGGGTCGGGTTCAACCTGAACTAACAAACCAAACTCGAACCGAAATTTTCGGTTCTCAGAAATGTCAACCCAACCCAACCCACATAAAAACTCAATCCAACCTAATCCTTGTATTTTGGGTTGAGTTTTTCGGGTTTTCGGTAAATTTGTGCACCCCTAATTAGAAGCTTTATTATAAGTTGGAAATTTGACATGAATGAATGAAGCATCATACTCCAAGGCTTGAATTCGAGGGTTTGCTTGTGGGCGACGTCGAATTCTTAAATTGTGGCCTCTTTTTGTGGTTGAAAAATTGCAGCTCAACTTTTGAGGCTTTGTTGATTTAGGGTTTTATCGTCTTAATGAAAATTTAATACGTTTTTTTTTTTTTTTAAGCAAAAATTTAATATGTTCTAAACTTAATATTTTTAATATTAATTATGTAAACAAATTTAAAAATAATATGTATTATTTATATTCTATTTATATCCTCAATATTTTTTATTTATTTTATACCACATTAAAGGTTGTGAGATCCTTTCTTTTACAAGGTTTCCATGTGATTTTTTAAATATAAAATAATATTCATATCAATAAAAAAAAAATGTTATAATTAAAAATGCAAAATTTTGAAAGATAAATAAATGAGGTGGCATTCGCGAAGAAAATCAAACATTATTTTGAACTCAAAAATAATAAACTCTTAATTAATACAACTTTTCTACAAAGAGCATCATTTTAAAAGTGGATTTGTCTCCTACGCGAACAATTACATCCAAACATGATTTTACTACAACATGGGTACAAATTCTTGTATAACTTTTCTTTTTTGAAATTAGAGAAAGGGAATCACAAACTCGCCTTGTAATCAACATTAATCATTCTTTCTTTCTTTTTTCATTTTGGATAAGAAACAAATCAACATCGAATTCACAAGCATGTGAAAAATGGCTACTTAAAAATGATTAGTCTAGAATTAACTACTTTATGCTTAAAATGTTCCAAAGAGATGGGTGCGTATTATTCTCTCATGAATAATACTTATAAATTATTTGTATGAACATTGTTCCTAAATAAGTATTTCTCCCTCCCAACCCTACCCTTAGTGTTGGAGTGTTAAGCTCAATGTGCTTTAAGTTAGTATATTGATAGTCTCTCTATATATATAGTTTATGATTTCAGCAAAACTATAGTGTCCAAAGTTTGCAACAGCATGATGGCCTGAAGTAACACACATGATGGTTGTGACAACATCAATGAGGTCTTGAGGAGTGTTGAGGACTGGCCACCATGGTTCGTCTTTCTTATTTGCATGGCCTTGTGTTCTAATTTCTATCCACCATGTTTGTAGCTCCTCGTCTGATTTTACAAGATTTGGATCTAAATAGTAGTAGTTCACATATTCTGTTGCCCATTCTTTGATGGCATCCCAAAGGATTAAGCCATCATTGGCGTATGGGTAGTCTTCGATAGTTAACTTAAGACCATGAGGTGCATTTGGATCTTCAACAGCCAATCCCCTTGGCAAAATCAACATAAAACAATCCAATTAGATAAGCAAATGTGTAGAATAAACATTTAGCATAATTCTACTAGCTTTGTTCAGGTCACTAAACTTGTATTTTTCATATTATCAGTAAAGACTACAATCTCTAATAGATTATAATAGGATCCGTACTCTATTGACATCAAATATAAAAGAAATACATGATAAACCCAAGTATATTCAAGATACTTCGACCCATCATAACTCTTGAAATCATTTAAGCCCTGACAACCACTCAATTTCAAGATACGTACCTTTCACATTGAGCCTAACACTCCAACACTAAGATGTCGACGAAACCCTAACAATCTAGCACTAGTTGGTCACCGATCCTTCATATATTTATTGGTGTCTGTCGTTCCTTGTGGTCCAAGTATGATCTTTCATATCTTCAAAAAATCTTCGAAATTTTATCTTTATAGATAGCCAACAGAAGATCAACCTACATTCTACCAATAATTGTGCTCTTGTATTCATCTAACGTGTTTGTTCGTACATTCAAACTTTTAATGTGACGCGAAGTGTTCCCAAATCCTATACAAATGATATGGCATTACCAAGAATTGGGTTTTTAATGTGTTTTTCCTAAATGCGTCTAATTCGCTTTACTTACACTAGTAATAATTCATAGTTTTGATATTAAAGCGCTCTATACTCTTCATACGAAACTGATATGAATATCTTTAACTTCTAGCAACATTTCAACTCTAAAATGCTTTTTATTTCTATGAAGAATGCGGAAATGTAGTAAGATGATGGCCTGAATAACTCTATTATTTAGAGTTATCAAAGATGCTTGATAATCTCTAATAATATTCAATCCTAATAACCCATTTGCATTGCCTAAAACAATGTCAAATAAAACCTCTGAAAAGATAATCCTTCATGGACTTATAAACAATCACACCATATGGAAGTAAAGTAGAGACAAAAATGAGACCAACCAACCATATGCCACGTAGCAACAATTGGCCGCAAGGCTGTATTTTCATTCGTTGCTATTCCGCTAATGCTACTAAAAAAGTCATCTTTCATTAGAGGTTCAAATTTGTGTGTTTTTAAGTGAGAAGAAAGACATAGATACAGATTGAGCGAGAACTAGTGACAACAAAGTAGTAGAAAATCAGTGCAAAAATGCTTAGAGGAAGGCAGCGGCGGTGCAAACGTACGAATAGCGACATCGCCAGCAGTCGTGAACGGGATAGATGTGGCCAGGACACTCAGCTACTGAATCGAGAAAGAAGAGAAGTGGATTGGAGCATAGATAGATGAAAGCTTAGGTCTTTCCTTTTTATTTTATTGTACATTGGGCTCAGTTTTGTTTTTCTTAAGAAAAATGCTCAGAAAGCTCATGAGTACTTCATAACACAGAAGAAACTACCAAGGAAGCAATATTAACATAAATTTGACACACAAATATGAATTAAAGTTAGCAATCACAAACTACCAACTCAAACATAGGCCTGACTTCAAACCAAAAATATCAAAACAACTAATATCTATTAACAAATTAAGGAAAAAATAATAATAATTAGTGACTGGGGCATTGTGAAACCAAGAGGAAAGGTAGTGTGAAAGGACGATACCCGGTGAAGATTGAAGGTATTTAACAGTGTTAGCAACTGAAAAAATATCAAATTCAAACAATGAGAGATCAACTATGAAAGTCAGCAGCTGAAAAGTTATCAAATTGAAAGCATGAGAGATCAATTATGAAAAGCAGCCAAATACTAAGATGTCATAACTTTTATGAACTCGGCGTATATCCATGACTAAGATGTCACAAGTTCGAATCCCTCCACTCTAATGGTTAGAACTCAAAAAAAAAAATCTTACTAAAGCAGGTCATTTAATCTGACCAAATTCGATGTTGAGAAGCTCAATCCAATATAGAAACCTTAGAAATGCATTATTATATATTTTGATACCAAATAACTAACTTATCATCATCCATAAGTATGTTATATTCACTATAAGACTAGAACCAAGAGAAATTGGCATAGAAACCATTACTCTTCGTAACCAAGAGGACCCTGGGGCACAGTAGTTCCAGAATCTTGGTCGAGATTCGAGAGTTGTTGATAGGTTGAAGTAGTTTGAGATGAAGTTACTCCGGTTGTAGGCGATATTATTGAAGAGGAGATGGGTCCTTGTTCTTTGGCATCACGTGCTGCTTTGTCCTTGGCTTTTTTGGCTCTTTCTATCACCTCCTCCTGCATAGAGTTTTTTTAAGTATGAATATGCCATTTCTAGCATAGGCATATTAAATAGTACATAATGAATATGCCAATATTGAGATTAATTCACCTCGTGCATTCCAATCTAGTGTAAGAAGAAATATTTTAAGAACATATACTCAAAAAAGTAATCTCATCCAACCCCAGTAGTGATCTTGCCCTATCTCTATTGTCGAGCCTTTTAATTGGCTTTTTCACTTTTTCTATGTTTCTTTTATTTTCGTTTGTTTCGAAGGGTATTTATAACACTTTCGTTTATCAATGAAAATGTTTTTGTTTCCTATAAAAGACGACGAAAACCAAATGAAAAATAGGACGAGCTCCTCGCCAGCAACAAGATATCCCCAACTCCCACCACACACTAAACCAACTCAGCAAAGGAAGGAGCTCAAGAGAAGTTTCTTTAAAAGATTCCTGAAATAATAGCCTTTGAACCCACCCAATATCCAATCAAAAGAATGAGAACCATATTTACTCACGATAATTCCACAAGGAAGAAAATTCAAGGGGAAAATGCTCTTCTTTGTTTAAAAACTATGACTGTTCTACTCTCCTTGTGAATTGGAGAGGCTTTTTGTAATTGCCTATTTGGCTTAATTTCATTCTATCAATGAAATTGTTTCTTATCCAACAAAAAAAAAAGAAAATTCAAGGGGAAAATGCCATAACCATTTTGTCAACAACACCCTATTTCAAGCCCTTGAATTTCCTAAATCCAACCCACCCAAGTGAACAGGTTTACAACTAATGTCCCCCAAATTAACCAGTGAGTCTTTGCCTTCCTCCATGCCTTCCCACAGAAAACCCTTCATAAGCTTCTCCAGATTCTTACACGCCGAACAAGGGGCTCTAAAAAGAGAGAAAATGTAGATGGAATATCACTCAAAACTGATCGAATTAAGGTCAATCTCCCTCCATTTGAGAAGAAACTTTTCTTCCAAGAAGCTAGCTTCTTTCTCATTTAATCTTCTAGTTCTACCGAATCCAAAAAGAAAGTTGTCTCAGGTTGTTTCCCAATTAAAGCCCAAGATACGAAATTGGGGAAATCCCCACTTCGCATCCACAAAACTAACCTACTCTCCCACCTTAACAAGATCACTATTCATACCCAAAATCTGGCACTTACTTCTATTGATCTTTAGGCTTAACATGACTTTACAGAAAGCAAGAATGTGATTCAAAATTAAGAAAGACTCCTCCTTCCCCAAACGAAAGAAAATAGTATCAGTATCATCTGCGAATTGGAGATGGGAGATAAGCACCTTATTTTTTCCCACTCCAAACCCTTATATGATCTTCCCTTCAACACATTGGGACACTATCATCTTGAAACATCCACCACGAGCAAGAAAATGAAAGGGAAAGGAAAGGAAGGGAACGAAAAGGGAAAGACACCAGGAGAAACATTGGTTAATAAAAAACGAAGCAAGGATCATCAAAAGCTAGAAAGGGAAGGAATGAAGTTATTATCCTTAAATTAATTTGAAAAAGTAAAATATTAATTATAATAACGTTAAAGATTCATTCTTTGTAGATATTGTTTTTGATAGGCATTACTCTTTGTAGATATAGATTCTTTATTATAGGATTATGACAAAGGATATCTCATCTTCCATCCTCCATGCCCACAATTTTGTTTCTTTCAGCTTGTGGTCTTGAGTTACGTGAAATCCTTACCTTGAATTAAGATAGATTGCTTGTTCAGGGTTTTTCCAAAGCTTGTTGATTGGTGCTTGACTTTTTGTTGCTTTTTCTCGATTCCTTCCCTTTGATCTTTGTTTCTTGGTGCTATTGCAGTGTTTCCATTCAAATTTGTTTGGTCTCGAATGTGGATTTAATGGGCTGACTCTGGCTTTGTGCATGGTTTTTGAAGCTCTGACTTTGGTCTTTAGTGGGTTGTCTCTGGCTTTGGTGTTTAGTGTGGTTCTTTGTTGTGTTTGTTGGCCTTTTATCTTTTTGAACCTTTGGTTTTTTGTTCACTGTTTGGTTGTTGTTTGGTCCCTTTTGCTTTACCCTTTACTTTTGGTTCTTTTAACACTTTCTTAAGGAATTCAGCTTCTTGTTCAAAATGATTAGTTGAAAGAAATTTGCTGCAAATTCAAACTAGTGCTATAAAACAGACAAATGGTAGGGAAATGAACATGAGAATCTCGTATCACCTATCAGTCATATCGATCTCTATCGTTAACCTTGGAGCATCTTACCTGGAAATCAAGAATTTGTTTTTGCTGTTCAGCTTGCAGCCTACCAATGCCGCCCAAAACTTCTCCAATTGTTGACTCAATGCGCTCAGTTAAGGCTTCTGCTAAAGCTTTTCCTAAGAAAAAAGCATCAAGAACAGTCCTACTGTCACCATCACCTGCAACATACAGCTAGCTCACTTAATGCTTGATACGAGTAGCAAGACTAGAAGATCACATGCACCAGAAAGATTATCTTTCCACATAGTTTTTTGCTAAATTTTCTTCTAATAAGATCAATATTACCTTCTTAACAAGTAGTCTAGCTCACTTAGGCCCTGTTTGATAACCCTTTGGTTTTGTTTTTCAAATTTAAGCTTATTTTTACTCAAAATTCCTACCACGTGTTCCACCCCTCCTGCAATGTATTTATCTTTCCTTAAAGAAAGTAGGTGGATGCTAACCAACTTTCAAAAACAAATACGAACTTTTGGAAGCTACTTTTTTTGTTTTCAAATTTTGGTTTGGTTTCTACAAATATTGGTAAGGTGGTTGTTGTAAGTATATGAAAGAGTTTGTACTCATAAAACCAGAGGCTCCAATAAATGATAAGTAAAGCCATGTTTGTTAATCTGCAAAGAAAAGTCAACAAAAAGGCAGAAATTCCCAGAAATCTTAGAATCAACAACAGATTCACCAATAACCAGCAACAAATTCGAAAATAAAAATTCAAATATTGAAGGTACCGGAGCTGCAACGGGGCAGGAACCCATTTGGTTGAAAACGAGAAATTCCTCGAAAATTGAGATTTGAGGAGTGAAATGCAAGGAGAGGTGAAGATGAAGAATGGGTAACGTTTGGTTTTGGTTTTGGTTTTGATTTTGATTTGGATTTGGATTTGGTATGAAGAAGTGAGAAATGGAGCGGGGAAACTGAAGATGCCATTTTGTTTGTGGCGTCCCTTTCTCACCCTTTCTCCCTCATTTTCTCACCACCCAAACACCAATTCATTCATAAACAAACATCTTCGCTCACGAATCCAAAATTATTATTATTTTTATTATTTATTTAATTTTTTCCCAAAATTTCTAAAGACTTTTTTATTAAACAACATTAGAAATTTCATAAATCACAAGTCATACACTTTTTTTAATACAACAACATTGAGATTCGGAGAATGAAGTATTCAAATCTAGCATTAGTCAAACATACATACCATTATCCTTTGGTTAAAGACTATAAATTATTTGAAGTTAAATAATATAGATAAAAAGTACATGTTTAGTTCCTCAATTGGAATGTAGTATCTACGTGGCAAATTTGCGCGCATATTAATTAATAGCACGAGACATACCATCTAATCCTACAATATTCGGACGTCAAAAAAATCTTAAATTAATTTCAAGATAGATGGTCATTGTGGATTAAATCTTAATATTTAAGTTTAGACTTTGCTTATTTTTTAATTTACTTTTATACTTTTTTCTTTTAAAATTCTAATTTTATTCCAAACAAAGATAATCACTCCATCAGTATGTTCACATTTAAAATTAGTATAGTTATCAATTTTGTCATATAATTAACGATTTTGTTATCTTAAAATTAAAATTACAGGAATAAATGTTTTGATTTTGAAACATATGCAACAAATAAAAACTCCAACTTATTCGCACAAGATTTCCGCAGATAAATAGAAATAAGACACGTGTAAATGAATTTTGAATATTTATCGATTGATTTGTGTGTTACAATCTCTATTTTTTTTCTTCGAGATGATGTTGATTTGAGGGCGAGTGATCTTAAATGCTTATGGATTTGGGCTGTGTTTTTAGTGTTCAGTCTATAAATCTCACTTCAGGGTCCGTCTAGGTTTTTTATAGGGTGAATTAGGGAAATAGTTAGTTTTGGAAAAATTAATAAATAAATGTCTACCATTTTATAGAGTTTAAATATTTGTCTAAAACTTAAATTCTATAATTATTTAATTAAATAAATAATTTGTATTTGACAATTATACCCTCTTTATTAATTAGTTTTATTTTAGATTTCTTTATAACTACCTATCAAAAAAAGGAATCCATCACCAATTTTTCAGGAACATACAAACTAACTTAATAATCAAAGTTAAAAGTATAATTTAAAAATTATAATCATGATTCAATCAAAATGTTAGTTGTATGGCTACCTCCCTTACCAATCCATCAATATAAAATCATCTGTACGAGAGATGAATATTTTTCTTGAAATATAAAAACATGCCTTACATACGACTCATAAATATTTTTCTTGAAATATAAAAACATGTCTTACATACGACTCTATAATTAACTTTTGACATCGAAGTGTACTAGTAAGACTGCCATAATAAAGCCTATTTTCCTTGAAATATAATGGACATCCGTGTATACTAGTACGACTTCCATAGAAAAACATATTTTTTTTGAAACATAATGAGATCCGTGTAGATCCGTGTATACGAGTACGACTTCTATAATAAAGCTTATTTTTCTTGAAACATAATGTAAAGTGAGGATGGGAAAAAAGCATACCTTACATACGACGACTCTATAAATAGTTTAGTGGTGGAGACTCTTGGCATCTGTGTGTACTAGTACGACTTCCTTAATAAATCCGATAACTCTTGGCATCAGTGTGTACAACTTCCTTAATGAGATCTGTGTGTACTAGTACGACTTCCTTACACAACGTAATTTACAATGAAGGTGAAGGTTGTGATCAATGTCATCATGATTGGGGTTGCATAAAATAGGAAAGAATAATAAATAGAAGAGGATATACAAATGTTGTCTCTTTCATCCCAACTTTAGTTGAAGAGTGCGGGATGCGACTTCGACCTCTATTGTTTGTCACAAGTATTTTTGTGAAGGTGAATTGCAATCCATGACAGGTGTATGTGATTTGGGTTGCGTGAAAGAGGAAAGAATAAATAGAAAACTAATCTCATTCTGTTACATTTATTTTTTGATATCTTTTATTTATATGGAAATTTAAATTGAAACATCTATAGTTTAAATACCAAAAACGAATTAAATAATAACGTTTGTTGATTTTTTTTTGTTTAATTAATGAGAGAATGTCACTAATATCAATATATATTTTCTTTTTGTTTGACATAAGATAATTTACGGATTTAAATTTGAAAGATATCATTTTAAAATAATATACTATTAATAGAAAAATAAAATTAATAGAAGAGTTGTTGTAGAGGATGATTCCTTAATCTTAGGCTATTTGATTTTTTTTTTCTTTGTAAAACTCAGCAATTGGGGGGATAGGATATTTTGGGGATTGAAAAATCTCTCTCACATAAAATAGCCATCCATTCTAATGGCCTCACAAACTAGACATCTCATGATTTGTTTTTTTAAAGTAGCCATTTACTACCATTACCTTTTTTTATAAATGAAGAAGAGCTCTCTATTTAAAGAATTATAATGAGTTTGTGAGTTTGTGCTTTATGAGCCTTTGGGCCTAACTCTTAGATTTGGGTCTTATGAATCTTTGGGTTTGACGTTTGGCTGGAGTTTCGTGAATCTTTGATCTCGACTTAGAACTTACTTAAATTGTACCTAAATTTTAAACAAAAACTTTTTTTTTTGTCTTTTGAGGAATAAGCCACGTAACTTTTAACCTAATTAAATTATGAATTTGTAATTGATCCAATATTTAATTGAATTTATTTGTAAATGATGAGTTAGGTAATTTATTATTTGCCAAAATTTCTTAATCAACAAATTTTTAGTTGGACAAGTTTTGTACCGATGATGAACAAATGCTTCTTTTCCTAGAATGGTGATTCAATCAAAATATTTTGGTTAAAATACAATTTTAGTCCGTCAACTATCAACTTGATTCTATTTTGGTCCTTAGAGATTTGTGTTATGAGCGTTGTAGAAGAAGAAAAGAAAAAAAGTGGTTAAATTTTTTTTAATTCAAGGACTATTTTTAAGTTTTTGGCAAAGTTGAGAACCAAAATTGAATTTTTGAAAGCCTAGAGACCAAATATAATCAAATTTATAGTTGAGGAACCAAAATGGTATTTTAACCAATTTTTTTTTTCCTAAACTGAATGAGCCCATTTGTAGAAAATCACGGGGTGAGAGCATATTCACGTATGAGCAAAATAGGAAATAAATCTTTTGGATTTTATACTTGATATAAAAAAAAGCAGAATATAAGACCCCGTCTGATAACCATCTGATTTTTTGTTTTTGGTTTTTGAAATTTAAGCCTATTATAACTCAAATTTTCTACAATATGTTCCACCCTACCAACAATATATCTATCCTTTCTTAAGAAAGTAGGAAATACTAACTAATTTTTAAAAACAAAAAAAATAGCTTTCTAAATTTTGTTTTAGGCAATAAATATCAAGTCCAAAAATAATTTCTTGTCCAAAAGAGTATTTACGAAAGGGGAAGCCCACGAACAACTGAGCGACGCCAGATGGTCAGACAACGCTGCATATCCTTAAAAAGAGTTGGCGCCCGACAATCCATAATTGGGTGGCGCCGCTGGTCCTTTTAAAGGGATCAACACCCTACCACTCATGGTCGGACGACAACATCAATCCCTTACAACATATTGCCGAACCCTTATGAAGTGATGTCGAACCGTTATGAAGCAACACCGAACCTTTAAAAAAGCGATGTGAACCCTTACAAAGCCTCGTCGTCCCATACAAAGCAATGTTGAACCCTTATGAAGCGACATCGATCCCTTACAAAACCTTCGCCGATCTCTACGAAGCCTTCGTCTATCCATACGAGAATTGGTCCAACCCGAGAACATGCTTGTTACAATAAAATGTAACCTCATTTAATGTGTAAGTGAAACATTATATATTAAAGAGAGACATTCATAAGACGATAACTATTACGTTATGGTAACACTATATATTTTTCGACCAAAGTCAAAATGGTAAACAATTCACAAGCTAAAACTCAACTTCTCTCTAAACTCATCTTCTTTTGCAGGCGAGTCCAATAAAATACAATTTCATCCCATCCAAAAAAAAAATTAGTTCCTAAGTTTGAAGTTTAGTTTCCATTTGATTTATATTTAAAAATTACACTTTTATCCTTAACATTTTAATATGCTGAAAAGCAGCGAACATGAACTAGACACCAATTGTAGAGACTAAAAATGTAATTCTTAGGTAGATGGCTACTATGGACTTGAAGAAGATAACAACAAAATTGGTAAAGTTCGTAAAGAAGTTCGCAATAAATATTATTACCCAATGGAAAAGAATATATAGTATTGTAACAATCCAAATTTTCTTTTTAAATTGTTAGCACTTTTGGTTCCAATAGTTAATTTATTAAGAACTAATTGTTTGAAATATAGCTAAAACTTATGTAAAAGATCTTCTTAAAATGGTTCTTGTACCTAAGATTGGTAAAATTAAAATAATTGTCATTTTATTAATTTAGATCCTCTATATAACACAAGAAAGTTGGAACTATAAATAAAAAAAGGGAAATAATTGAGTTTAAAAGATTATTTTGCTCTTAATTAATTTTGGCCAGAATTGAGAGTTAAAGTAAGAAAATATAATATATTTTTATAAGATTTTGCTAATATTTATTGGATTTAATATGAAATTTTGCCTCATTATACCAAAGTTACGCTTAAGCAAAACATCATTTAGTTTTCTGATTAGGATGCAACAAATATTTGTTAGTTTGTCTAGAACATTCCTGATGGAGCAAAGCGAAATTCGCATAAAATGGGAGTTCACCAGCCGAACACACCAGTCGAACAACAAAGCTCAGCGAAGCAAACGCATTGACAAACCGTTTTGCTTTGGCGAAGCTGAGTCCAGCGAAAGAAGTGGTCCCAACATTATTGACAACTTTTGTAGAGGACGAGCGTGGAGCAGAAGTGTCAAGTGGTCCCAAGCCGACAAGGGATTGTGCAATCAGAATGTCAGGAGCGTGGTGCAGAGGCTGTCGCTTGAAGCTGGAGTATAAATAAAGCATTCCCTTTCATCTGCAAAGTGTCGTCGCCCAGAGGGTTCTCGCCCAAGGGGCGATCCAACGTCGTAGTTTCCATTTTCGATCACCATTTCCTAGTTTTTGGCCATAGTTTAGTCATTTTTCCTTGTTTCCAATTTTTCTTAGTTTAGCCTTAGCATAGGAGTAGTTTAGCCAGAGCTGCAGAGTTTTGCCAGAGTCAAAGAAAGAGTTGTTGTGACACAACTCCGACTAAGCTTCTCTTAACCTTGTTCCTCTGTTTATTGCTTTATTTACTTTCGCTTTATCATAAGTTGTAGTGAATATTTTTTTTGTTGCTTTGAATGAAATGATTTATTGCTTTTACGTTGCCTTGCTTTTATTTATTGTCATGATTAGCATGCATATAAAAAAATGATAAATATATCAAAACGATGAAAAAACTCTTTTTAAAAAAATGGATAAGAACTTATATGTGTGTTCAAAGTATACATATCAATAAAAAAAAATGAGGGGTAAATTTGACATAAAACCTAAAAAAATCTTAATAAAAATTAGGATTATTACGACTTATCTACTTGCAAACTTGCCAAAACACGATTAACTGAACCATAATTGACATAATAAAGACTTAGATTGAGACCCTAGATCGAATTGAGTCTTTACAAGTACAGAAGAAGGACCACACATTCATTCACAACCGTACACAATATAATGAAAATGTCAGTAATTTTAGTCATTATTCTCAACACATAGATTTAAGTCATCCCTTCTTAATTTTTTAAGATCGTTTTGACTATTAAAGTACTCCAAAATGATCTTTCTCTAGTTTGGAATGAGGTCAATATTGGGATTAGGGGTGTTCACGGTTTGGTTTAGACCGATTTTCGTCCAAACCAAGAACCGAACCGATCCCCTCGGTTCTATAGAAGTTTGAACCGAAAGAAAACCGATAATTTTGATTTTGGGTATGGAACCGAAAGAAAACCGATAATTTCGGTTTTGGGTATGGAACCGAACCAAACTCATTCGATTTACCTTGGCTCGGTTCGGTTAAAACCGATATTAAAAAAAAAAAAATACATCTCAGATGTTCTTTAGAATATTAACCAACAACAGACCATGGGGATATTAACAGTAAATTATTTTAGATATGGTGGAAAAAAAAAACAAAAAATAAAAAAGTTATATATTTTACCTTGCTCATGGTTCTACAAACAACCCAAAAAGAAAATACAAACCACTTTTGGAAAGTAGAGAATCTCAACTTTTGGAGATAAATAACAATTAGAAAATCAAAGAAATTGAAAATAAAAAAGCTTTTAATAGATAAAAGTATAAATAGAAGAAGAGAGAAAAGCAAATGAAATACATGGAATGACCGAATGAGAGAGGAAGAAAGAGAATAGAGAAAAAAGACGAAAAGAAATGATGAAGGTGAAATAGAAAATATTAGGGTTTGGGTAAAAGAAAGAAAGAAAGAAATATATATATATATATATATAGAAATACGTTTGAGCTGGAATAATGGGCCTCAATTTTAAATCAAAAGCGTGTATATATGAAAATCGGTTCGGTTTTTCGGTTGTTTAAAGACTCCGAACTGAAAACCGAACCGAAAACTTCGGTTTACCATCAATTTTGATTTAATTCGGTTCGGTTTTTCGGTTCAATTCAGTTTTTGAACAACCCTAGTTGGGATGGTAGCGTTGTACCCTCTGATTGAATTCTCATGTCATGGATGTCCTGTTTGTATATCTTTATTGGTTGGTTCAATGTAATCAATTTTTTCTAAAAGAAAAACACATTCCCAACAAAAAAAGAGTAGTAGACATATATCAACCAATTTGAAAATATAACATATTTTCATGTTATTTAAGAAATAAAAATTAATACCCCGATCAAATTCAACTGAATCACTGACATAATTATTTCATTTTAAAAGACTTACCAAAATTCATCATAGTCTACCAAATAAGTCAATAACGCAATTATTTCATTGTTTGATTGACCAAATCAATATCAGCTTCACACGTTCAATCTCGAAAATTGGTATTTGTTCCCCTTCCTCGAATATGTAATTAAAAAAAAAAAAAAAAAACATCACCGTCTAACCTTGTGAAACGCTGCGTTTTGGGTCCCCTTCTCTGCGGCTTATGTCTGGCTATAAATGCTCAACTCCAACTCTAAATTTATTTTTGTTCATCTCTCCCTTCTCTGCGCTATATCTCAGCGAGTTCTTCGCGCATTTTTCACCGTCGACCCAACCGCCGATCAATTCCATCAAAGTTTTCTTTTAGTAAATCCTAATCTTCCATTTTTATAATCGAATTTACTTTTCGCTCTTCATGTTTCCATTTATATTCCTGTTTTTATTTCAATTATTTGTGATCCCGATTGAATTGATTACTGCCGTTGTCTTTGATTCGTTGTTTTTTTTTTTTATTGAATTGCTATATTCCCTTGGTAATTTTCTCTTTGTTGGGGCGATGAATCGGTTTGATTTAGATTAGGGTTTGTTTTTTTATTTGGGGATCTGATTTTTTGGATGTGATCTGAGGGTTTTTGTTTTCTTTTCCGGATCATATATGATAACGTATCAGAATCTATATAGGCTAATTTCTTTTTTTTCTGATATCCGTGACTGTTCGGGCGCACCTCGACTAATGTCACGGGACATACCACCCGACCCTACAACATTTAGATGCCAAGGAAACCCGTAGGAAATTGAACCCATCACCCCGAGGTTCTCTATGACCTATTGAGCCACTCATGATGGTTCTATATAGGCTAATTTTCCTCATGCAGTCAGCTTGTTTTGGTTTCAATTGCAATTTTGGTAGTAAGGGCTTGTTTCCATTTTATAAAGCATTGTCGGGTTGGTGATTTTGAATTTATAGCCAAATCTAGTTGAATGATATGATCTTTTATCTTTGCATCTGTTTATGTATATCGATAGGCTAGGAGGGATCACCGGGTTAATGTTATTGTTGTGATCGCATCGTGTGCCTTTTAAACTATGTACACTTAACTCTACTAAACTCTACTCTTCTTGTGGATGTTGTTGCTCTAGTCTCCTCTTTTTCCTTTGATGCCCTTTTCCCTTTTCTTAATCTGATGGAAGGATTAGCCTTTGGAATCTAGAGGATTGTGGGTGAAAATTTTCTTCATAGGAGATTCGTTTTGTTGGCTTGCACTTATGCCTAGCTTTTTGGTTAGGCAAGTTGTTTGTTGATTTTGCACCTGTTCTTTTTCTGGTTTTTGGTTTGTTATTGTTGACATTTTGTTGGCAAGGTTGGAGGGTTGGTATTAGCAACATTAAATTTGACTAAGGTTTTTGTGCTAATATATTTGTATGTTTGATTAGAATTTACAATTTAATGGGTTTCCTTATAATGGAAATACCATTACCAATAGTTGTTGATTTTTTTTTTCTTTTCTTAGTTATTTTTCCTTTCAAAATTGAGATTTTGTATTTATAACCATCAATTTTTCTTTTACGCTGCATAATTGCAGGTCAAGGACTTGTACAGACCTTGGCGTTATAGTTCTTTGCTTTCAATTTGTAGACCTGTGATTTTGCTTTATTAAAGGCAGAGTAAGCATTCTGTAGATTTGACTTGGTAGCACAAATCAAATAGAGATTGAAAAGCCTCCTGTAGGAACTATATAAGAGCTGCTTCTCTTGGTGAGTAATAATGCAATTGCTTGATATATATATCCGGGTAATATGCTTATATGTAAATTGTATATTGCATGTAAGGCCACCGGCCTAATCTATTATTCATTTATGTTAGATTTTTTTTATAAAAAATTTGGACCACATTTTTACTGTGTTGATGCACAATTTAATGTTCACAATGTACAATTTGATAATAAGAAATGAGAAACTTTGATTATGAACTAGAAAATATTTGCATCTATTGTTTTCTCTCCTGCATTTGATCATTATCATTATTTTTTTTTTATTTCTGTAGGTCCTCATTTAATTTTAGGACACCTTTTTTGCACTAATGTTTTATGTGTTGGGGGGCTATGATGTGTTTGTTGTTTTGCTTCTATAATTGGTTTCTTTCTTGGTATTTAATTTTCAGAATCCTTTGTTTCTCCTTAGAATTTGCTTCTTGTCAAACAATTTTTCTAGCAGTTTTTGTATTGTTTAGTTTTTACTATAAGCATTATACGATTGTTGTCAATATAAATGTTCTGATCAATTAAATGTGCTTAGTGATTTACATAGCGTTTAAGATGGCTGGTGTGAAACGAAGAATTCGTAATGATTCAGATATCGTTGCTATGCATAAAGAATTGGATGAAGTCTCCTGCCCTATCTGCATGGACCACCCACATAATGCTGTGCTTCTACTTTGCAGCTCTCACCACAAGGGTTGCAAGCCTTATATATGTGACACAAGCCATAGGCATTCAAATTGCTTTGATCAATTCAAAAAACTAGGAGAAGAAACTAGGAAGAGTCCACACTTACCAAGTCCTTTACCTATAAATCCATTTAGTTTTAGTAGCCCTCCTACAAACAACTTGGGTTTGAGCATCGATTTGAACGAAGTTGATGAAAATCAAAATATAAATGAAAGAAATACTGTTGCGTCTCCTGGATTACCTGATTTAGTTTTAGGGGATAATGGAACTGAAAATTCAAATAGAACCTTTGACACTAATGAGGCTGGAGATTTGGACACTGCTGGTTCTGAGTTCCTAACTGAAAGGGTTGAGCAGGAAGGTTTGGAGGCTGGGAGCTCATCTGAGTACTCGAACTTGAAGTGCCCCATGTGCCGAGGAGCTGTGGTAGGCTGGGAAGTTATAGAAGAAGTCAGAGAATATCTTAATCTAAAGAAACGAAGTTGCTCCCGTGAGACTTGCTCATTCACCGGTAACTATCAAGAACTGCGCAGACATGCCAGAAGAGTTCACCCGGCGTCACAACCTTCTATCATGGATCCATCTAGAGAACGAGCTTGGCGACGCTTGGAGCGCCAGAGAGAAGTTGGTGATGTTGTCAGTGCCATTCGTTCAGCGATTCCGGGTGCCCTTGTGGTTGGAGACTATGTCATTGAAAATGGAGATGGTATGGTAGGAGGTGATAGAGACAATGGCACAAGTGACGTCAATGGGCCATTGCTTACTAGTTTCTTTCTGTTTCATATGTTTGGATCGGCTGATGGTGCTCGAGAGCCAAGGCCACGTTCAAGGTCTTGGGTGAGGCATCGACGCTCTGGAGGAGGAGCAACTGTTCCGGAACGGCGTTTCCTTTGGGGCGAAAACCTTTTGGGATTGCAAGAAGAGGTGGACGAGGATTACCACATATTCCTTGAAATGGGTGATGATGCATCACCGCCTACAAGAAGGAGACGTGTAACAAGGCCGGGACCTGATGCAGATCAACCATGAGAGGATTCATCTTCTGTGGTAAAACATCTATGCCCTTAGAGTTGAGGGAGATTTGTTCAAAATGAAGTCTGTCTTGTGTCATGTCGGTGTTAATTCTTTACCCCCACAGGCAGGCATCACAGCGTCGAATCCTCTTGGTACGGGTCGTGGGGAACCTGGCACTGCAAGATAATTTAGCTACACAGGCCAGCATTTAGGCTCATCACAACAGGAAGGAAGAAGAACCTAATGAGATGAAAAGTGTCATCTTTTCGAAGTTCTTAGATTGATCATAATCCTTGCTTCATTATGATTTGAATTCAAGTTTATTATATGATTGAAAGTCTGTTTCAAATTGTATATAATTGTATGGGGATTTCATTTGTTCAATTTGGTGCGATGTTGGTTTTATTATATAATTTGTTAAGTTGATAAGCCTTATTATTTATTTATGTGGTTACTGAATCTTATGAATATATGCTGTCATTGTTTATGGGAAGGGCAATTTCAAGAAGCAATTTGCTTGTCATGACGTGGCTGCTTAATATTTGTAGGATACATGTTCAAATTGATTTGTTCATCATGCCCATTTTTGTCATGCACAATTCATTCTTTTGAAAACTTAACCCATTTTCTTTGATTTTTCTTTTCTGTTACTTGGAAAATTGGGGGTGGGTGTAAATTAGTATAGTTTTTTGTTTTTGTTTATGTTTATTTTTGGAACAATGGGGAGCTTGGAGCACCATTGGATCTGTTTCTAGGCTGGGGATCGACACAATTGAAGAATAGGAAAAATTGGTATAAACTAATTTTTTAATTTTTGAAAAAATGTGCTAATAGCGGTCTTAAAGTTGGTATATAGTACAAATTCTTCATATAATACATCTATTTTGAACATCGACTTTTTTTTTTTTTTTGTGATTGACATCAATTAGTAATTAGTTTTTTTTTTCCTTATATATATATGAAAAGTTATGTTCAAGTAATTGAGTCGACACTTGAAAGTAGATGTCAGTGTCCAAGAGCTATAGTTTATTTTAGCACATATCTATTGGTTGTTTCAAAAAAAAAAACATCGGTGTGTTATGCTCATTTTAATATATTGAGATGATGTATATGAGTTTATGATTCAATAGGTAAACTAGTTCAACACCATCGTTATGGGTTCGAACCCTACGATCGCTATTTGTAATTCCCTTCTTAATTTGTACTAAAAAAAAAAATGATCCAATAGGTAAGTAATTTCAATTTTTCTACTAAAATATAATTGGAATTAAAAAATGTTGTTTGAATACATGCAATTTTCATACAAACAAAAATATTATATGGAATTTGGAAGTATAATTTTGTTAGCTTGTTTTTTTTAAAAAAATTATCCTTACATTTATTTTTTATTTTTTTATAGATATGTTAAATTTAATCGCTTTCATGACAAACTTTCAAAATTATTGTAAATAAAAATTTAGTTTTTTTTTTTTTTGGAGTTTAACAATAATTTGAGTTTATATGCACATTATGTTACTAAAATATTGGCATCAATATAGTCGATTATAGACGATTTTTAGTTGAATTTTATGAGTTAAAAATATTTATTAAATTGTCATCATGGTAAATCAACATTTATATGTGTAAATCTATATGGAGTTTAACAGTAATTTTAGTTTATGTGCATATATTAGGTAGGGGTGTACAAAAAAATCGGTAACTCAAACTACTCGAATTATCCAACCTAAACCATATAAGAGTTGAGTTGGGTTAGATTTTTAGGAAATTCTAATTTTTGGGTCGGTTCGCGGGTTTACGAGTTTTGGTTGGGTTCAACCCGAATGTAAATCTATATTACTTACAATAGACTGTGTAACTCGAAGTCCTTTGTTTGAGACTAAAAAAGACCATTGTATTTGCTTTTTTGTTTTCGTACCATCTTTTCATGTTTTTTTTTTTTTTTTTTTATGGAGCCAGTGAACTTCAATTTTTCTCAAACTTTTTTTTTCCTAAAAAATTTACCTAATATTTTATTGGGAATTTGCACCGTATATACCAAATTTTCTACTCTACATTAAAATTATAGCAACTTTTTAAAAATATTGCAAATATAACAACTTTTTTTTATAGACTCTATCAAACATTATTGATGGAGTCTATCAGACACTATTGATGGAGTCTATCAGACGCTATTGATAGAGTCTATAAGATACTATTGATGGAGTCTATCGAACACTATTGATGGAGTCTATCCGACCCTATCGATGGAGTCTATAAATCTGATTTTGCTATATTTGCAAATATTTTCAAAAAGTTGCTATTTATGCCATTTTTTTTTTGCTTTATTGTAATATACATGCAAATTCTCCTATTTTATTTTCTTATTAGGTTACGATATATTTTAAAATTCAAAATTAATTCTTATATTTTTTTGAAAAATTAATATTAACTTTTCTTTCTTTTGCGGGGAATTGTATTAGGTAGATCATTTTAACAAAAATAATTGCAAAATTAAGAATATTTGTAAATCCATTTTTTTTTTTTTTATTAGATTTTCGTTTTTTTAAAATACCATATTGCTCTACCCCTATAATAAATACCATATTTAGGCCCCGTTTGATAACCATTTGGTTTCTTGTTTTTGGTTTTTCAAATTTAAGTCTATTTTCACTCAAATTTTC
>JBBMEF010000001.1:7797948-7829540 GCA_037832685.1 Sicyos baderoa | reverse complement strand
CTTTCTATTGATTTTTTTCAATATATAATTAATTTTCTCATTTGGGTGGAGAATCTCACTTTGTCCTATATTGAAAAGGTGAAAGACTTCAAAAAATTTATAAAAATTACAAAGTTTCTCTTCTAATTATTAGTTAATTTAAAGATAGAATACTAATTTATCTATTTAGTATTTAACTCATTAAATTTAAGTAGATATTTAGTCCACAAAATCCATTTGATCAAAAGTTGGTATTCAATTTCCAAAATTCTAACTGAAAAAAAAAATATATATATATTATAATATCACTAAACTAACCATCATAAAGTGACGTGATAGTTCAAAGAGACTAAATTTTAAACAAATTTTTTTATAAATATTATAATATCGGACAACATATTTTATGACATTGGTCGAGATACTAACTAACCAAATTTATGATTCAAACAGGACGGTTAGAAATCATTATTTTCCCTCTATTGCAAGATACACACAATTGCATTGAAAAAAAATAATAGTATTGCCAAAAACAGCATTAATGAATGATTAGGTATTGTAGCTGACTGTACTTAATGGCGAACATGTTGACTATTTAACCCACAAAACTCAATTAGTGGGAGCAACAATATTTCTAATCAAATTTGCTTTGTTGGTATTCACCATTTTAGTGACATTTATAATCAAATATACATTATAAGCTAACTATTTTAGAATTAGGCTACGTCTAGAGAGCTAAACAATATATCATAGCGATGTGTATGCATGTCTTCTATTTATATATATTTTTCTTATCTAACATGATACGAGGCTTTCGTTAAATTTTTAACAATCCTTTCTATCGAATAAAATACTACATAAACATCTCTTTATAAATGGTAAGTTATAGACTTATTGATCTCTTGAACCCATCTTTTATATCGAAAGGGTTAGTGACGTAGTGATTTCATTGTTTGGTTGTAAACCAGTTCAATACCAGTGTCACGGGTTCAAACCCTGGGAGAATCGGTATTTGTAATCCCTACCCCCAAGTACTCAGAAGAAAAAAAAAACCATCTTTTATTTTATTTGCGAGTCAACTTTTCTTTTTAATTTAAAGTATATCTTTTGTTTAACAAAACTCAACTCTCAATTATATCATAAAACTTTCCAAATTACTAAGCTGAATTGTTAGTTACTAAGCTTAGTTACACCTTCAAGTTATAAGTAGACTTCAAGACCAAACCTTAATTATTCATCTCTTAATTTGATATAATCTCAATGCACATCATTAATTAGTTTAGCAGCTAATTAAAGAAAAGTCCAAAATTGATATCCACTTGCTGGCAAATTAGATAGGGAATTCATACACTAATTAGAAATTAGCAAAAACCATGTAGAGAGCACAAATGAAGAATAAATATGTGGATCATCTGATTTGATGTCACTTTTGCAATGCAATAGCCTTTCCTCTATGCCAAAGTGGACTTTGATCAATCAATAAGAAATCTTCCTTGAGCTTCATCATTCAAATTAATTGAAAGTCTTTTATGATATGAATTATATTATATGTGCAAACCCACTTAATCTTTAATTTTGAATAACAACCCCATTAATTTTTTGCTATTTATACACTACATTTGCCTTCAAGGTTTCAACAAAATAACTACAAGCTTTCTCAAAAACTTGGTAAGAAATAATCAAACATACTCTTATTCATGTTTTTTTTTTTTGAAAAAGAATATTCAAAATCAACATGGAGAATGGTAAATCTTTAAATTGAGTCTAGTTCATTATAAATATTAGGGTTTAGAGTTTTTTTTATCGGTATTATGTTTTGACATGTTTCTTCTTCATAACTCTTTTTTTGTGATAAAAGAAAGAGATTTGAGGAGAATGATGAAGGATATGAAGGTTGTCGCGGTCATGTTCGTGTTGCTATTGACAACCTCTTGCTTAGTTACTAATGGTCGGAAACACCAAGATCAGAATCAACAACTTAAGAATGAGGAAAGGGAGAATGAAGCCAAAATTAACAAATTTCCAGATGAACCAAAACCTCATAGAGAGTGTGATATGAAAAATCTTTATTGTTGGAACAAGCCCTAATTAACTACTTCAAATTATGTGGAGATAAAAAGACTCTTTTATCCTTAGCTTGCATTATACTTATAATGTGAAGACATATGATGATATGTGTGTGCTTGTGCATAAATAAGCTAGTAATTATGATGTGATTGTAATACCATGTCATGAAAGCTATCAACTTAGAAGAATGTATATATATAGTTTGTAAAATATAAAGAGTTGGGTTAAGACATGTCTAGTCATTTTTGTTTACTTATCGTTTTTAAAATTTGGACAAGTTTTTTAATGTGGTTGAAATTTGAGTTCTTTGAGTTTTTTATTTAAGGTTTAAGTTTATTTATATATTTAACATTATTTAAGTTTTATCTTAGAGATTTTGCATGTATAATAAAAAAGGGCAAAGTATTTTCATCTATAACTTAAAATCAAACTAAATTTGTAACAGAAAATAAAATTCAAATTGAATTCTATCACTTGTTGAGTTTTATAACGGATAGAAAATCATATACTATAAATGAATTATTTTAAAATTTGTGCTGCAAGGTATAATACAAAGAAGTAGAATGTGTTGCTGGATAAATTCTTTTTTATCTTTTAGTTTTCTTCTATTTCAATTTTTTTTAATGTTGTAATTTTTTCTTGTTAATGGTTCAACTTTTGTAACTATACAAGGATGAAGAATCTTTGAGAAATATTTTAACAACATACCATATATTTTGTAACAATTGTAATACCAATACATTTTTATAATACATTTTTGTATGTATCACTTATTTCTTTATTTTAATAAAAATATATTCATATTTGTTTCACTCTCACATTTTTTAAATTGAACTTGTGATTATCAAGTTGAAATGAATTATCACCAATTAAAATAACCAATATGTTTCAAATCCATTAGGTACAAAGTCATTGATTTTAAGTTTTGCATCATCTTTAACATAAAAAAGGACTACTAGTAATATTAAAGGTTTTCTTCTTCTTTTTTTTGGTCTAATGTTCAACATGAATGTATAAATAAGTCCTAAATTTTGCACATTTATAGTACACAATTTTATTTATAAAATAAATTTATATGACAATTTATAATGCCACATATATAGAATATAGAACTCCTCCCAAATTTTTCTCTTAACTAATAAACTAATAAGTTGAGTAGTCTATTGACATGTATAATATATATATATATATATATATCTTGCATGGGTGCTAAACTTGTTACAATTTTATAATCATTCATTTATAATTATTCAATTATTTTTAACCACTCATTTATAATTATTTCTTTTAAATCAATCAAAATAACTCATTTTTAACCATTCATTTTGAATAATTTTCTTTTTAACTACTCATTCAAAGTTTACATTCAACAAGATTTTGACTTGAACTCATCTATATAAATATCACATTTAAACAAGTTTTTAGTTATAACTCTTAATTTTTAATTCTTCAATATTACCCTCAAATTATACCCTACTTTTTTCTAATACAAATTAGGAGAGGATTACAAATAAGATTCGAGAGATCGAACTTGTGGAGTTTTTTCAATTTCATTCATCTGTATCAGGGAAGTTTTAGTTCTAATTTTTCAATATTCGCAAATATAAACTTATTTTTAAATGAAAAAATCGATTTTCAAATTGTTTTGAAATGATTACATCGTTGATGTTCGACACAACATAATTAATTAAGCATATGAGCAAGCTTACTCACGATTGAGTATACATTTTTTGCCCGGTTGAGGATTGAACTGAATTTTCACTAAACAATCAAATCAATAGATTACTAGTTAAATCCTACTTAAAATGACAAGCAAACACCCCTTAGTTGAATTAAAATAATGATAAAATAAATAAAATAATATTAAAAAATTTAAAATCTTTCTCCGTCGTCTCCAACCTTTCAATTCGAAACCTGCAAAAAAAATATCTGGTTCACAAAAGACAAAACTCACAGCCATGGAAGTTGCAACCATCTTCTTCATCATTGCTCTACAATTCCACCACATCCATGGCGAAATCCGTGTCCCTTATTTCTCTCCCCTTCAATTCCATAAGAACAAATCCCTCTCCGTTCCCCAAGATCTGTTGCTCTTCCACAGCCGCTCAATCTCGATCAGCCAAACGCGAACTCCTCGCCCTCATATCGGACCAAGACCGAGGCCTCAAGACTCAAAAAAACCCTAAAAAACTCGCCTCCATCGTCGAATCCATCGACGCATTGGCTTCTCTCGGCCGCGATTCTGTCACTACGGACGATTCGCTTTCGGCGACATGGCGGCTTCTCTGGACCACTGAGAAAGAGCAGCTGTTCATCGTTGAGAAGGCGAAGTTGTTTGGTACTCGAGCCGGCGACGTTTTGCAGGTAGTTCATGTCTGTTGTTGGTTTATAATCACGGAATCTATTTATACATGCAAATCTCAATCCTAACTGTTGCATTATGTCTTGCATTCTATTGCGTGAACGCATTCGCACTTAGTACAACACTTTCCGCTGTGCATGTTTACGCACACGAGAGTGCATATATAAGTCTAGTAACCTCCTCTCTCTATAACACTATTCTCACTCTCTCTTCTGGACTAGCTAACACAACATTAGTGAACCACGTAAATTTGTGTGTTCTCGTGTTACGCATCTTTTTCTTTATCTTCGTATTTGATTGTTGAATGTCATTTTTTTATTTTTTTATTTAAGCATATACAACTACTACTCTACTGTGTGGTTAGCTTAAATTTCATAAAATGTTTATCCATTCCTTCGATGTCTCCGGTTCTTGACCTAGGGACGGGCGTGTTTACCTCGGTATGGTGGAGTGAAGCTCCGATTTCTCGGTTTGAAAACAAACAAAAAAAGTTTATCAAACGGGGTCATAACAACTGAATCTAGTAAAATTAAGATTAAAATTGAAAATAACAAGTTATCAGATCCATATCTAATGCAGGTGATTGATGTTCAGAATAAGACTCTCAATAATGTTATTACCTTTCCTCCTCATGGGGTTTTCTTCGTTCGATCTAGTATTGAAGTTGCTTCATCTCAGAGAGTGAATTTTAGGTATGTAATTTAATATTTTCTTTGATTTAGTGTTCTTGAGTTGTTTTGTTCAATGGTTGTGTTTAGAGTAATCAAATTAGGAAAGATGTAATGTAGATTTCAGAAGCAACAAAAAGGAGCTTTGAAGGTCTAATTTAGGATTGTTTTATTTGATTTTTTAGAGATATTTCAACCAATTTAACCAAGAATATGCAATAATCCAAATGATGTTGTTTTTATTCTTTTTCCTCTTTAAGTTTCATCTGTTTGTTTTGCTTGCATAGTTGTTCAAATAAACTTTAGAGAAGATGGGTATTGCAGGTTTTTGTTATTTTGAATTTTCTGTGTATTTATCATGGTGTCGTCTGATTTATAATCTAGAGAACCAAAAAAGCTTCAACCTCTATGTCACTTATGGAAGGGTCTCGGGTTGATCGATGAAATTCTTCTCTTTGAATGTTACGGGCTTGGGGCCTTGGACAAATTCATAAGTGATCAAGTCCACATCTCAAAAAAACAAATCCTTCTTTTGTGATTATCTAAGAAACAAAATGTTTTAAAGTCGGTAAGCTCCGATTGAGCGTTGTAAGGTCGCTTTGGCCCAACGAATGGCTTAAATGCATCTCAAAAAAGTTTTGGATCGATGTTGAAGTATTGTGCGGATGCTCATGAGAACCCAGATGATGGAATGAGATAGTGGAATCTTGATTGTGTTTTCTTTATTGTATTTGTCAAATCTTTTGTTTCATCTAAGAATTGTGAATATGGTATAGAAAACAAATGTGCCAAAGAACCATGTTGAGCAAGGGCAATTAGGCCATGACTTCTCTTATGAAACATGCCACAATTTCAAGTTGACTATTTATTCTCTTTTCCCTTTTTCTGATAAACTTTTGTTGTCTGTAAAATTCATGTGTAACTAACTATCTGTTCCAAAAACAGCTGTTTAATTTATGGTCTAACTGCTTTGAGTTTGGATCTCATTGCTTAGATTTACGAGTGCTGTTCTGCGAGGACAAAACTGGGAGATCCCTTTGCCACCATTTGGACAGGGTTGGTGAGTTCTTTTTTTTTTTGATTGTTGTGGGTAATCTTTGTGTCTCATAATCTATGGATTCATTTTACCATTTGCAGCTCTGTTAAGACCAAGATGATGCCTTAAACCAAAAATAATTTTGATTTAACCATCATAGAGTGGCTCAAGTGGTCAAAGAAGGTCTTGGTGGGTTCAATTCATAGTGACCACCTACCTTGACATCTAAATGTTGTAGGGTCAGACAGTATGTCCCGTGACATTAGTTGAGGTGCGCGCAAGCGGGCCCGTACAGTCACGAATATCAAAAAATTTAGAAACTAGAAAGAATAAGTTTAGTCTATGATGCCTTAAATTGTGGCATTTTGTCTTCTTTTATGTAGGTTTGATACAGTATACCTCGACGACGAAATCCGAGTTGTAAAAGACATCCGAGATGATTATTTGATTGTGGAACGTGCTCCTTACAGTTGGAAAGAATGAAAGATCTTCTGCTGCTGTAGAAGCATGTTGCAGTTGATTATAATAGTGTAAAGTCATCTTAATTTATGTCCCTAATAAGTTTTAGGGGGATGAGTTGAATTTCAACGCTTATTTCAATCAAATAATAACCTATTGAGATCTATCAAAATTTGACCCGTTTTTTCATGAGGAAAAATTGATAATTTTGGAAGATCTAAGACTCGAATGAGGAAAATCAATACATTTCATCTAATATCAACCACTTCTAAAATGAACAATTGTAAGACTCGAATGATATTTTTGACCCATTTTTATCAGGGTTAAGTTAGAATTTTTAGAATTCTCTTTGAGTTGATTTTGAGTCTCGTTCAACCCAACTTGAATTAAGAATATATATATATATATTTATTTATATATATGCTACGTATTTAAGATTAGTTAATAAAATAGGCTCCTTAATATATACTAATAATAGGTAACTTAAGCACAAATATACTTATGTACTATTATGCATTTTTTTTAAAATAATAATAAATATATTTTTGGATTACGAATTAAATGTTAAAGATAGTAAACTAATACAAACTGAGAATCCCAACCTGAAAATACAAGAAAACACAATCAACATCACCAGACATATACTAAATTGAAATTTAATGACAATTAGACAACGTAAATATACTGTTAAGGCTATCAACAACTTGAAAGATTTCATGATGAAACAACACAACCAGAGATGGAACAAATGAAATCAGCATCCCATTATATACAAAAGACTAGAAAGAGACTTTCAATCATACAATGTAAACTTGACTTGAATTCAAATACAAATACAAATAAAAGCAAGGATTACAATTCCATCCAAGAACTTAGGTCTTCACTTTTCTTCTTTCCTGTTGTGCTAAATTATCTTATCAGAGTCAGTATTTTGCATCAAGACAGAGAGCCAATTTGATAAACCCCCCATTCCATTTTCTGATTCAGAAGCACAAATTTCTTGGTGTTCCCCTCTATGCCTGCCTGTGGGGTTAAGAATTTTAACATTTTTACACGAAACGAAACAGACTCCACATTCGGAAAAAATCTCCCCTCTACTCAAGGGCATAGATGTTTACCACAAAAGACGAATCCTTTCATGGTTGATCTGCATCAGATCCAGGCCTTGTAACGCGTCTCCTTCTCGTAGGTGGTGATGCCTCATTGTTCATTTCGATGAATATACGGAAATCCTCGTCAATGTCTTCTTGCATTCCCAAAAGGTTTTCGCCCCAAAGGAATCGTCGCTCTGGTACGGATGTTCCTCCTCCTCCAGAGCGCCGATTCCTCACCCAAGACCTTGAACGTGGCCTTGGCTCTCGAGCACCATCTACCGATCCAAACATATGAAACAGAAAGAAACTAGTCAGCAATGGCCCATTAGTGTCACCTGCGGCATTGTCTCTTTCACCTGCTACTGTACCATCCCCATTTTCAATGACATAGTCTCCAACCACAAGGGCACCAGGCATGGCCGAGCGAATGGCACTAACAACATCACCTACTTCTCTCTGGCGCTCCAAGCGTCTCCATGTCCGTTCTCTAGATGGGTCTATGACAGAAGGCCGTGACGTCGGGTGAACTCTTCGAGCATGCCTACGCAATTCTTGGTAGTTTCCTGAGAATGAGCAAGTCTCACGAGAGCAACTTCGTTTCTTTGTATTAAGATATTCTCTTGCTACATCTACAACTTCCCAACCAAGCACAGCTCCTCGACACATGGGGCACTTCAAATTTGAGTACTCGGACGAGTTTCCAGCATCCGAACTTTCCTGGTGAACCCTTTCAGTTAGGAACTCAGAACCAGCAGCGCCCAAATCTCCAGCATTTGAGTCTAAAGTTCTATTCCAATTTACAGTTCCATTATCCTCTAAAACTACAACAGGTAATCCAGGAGACGCAACAATGTTCGTTTCATTTATATTTTGATTTTCATCAACTTCATTCAAATCAATCCTCAAACCCAGGTTGTTTGTAGGAGGACTACTAAAGCTATATGGATTAATAGGTAAAGGACTTGGTAAGTGTGGACTCTTCCTAGTTTCTTCACTTAATTTTTTGAATTGGTCAAAGCAATTTGAATGCCTATGGCTTGTGTCACATATATAAGGTTTGCAACCTTTGTGGTGAGAGCTGCAAAGTAGAACAACAGCATTATGTGGGTGGTCCATGCAGATAGGGCAAGAGACTTCATCCAATTCTTTATGCAAAGCAAGGATATCTGAATCATTATGAATTCTTCTTTTCACACCAGCCATCTTGAACGCTAGGTAAATCACTAAGCATATTTAATAGATCAGAACAATTTTATCGACAACAATAGCACAATGCTTATGGCAAAATAATAACAATTCGAAATTCGCTAGAAAAGTTGTTCAACAAGAAGTGAATGTTTTGAAGGGTTTCTTAGGAGAAACAAAGGGATTTCACAAGTAAATACCAAGAAAGCAACCAATAATAGCAAGATCGCAAACAAACACAAAAATCATACGTGCCTATAAGAGAAAAAGGCGTTCTAAACTTAGATGAGGACATATAGAAATAAAAGCAATTATTAGTAATGCAGGAGAAGATGACCATTGATGCAAATAGAAGTTTTTCATTTCTTGGTTTCCGAAGTGTATATCGTGAAGTTGTGAACATTAAATTGACCACAAACGCACGGCCTTTAACATATATGAAATGCTGGAGGATAGGCTTACATGCAGCAATATACAATTTAAATATGAACATACTACCCGGAAATATATCAAGCAATTGCATGGTTACTCACCAAGAGAAGAAGCTCTTATATATTTCCTACAGGAAGCTTCTCAATCTCTATTTGTGCTACCAATTCAAATCTACAGAATGCTTACTTTGGCTTTATTAAAGCAAAATCACAGGTCAACAAATTGAAAGCAAAGAACTGTAACTGTAGTAGTAATTGGTGGAATAAACCCTTGACCAAAACTATTAGCAACTTCTCCAAGACGCCAAGGTCTGTAACAAGCCCTTGACCTGCATTTATGCAGCGTAAAAGAAATTCCATGGTTACCATTACAAAAACTCAATTTAGAAAAGAAAAAACAACTACAAAAGGCAAAGTAGTACAAGAAATATTGTTATTTCTATTATAAGAACACCCATGAAACAAATATCAAGACCCAAAATTATAAAAACCAAGTCAAACATATAAATATAAACTTACACAAATCCTAGTCAATTTTGTTTCTAATACGGAGCATTCAACCTCGCCAAAGAAACTGAACAATATAACAAACCAAAGACCAGCAGGCACCAACAAAGGAAAAAGAAAAGTTCAAACCAACGAACAACTTCCCTACCCAAAAATTTTAGAATATTTGCAAACTGAAGAACAGCTCTCCTAGGAAGGAAGATTCTTTCGCACATATCGACTAATGTCACGGGACATACCGTCTGACCCTACAACATTTGGATGCCAAGGAAACACGTAGGAAATTAATTCCTAGGTAGGTGGCCACCATGGATTAAACTCATCACCTTAAGCACCCTGAGACACTCTTTGACCAATTGAGCCAGTCCATGATCGTTTTTGATAATCCATCCTAGTATCCCCTTCCCCCATGAAAATTATGTAAAAAGATGCAAGAGATAAAGAAAAGTTATTCAAATAAATTCGTGTGTAAATTCTGGCCTGCCAACAAAATCCACAAAAGACAATGCTTCATAAAAACAGAAACAAGTTCAAATCATCTACCCTTCTTACAAATATTCCCAAGTGAAACCAAGACAAGACCGAATTTAAGGCAGCATAAGGAAAATCGGACGATGTAGTTTCTGAAATCTTAATTTTCTATCATCCTGATGAGAAATTACACAAAATTGGAAAATAAAAATAAAAAAAACGCAGATCACATCCAAAAAAGCAGATCCCCAAATCCAAAACTATCTCTAAACAAAAACAAAAAAAAAACAAATCCAAGGAATTCAAACAATTCTCCGAAAAAAAAAAACAATCAAAGACAAGGGAAACAACCAATTGCATCCGGATCACAAAATAATTGAAATCCCAAAATCAAAAACATAAACCTAGAATCGAAACATCAAGAGCAGTAAAAAAGAAAAAGAAAAAATCGATGATAAAACATGGAAGATTAGGGTTTACTAAAAGCAGAAATGGATGGAAATCGTCCAGAATTAGGTCGACGGTGATGATTGCGTGAAGAACTCGAGAAGAGAGAAATGATCAACAACGATGCTTTGGGCTTCCGTTTCAGAATTTATAAGAAGGGGATTCAAAACGCAGCGTTTCACATCTCAACTCTTCTAATCTTATGGGCTTTATTTATGGGCCTGCACCAAATTTATAGGCTTTTTTTTTTTTTTTTCCTTATGATAAAAGGCAAAAACAATTTTTTTTTGTTTTTGAGCTTACACTAATTGGTGATGGGGACTCGATCCCAAGACCTCTTAACCATTTGGCATACACTAATGTCGTTGAGCAACTACTAATATTGGTAGGCAAAAACAATTTAGTAGGTTTTTTAACTTATTTTTTAATTGTAAAAAAAAAAAGCTTTTATTCGATTTTTAAGTAATTTATGATTATTAATTCATCTAGATTTGAAGGGAGAAGGATTTGAATTTATTATTTAAGTTTAAACTAATTTTTATTGACGAAATATAGTTTAATGTATCAGTAAACTGTTAATGATTTAAAAATCTCCTTTTTCAAATTTTTTATACTAAAACAAGTACTAATAGTAATATTTTCAAAAAGAAAAAAAAAACTCATTTTATTAAAGAAAAAGTAGTTTTGAGGGAATGAAAATTGAGTTGAGGTTTGGAAACCAAGATACATGTCACAAGAATCTTTCTATGATGATACTAAGTCATCTCATGATATTTGGTCTCTTGGTTGTGTTTTGGTGAATATGATAAGTGGGAATCATGTTTGGAATGATTACAAAACCAATAAAGAAGTGCTTTCAAAGCTTGTGTATGGAAAACAAATCCCAAACGTATCCAAAGAGTTATCCAATAAATGAAAGGTCTTTCTCCAAAAGTGCTTCAACAGAAATCCAATGCAAATATGGTCACTCAAACATCCTTATTTGGTACAAGAAAACTACTCAGCATTATGATCTTAGTCCTCATATTTGTTTCAAATATTTATTATTCTGGTTCATATAACAAGTGCAGATTTTATAACACATTAAGTAATTCTCCGCTGCTCAACTAATTCATATAGATTACGAACTAATCCACCCGTTATTATAATCAACAACTCAAACACGATCCCAATCATATAACGAAAATGGGTAGTTTCAAAGCCATAAGTTTTGTGTTAATTATCATTCTGCAATACTGTGGAATAAGCATTCTTAAGGAAGCGAAAAAATCAGAAAGTCTTCCACATGAAAAATCACTTTGTCAATACAATCCCTTTCACCACCATAGCAATGCCGAACAACAAACTAAAAGTTTCAACTTTTTTTGGCTTATTTTCTTTGTTCCTCCCCCACTCATAGCCTTTCTTTTCACATTTCCCCCTTCCCACGACCCGAAATGGTTGAGATATTTTAATAACCATTAATTTGAGGTCTCGGGGAGGGTCCCGTAAGACGCGAAAACGGAACCTGAGACCGGCCTGGGAGGTTTCTTTGACTGGGAGACCTCTCGGCGACGTTTGAGTCTGAAACCGATCTAGAGAAGGCTTGAGCCAGCTCAAGTGCTGAAGCTACTTTCCCATGACGCATGCCAGCAGCAGCATTTGAGGCAAGTTTCGGCTGCTCAGCAGGTTTGCGCCAAGTCTCTGGTGAAGGTGCCCGCTCGAGCTGCGGCTGGTGTTGCCTTTCATTCTCCCTATTCTTCCTTCGGTTATCTCGGACATTCCTCCTTTGCATCTCTGGATCTACCCTGTTATCCTTTCTCTCACCTTCTTTACCCATCCTTCGATCAAAAGGCGGCGGATTCTCCACTTTTCCAGTTTGATGCACAGGAACTGGGGGTCCTTGAACCCTTTCGGTCCTTGAAAAATTTTCTTCAATCCTGACAACAACAAAAAGCAAGGCATATACAGTTATGTTTCGTATCAGATAACAACGTAAAGTAATATTCAGTAAAAAAAACAGCTAAGAAAATTTTCTTCTTTTCCCTGATCCATTTTTTATTTTCTTTGTTCGTGTTCGTGTTGGTGGGTGGACATAGAGAGTAAATACAAAAAGACAGTTTCATTACCTTTCGGGATTTTGCACAAGATCATGGTGGTTAATAGTCGAATGGTCAAACCCTCGTCCCTTCAGAACCTGAGGAAAGGGTTACATCTTATCATTTAAGTGGAAGCCAAGGTAAAAAAAACTTGGCCAAAAAAGAGCAGGGCCCGGCCATCGGTAAAACTATGGTTGAACGCCAACTAAGAAGTCGGAACACTTAACTAATAACCGCACCTAAGACAAGTAGCTGACAGCCAAAAACTAAAGATAACTAACCTGCTCCCGTGGACGAGCGCCACCAAACAAAGCAATCCTGCACAAGGCACAGATATTTACCTTCGATAAGCAAGGTAAGTACCACACAAAAAATCCACCAATTTGAAGGTAGTGATCCAATTTGAAGGTAGTGGAAACATAGAACATGTCAGAAATATAAACTACTCCCTTCTAGAAATGCAAAAAAGTCGGGTCTTCTGGTCCATACCCAAAGTTTGACATTACATAATCGAGTTCTTGTCGATTGGAGGTGACAAATTTAAGATTCAGATCTTACCTTTTAAAAGTGAACCCATTAACTAAGCAAACAAAAACGCACTACATCAGTTTTACAAGTTCCAACACTAAGATTAAGTTTACTCTATATGAGAGAAATCGCTAGATCAGTTTCAAACTAAATAAAGAATTAAATGTAAAAAGGGGATCCTAAATGGAAACGAGTCTATGACCAGACATCATCAAATTCCAAACATTTGTCGAAGGTGCGGTCAGTTCTTTTAGCCAGTGGCAGCCTCCTTCAACTTGATATCCCCAATATGCTTTGTTGCTCAGATGAGGGAAATATCTTACATCAATGAATTTGGAAAATGCTCGTATAAACAGAGAAAACCCAAATTGGGAAATGAGGAAATACCCAAAACAAAAAACTTATGAAACAAACTATGACGGTAATTATGGAAGCAAAAAGATATCTAATGCATTTACAAAGGGTGTCAAGACTCGAGACATCAGCAACAGACTATGAGACGAACAAAACTAAAATTAAACGAAGTACGCATCTTTAAAAACGAATAGGATGTAGAAGTATAAAAAAAAGTAGAACATCTTTAGCACTTCACATTACTGACCTGTCTCTCCCAGTATTTCCTTCTGATTGTTCGATGGGTTGTGACCGGGGCTTCAGATTCAATTTTGGACGCTCAAGTCCATCCTTCCCACTCTCAGAGCCAGCTGAACTAGGTTTCATATAATTTGAATTTCCATACACTTCATTCACATTTTCAGCAGAAACAGCATCAGGAATCACCTGACATTCCAATTTCTAACCGTATTACAAACAAGGATCAATAAATGAAATGTAAAACCTTCAAAATGTACATAATCATAAATGAATTGTACATACCTGCATATGATCGGCAGCAACGGGTTCAGAACCTGCCAATGGCTTAGTTCTTGGAAGTAATTTCAACTTTGGGCGTTCTGATACTAATGGACTCACAGGATGATGCAAATCAGATCCACGTCCACCAGCCATTTGATTAGGCTCCGAATGCTGAACTACAACAACATCCATTTTAGATCTCTCTTTAACAACATGATATTTAGGGGCTACAACCCTATCATGATCGAACAAATCTTGTCTATGCCCCTCGGTTCGATCATCTATACGAAGTTCTTTTTCTGCATGCCTAGCTAATGAAGCATCACGATGTTCCCTACCATACAATTCATCAACCCTGTCAAAGGAATTACCATAACCCTTCGACTGTACTTTAATCTCTGGTTCAGAAGATGCAGCAACAACCACATCAGTTTGATAATGGCCGGACGGTTTAGACTGCCACCTCCCAGAAGACACCTTTTCGAGGGCACTGGCATGAGCAAGCTTTGAGACAGCACTAGGTCCATCCCATACAGAATGTGAATGCTCAGTAACTCGAGAAACCACCTCCTTCCTTGCTTGCCATGCGTTTGGATGAGCCCCAGAAAAAGCCATGCCACTTCCTCCACCTGAATTCTGAGAAGCAACCCCTGAATGGTGAGCATCACCGACTCTCCCTGCATATGAATTAATCCCAACAGGAGATGGAAACTGCATTGGAGCCAACCTCTGCCTCCCACTTGATTCATAATCAGGCTTTAATTCAGAACGACTAGGCAGAACTCTAATGCTATCATCACTGATTGTTCGACGTGGGGGAGTAACACCGCCAAGGGGCTTCCTTTCATCCTCATCAAAATTACGGCCAATGTGTGCAGCAGGAGCTAGAAACGGACTCTTGTCATCAAAATGCCTGGTTGATGCAGATGAATGAGGCCTAGACCGATGGTCCGACCTGTTCATTGGATTTCCCCATAAGGTAGGGTGATCTAAACTAGTTCGATCTGGAGCTCTAATGGTCCTTAAAAAATAGATTAAAAAAAATAATGAAATAAGCCAATTGCACTTGTAGATCTACTTCCAAAATAATTAAACAAACCAAAAAAGACATATTGGTTAATCATTGCATGAACTACAGGATCAAAGAGGTTACATAACTCGGATCTAGTTCTTCAATCCAAACTCCCAACCAGAGGTGAAAATAAAACCAATACCAAAAAATCAAATAAACACCTCTTCCGCATAAAACTAAAATCAAAGTAAGCAATAAAAAAAATAAAAATAAATAAAGGTTAATCGAGTGAGACATACACCCCTGGAGCAGACGGGAGAGGGAGATCAGTAGGAATGGAGCCACCATGGAAGTCCTTGAGCGTCATAGTATTACCGCTTGCTTTCTTCTTCGACATCGCTCCAAATTGAACCCTAACTTCTTCTTGATTTATTCAAGATATCCTGCTAGCTAAATTGACAGAGATCCAACTCAGTTTAACGATCATTCATTCATAAATTGAATAGAAAAAACTTGTTTAATTGTAACTTGCAAGCTTTCAAAACAAAACTACCAATATGTTTGTGAATCCTCTGTTTTATTCATAAAAACATTTTTTTTAAGGACATGGTTGAAAACTCTTTATTTATCCATATATTCGTAAGTATCTGGGCAGCTTACGGACAGTCGACACATCGACTATTCTCACGGGACATACTACATCTCCTACAACATTTGATTGTCAAGGAACCCCGTAGAAATAGGAAATTAATTCCTAGGTAGGTAACCACCATGGATTGAACACATCACCTCTTAGATCCCCAAGGAAACCCAAAAAAACATATTTTTTACTGAAACGATAAAGAAAAAGGAAAGAAACAAAAACAATATGGTGGATTTATTAAATTTAATTAACAAGTACTGTGAACTAAGTAACAAGTTGGGATGACTTATAACATACATAAATGAATGATATGTTATAGAAATGCATGCTGGAGGATATCGTTACGTGCACTTAACAATTTAAATATGAGCATATTACCCGAAAGTATATCAAGCAATTGCATGATTACTCACCAAGAGAACCAGCTCTTATATATGTCCTACAGAAGGCTTCGCAATCTCTATTTGTACAACCAATTCAAATCTACAAATTGAAAGCAAGGAACTGTAACTGTAGTAGTAATTGGTGGAATACCCCCTTGACCAAAACTATTAGCAAATTCTCCAAGACGCCAAGGTCAGAACAAGCCCTTGACCTGCATTTTGAAAGAAATTTGAAAGTTATAAATACAAAAACTCAACTTTGAAAGGAAAAAACAATCACAAAAAAAAAAATATTTTAATTATAAGAACACCCATTTAAACAAATATCAAAAGCTAAACATGAAAAATCAAGTGAAACATACAAATATAAATACACTCAAATCCTAGTCAATTTTATTTCTAATGCCGACCATTCAATCCTGCCAATAAATTGTCAACAAAATAACAAATTAAACATATGTACAAACCAAAAAACCCCGCTCTCGTAAGAAGGACGATTCTTACTCACATCCTTCAGATTCCAAAGGTAATCTAGATCATATACTACTTAAGTTCCCTTCCGAATGATCGATTACACTGAATCGGAAAACGAAAATTGAAAAACGAAAATCGCAGATCACATACAAACGACCAGATCCCAAAAGCCAAAACAACCCCGAAACCGAATCAACCCAATCGAGAGAAATCCGAATTACAAAGCGGATCAAACATCTCTACGAATGAAAAACAAAGCATGAAGAGAAGGGAAGCAACCGATTCAATCCGGATCACAGATCAAAAACAGGAATCTAGAATCGAAACATGAGGAGCGAAAAGAAAAATCGATTGAAAGAGATGCAAGATTAGTGTTTACTAAACGCAGAATTTGATGGAATTCATCAGGAGTTGGGTCGAGAGTGAAGATTAGGCGAAGAACTCCGGTGAGATAAAGCCCAGGGAATGGAGAAATGATCAACGACGATAATTAGGGCAAGCCAGACTTAGCCGCAGAGAAGCTTGGGTGGTGATGATTGGTGAACTATTCTTGTAATCTTTTGGGCTTTCTTTATGGGCCTGGCCCATATCAACCTTTACGCTTTACCTTTAGTGCCCTTTAATTTAGGGGAGAAATAAAAAGTGAATTATAAATTTAGATTAAAATAGAGATTTTTTGATGTATAACAAAAATTTGCTAAAAAATTGCATCTATAGCATAAAATTGAAAATAATTGTACCTATATCAAAATTCTGAGTGATTGAACTCAATCAATAACTAGTGATTGAATTCAATCAATTGAGCTCAATCACTTAACAAACTGATTGAGTTCAATCACTCATAATTTTGGTATAAACTAATTTTTGATAAAAATGTGCTATAATTTTAATAGAAGGCCTTAAACTTGGTATACATAACAAAATTTCATTAAAATATCATTTTGGTCCCATAAACTTCCAGGGGTCGTTTGTTTGGCAAATTTATGAACGATTTAATCTTAGGATTTATCGACTTCTTCTTGAAAATCTGCATCTAAACAAGATTTTACTAACTTTTTCTTTTTTTTCTTTTAATAACTTTCATTTCTAACCATTCAATTTTAATAATACATTTATAAATTCAATCATTTGTAACTATTAATTTCAAATCAATTAAAAGAAATCATGTTTAACCCTAAATTTTAATCATTTATTTTTTAATTACTAAACATAACTATTCATTTTAAATCTACATCTACATAAGGTTTTGAGTCTAATTATCTACATAAAACTACATTCAAACGAATTTTTAACTATAATTTTCGATTGTTAACTTTTCAATATAACTCTTGAAACTAAATCCTACTCAAATATGTCAAACAAACAGCCCCAAACATTTTAGTTACGAGGTGGTAGAAAATGCCACAAAATAAAATTATATTCTTGTGATGGTAAATAATTTGTCCAAACTCGGGTATTTTTGGGTCAATGTCTTAAGAATCCATTTCTATATATAAAAAAAAATGTCACTCATTTGTGGCCGTTAGTTATCTTAATTGATAATTAATTTCAACTCCACAGTCACAATTTGAGTTCTAGGATGGTATTTGACCTCCTCTTTCAATGAACTAAAAGAAATGATTTATCATTTTGTTCGTTCTTCGATTTCCCCGCCAAAGATCTTTGTTTATATATTCTTGTTTGGCTGTCGAGAAAACAGGCAAGAAACGCCGAGAAAGTGAAGCCACGTTTGTTCCATCCCCATCGCACAAAATGAGTAGTGCGGCGACACCTTCAATTTCCCCATCTCGTTTCTCAGTTCTTCACACTCAGCCGAAACTTGACCATTATTCATCTCCATCTTTCGCTGTATTTCCCTCATCTTCCGCTCCATCGAGTCTCAAATTTCGAGGAATTTCACACTCGAGACCGATTGGGTCTCCCAGATTCGTAGCCCGTTGCAGCTCCGGTACTTCGAATCTTCGCCTCCTCTCTTTTTGTTTTCGAATTTGTTGAATCTGATATTTGAGGGAATCTCTGCGTTTTTTGTTGACTTCTAATCGCAGATTGTGAGGTTGTTTAGGGTTTGCTGAAGAGAATGATGGGTTTACTTCTCATATTGAGCTAACTGATTATGTGACTACAATCTGTTTGATATACTGTCAATGATTTTTTTTTTTTTTTTTTTGATATCCGTAACTTGTGCGGGTCAGCTTTCGTGCACCTTGACTAATGTCATTGTTAATGATTTTGTTAAGTGTGTAATTGGTATAATTTCTTCAACTCGGTGCGTTTCTGTTTTCTTGTTAAGATTTAATAGTTTTTTAGGCCGCGTTTGATAACTATTTCGTTTGTTGTTGTCTGTTTTTGTTTTTAATTTTTTAAAAATAGGGTTATTTGATAAACAATTTTAATTTTGTTTTTAAAATTTTAAAAACATTTTTAAAATATTAAAGAAATTATAAAACCTATAAAAAGTAGCTTTTAAAAATAAGTTTTGTTTTGATTTTAAAAAAACATGGAAAAATCAAGAATAAATGGTAAAAAACTAAAAAAGTTCAATTACAAAGTGATTTTAAAAATAAAAAATAGTTATCAAACATGTTTTTTGGTTTTTTGGAAACAAAAAACCAAAATTAAAATACTAAAAACAAAAAACAAAAAGGGAATTTTTTTATGTATAACAAAAATGAGGTAAAAAATTGTATCTATAGCACATTTTTATCAAAAATTAGTTTACAGCAAAGTTCCAAATTATTGAGTAGTAATTGAGTTCTGGTTATTGATTGAGTTAGTGATTGATGAGTTCAATCATAACAAACTGATTGAGTGCAATCACTAGTTATTGATTGAGTTCAATCACTCCGAATTTTGCTACAAACCAATTTTTGATAAAAATGTCTTATAATTCTAATAGATGGTCCTAAAGTTGTTATACAGTAGAAATTCTCAAACAAAAAACGAAATGGTTATCAAACATGGCCTAAGTTTTTTGTTTTTGGTTTTTTAAATTTAAGCTTATAACAACTATCTTACTATATATATTTTTTTTACTTGGATATCTACCCCTCACCTATATGGTAGAAACCAGACCAAATTTGAAAAAAAAAAAAAAAACTTTTTAAAAGTTGATTAGTATTCACCTACTTTCTTAAAGAAAGATGGATGTATTGTAGGAATGGTGGAACACAAATGTAAGAAATTTGAGTGAGAAGAAGCTTAAATTTCAAAAACCAAAACCAAAAAGTCAAATGGTTATCAAACGGGCCTTAATAGTTGGAATTCGTTTTTCTTGCACTTTTTGTGACTCTGAATTTGGACCAAGTTATGAAACTTGTCACGCTGTAAGAAGGACTTCGACTTATGACGATGTGGAAGAGGAAATATTGCACTCTTTGTTTTTGGAAGTTTAATGAGTATTTGGGATTGATTGAGGGCGAATCTGAAGAAGGACCGAAGAAATCTTAATTATAAATCTTTTTATGTGGGCTTTTAACCATAGACTTGTTCTCTGACTTCATTACAAACTTGGTCAATAACATTTGGTTGGTTCCCAAATGATAATCATAAATCAAATATCCTCTTTTTTGATTTTTTTGTCCTCAAGGGATGGCACAAGTGGTTGAAGACTTGGGTTTTGAAGGTGTGCTCCCCTCAAGGTCCCAGGTTCGAAATTCACCTGTGACATTACTTCTTGTGTCTTCATTTCTTCGATGTCTCCCGGTGCCTGGCCTAGGGACGGGCATGGTTACCCTAGGTGTAGTGGAGCGAAGCTCTGATTTCCGAGTTTCAAAAAAAAAAATCCTTTTTTTTTCTGAATCCACATCTAGGAAATCAGTTCACGAGAAAACCCACTACAATCAATGTATTTATTCACAGTGTTTTATAAGGCGCGCCTAGGCTCAAATCCCACCTCTAGCACCTCGCCTAATAAGGCGCGCGCCTTATTACGCCTTACGTGAAGCCCCTCATATTAGATCCTCGTATTAGGTCATTCAAAGCGCGTGAAGATTGATAATTGAATAATATATATGTTTTGTGTATTATTCTTGGTTAAAACTTCATTTATGTCCATGAAAAATGTTTTTAATTGTGTATACACACAAATATATAAATTTTGTGATCTTTTATATAGTGCGCCTTAAGTAAAAAAGCTCTCGCCTTTTGGTGCGCCTTGCGCCTCAGGCTCCAGAGGGTCATTGCGCCTTAGTGCGCCTTATGCTTTTTAAAACACTGTTTATGCACATTGTTGATATAAGAAAGGGGAAAACTAAACCACTTTAAGAAGATAATTTTAATTTCTATTCGCCCGGACAGTCACGGATATATATATTTTTTGTATTAATCTTCTTGTTTTGTTACTGTTATCAAGCACTCAAGGAGCTAGCTTTTTGATGCAGGTGATGGGGACAGCAGGACTGTTCTAGATGCCTTTTTCTTAGGTAAAGCTTTGGCAGAAGCCTTGACCGAGCGTATAGAGTCAGCAATCGGAGAGGTTTTGGGTGGGATTGGTATGCTGCAAGCTGAACAACAAAAACAAATTCTTGATTTCCAGGTATGTTGCTCCAAAGTTAATGGTAGACTTTTGATTTTTATTTCCTTTCCATCTGCCATTTTTTTTGGCAGTAGTTCAAGTTTGCAACAGATTCCTTTTTTACTAATCATTATTATATTTTATATTTTACTTTGTCTAGTTTAAGGATAATAATCACAGGTTTCTGCTTCCAACTTTTCATGACTCCTTGCTTCTTTTCCTTTCCACTGCTGCAATGGCAGTTTACTTTGATGTTTTTTTGAATGAAGAAAAAATATACTGGCAAAAATCTGTGTAGAACTTCCCAATGTTGTTTTTAATTTACTTCCCCTTTACGTGATAAAAAGGTTGGACAACTAATGTTGCGTAGACCACATGGGTTAGAATAAAGGATATATTTTTTTTTTTATCGGAGCTTTGCTCCACTATACTTGGGGTAACCATGCCCGTTCCTAGACCTGGCTCTGGGAGACATCAAAAGAATAGAGACACGGGAGGTGTCTATAAATTAGTGTCATAGATGAGTCTCGAATTTGAGACTTTGAAGGGAGCACACTGCACACCTTCAAAACTTAAGTCTTTGACTGCTGCGCCATCTCTCAAGGACGAGAATAAGGGATTTTATTATCCATTTTTTGCTACGGATGATTATATTCCTATAATTGACCCTAGTGACCTTTGAGTCCTTACCAAATTCTATGTTTTTCATTGGGATTCAATGATGGTCTTTGTAATTATCTGATAGGTCTTATTTTGCTTGACTGGAAGTTGGAACCCTTTTCTTTAGCTGGGTTCCTCTCGCGGTCTTGGTTTTTTGTACGCCCATACATTCTCTCTCTCTCTCTCTTTTTTTCTCAATGAAAGCTAACGTTTCTTATCATAAAAATGGTCAATTAGAGGGACTGTAAGTAAGAAAGATACAGAAAATTGGATCAAGTTATAGTCTTCACCTACTTAAGATTTAATGTCGTATGAGTTATCTTGACAACTAGATGTAGTAGAGTCATAGTAGTTTTTTTTTTTTTTTATGAGATTAGTTTTCCAACTTATTTATGTTTTTTTGTGATGAATGTAAAAAAATTTAGGTTAAAATCAACTTACTTAGTCAGAGTACAAAGAATAAAAAGACAATTTTCCTCCATATTATTATTTTCTTCTGAACTTTTAAATTTTCCTCTTAAACTAGCCATCATGGAGACTAAGAAGGAATGAATTTAGTTTATGGTGACTACCTATTTAGGAATTAATTTTCTACCAGTTTTTTTTAACATCTAAGGTTGGTAAGTTCAGGCGGTATCTCTTATGAAAATAGTCGAGGTGAACGTAAACAAAATCCTCTTAAACTATATTGGTACGCATGAGGTGAATGAAGCCCAATTTTAATGGCAATGTTAGAAAAACTTCGTGCCCGACAGTTTTTTAATGTCCTCTTCTTTTATCCCTATTGCTGGAAATAGCATATTCATACTTAATGAACTTTGTACAGGAAGAGGTGATAGAAAGAGCCAAAAAAGCCAAGGACAAAGCAGCACGAGATGCAAAAGGACAAGGACCCGACTCCTCTTCAATAATCTCGCCCATGACCGAAGTTACACCATCTCCAACTACTTCGACCAATCGACAACAACTCTCGAGTCCCGACCCAGATTCAGGAACTGCTGTAAACCAGGATCCTCTTCTTGGTGGTGAAGAGTGATCCCTCTTCTTGGTGGTGAAAAGTGATCATCTCTGCTTTCTTTCATCCGAGCAGAAACTGTGTACTACAGATTTTTCTTTTTTTCTTTTTTTTTTAGTACAAATTGGGGGAGGGAATTACAATACCGACTCTTCCAGGGTCGTTGGTGCGTTGAACTGGTTTACAACCAAACAATGAAACCACTGCGCCACTGACCCTTTCGGTTATTACAGATTTTTCATGGTTGTGTTTCTCATGGTTTGAATTCGATTACTTGTTGATCCTAAATTCTAATCCTTCAATGAAACCATTTGATTACTCTCTTTTGTTATCTTACTTTCATTTCATTTGTATTGCCATTTTGAAGTTTGATATATTCTTTCAAAATTAAAATTTTATGGATTTTATAGTTTATTGACTAAATGTCACAAATGTTGAAGTTTTAGGACTTAACCTATAAGTGAATTATTGAAAGGGTCGATAATATGACGGTTTCATTGTTTGGTATTAATCTAATTTAACGCTATGTTGATCCTTAGTACTTACTCTCATTGTTTGTGGTCCTCTTCTCCCAACTTATAATATATATATATATATATAAATGAATTTCAAATATATAGTTTATTGAATACATAATACAGTATGATGAGTATTATTTATATTGTATATTTGACTATGGATGCTAATATTTTCAAATTTGTCTAGATTTGTAATTATTTTGTAAAATTGGATTATTCAATACAATTTTTCTAGTTTATTTCTGAATACTTTTTAATGGTATTTTATATCGATTTTTTTAACAATAATAAATGTTGAATGTGCCATGCGGTTGGTTTTATTGTTTCACACAAAAAGGATGGATATGCAATGAAGATGAATGATAGAGCCTGAAAATCATAGATTAATTTCATTTGATGCTCTTCTACTTTGAATCAATTTAATATGAAAATTTTATACGAATTATCTGGTAAATCTCATAGATATTAAAAAAAAAAAAAAACAAATTTTATGACTTTTTAATTCACATACAAACTATTATTAGTCTTGTTGGCAAGTCCATTAACTATATAGTTTCAATAAAAGTGAAGGTTTGCATCCAATTAATTAGACATCGCCGAGTCGAAAAGATTACAAATATCGACTCTTCCAGGTTCGAACCCGTGACGTTGGTGTTGAACTGGTTTACAATCAAACAATGAAATTATTGCGCCACCGACTCTTTCGATGACGTTTTAACTTCGAATCCTTCCGCTTCAAATTGTTGTAATGTAAAAAATTAAAACGAAAGATGAAATGAATTTTATTTTTATAAATTTTTAAATATTATCAATTTTGTATCAAAATTACTTGATCTGATATGAATATTCTTTCCTTTGTCAGGTTTCAAACAAAAACATAATAGAATTTAGGTCGAAAATTGATAGAAGTTGGTAAAAATAATAATAATAATGTTTTGATTGTTTTTGTTTTTTTAGTACGAGTAGGGTAGGAGAATTACAAATATATATTCTTACGATGTTCGAACCGTTTGATGTTGAATTAATTTACGACTAAACAATGAAACTATTGGGTCACCGACCCTTTCAGTAAACTGTTTTGATTGTTGTTTTTTGTGATTGGGATAAAGAAAGAAGAGTTTGATGAATAGAAAAGAAAGAGTACGCACATTTCTAATCTTCTTCTTTGGCTTCACAGCCTTCAAACTTCAATCGTTCGATTCTTCATGGTGAACCCATCTTCATCTTCATCTTCATCTTCATCTTCATCCTCCTCATACAAAATGTTGTTTCTCATAATTCATCCAGCTTTCACTCTTACTTCAATCTCCGATTTCTCTTGAGGTCTCGTCTTCAGTGATTTTATTCAGCTCAAGGTTGCCGCCTCCGCCTCCGCCTCCGATTTCTATTTACGGTAAAAACCTCCATGTTTGTAGATTTTAGTTTTTATTTGACAAATGGCGTAGCGGTCAACTATTTCTGTCGCAATTCACGAATGTAGCTTTATTCATGTTAGGTTTTTACTTTGTTGAGCATTATTCGACATTGCGATTCTGAGCATTTCCCATTTATTCTCTCGCCCATATGGTTGTATGAGATAACAAATTTGAAGTAAGGTTGAAAAACAGCGATTGGCTTCGGTCATGTGCACCTCGATTATGAATATTTGGTTGTCAAAGAAACTCTTGGGTCAGCTCATACGCATCTCGACTATGAGTATTCGGTTGTCGAAGAAACTTCTGGGTCAGCTCATATGCATCTCGACGATGAGTATTCGGTTGTCAAAGAAACTTCTAGGGTCAGTTCATGCGCATTTCGACTATGAATATTTGGTTGTCAAAGAAACTCTTAGAGTCCGTTCATGCGAATGTTTGGTTGACAAAGAAACTTCTAGGGTTAGTTCGTGTGCATCCCGACTCTGAATATTTGATTGTTAAAGAAATTCCTAGAAAATTAATTTTTGGGTAGGTGGTCGTTTCCCGTAGCCCTCTTGTTCGTAAGTCATTATTGGATGATAAATGTTTCCACCTCAAAATCAATTGGCAAAGAGGGGAGTAACTCATATCTCTTATAAAGGTGTTGAAGAATCATCACCTTTCCAATGTGGGACAGTTACTAGAAGGTGAGTATCTCCAACAGAGATCGGATCAAAACATTTTAATCTCTAAAGTCTAACGGCTTAAATAAAAACTGGAGGTACCGGATGTTTGAAAGCTCTCCCTTGTTCTCTAAAGTACAGCGGCAAACAAGGCATTTCTAGGTTCAGAGTATTTTAGCGGGATATTATTTTCTTGACATGCTCATTGTTGTCTAAAAGTTAAGTCGAGAGCATGTTTTTAGCTGAGCCTTGACATTGGGTGGGTCGGGGGAGAGCGATAACTGAGAGAAAAGAGAAGATATAACAAGGATAATCTATTAAGGGCTGTTTGGAGTACCGGATAGTTATTCGGGTGATGGTTATTAGTTAGCTCACTCAGTGTTTGAGGCTCCAATAATGGTTACCCACATAATGAATAATGATTACTCAGGTAATCACTATTCATTTCATTCCCCTTTTCTAAAATCGTACAACCCAATAGCTATTATCGTCATACCCTCTGATCCAGTAATCCATACTCACCCAAACCTGTCCTACTAACCACTACATGCCGTTCAAATATAGACAATGATAACTCATGTGACCATTATCTGCACTCCAAACACATACAATGATAACCCAACAACAATAATAACACACCACCAACAGTTATCCACCAACAAAGGTTGACAACTCACTTACAAATGTCTAGGGTTAAAATTAGTAGAACCACCATAGTTAAAAATATAGGCCCCTTCTCTTCCAAATGTCTAGGGTCATTATGAGCCTCTCTCTTTAGCGAGGCTTACAAATTAAGTCTAGTATCGTATCTTCCATTGCAGAACATGTATCTTTTGCTGGCTAATTAAAAATTACTTTATCCTCGTAAGTCGTATGTGCTGACTGTAAGTGATGAACTTTCTACAGATGGCAGAGCATGTTGCTGTCACACCTTGTGTCAAGCTGCAAGTTTGGAGATATCCCTTAAAAACCAGAAGCTTCACAACATGCAATTTCAGTTCTAAAAGAGAACAAAGGTTAACTGACTTCAGTTTTATTTTAATATTGGCCCTAATTATGTTTGCCATTTATTTGAATGTTCAGAAGTCCTGATAAGGTTAGGAAGTGATATTAAACTCTTTGCTTGTTTTTTGTGTGCAATAGTCCTGAGATGTTAGAAAGAGAAAATAAATTGAATGTCGTGTCTCGATGGTGATTGTTTATGGTACCTTATGCTCTCTTAATGAAGAAAATGTTATTACATAGTTTCTTTATACGCGAGTCTCTAAAAAATGAGTTCATCCTTTTTGTAAGCTGTGGTTTGTCTAAACAATGTATAAATTGAGTGCCTTGTTCTTATCGGTTCTTCATTTGTAGAAAGTAAAATTCGATGTTCTTATTTCTACTTCTGTATCCTAGAAAATTCTCTTGTGAGGGCTATAAGTTCACAAGGATCTCAACTTGGAGAAGGCGCGAGCTCAGTGGTTTTCGTGGCTCAAACTTGATTGTAAATCCTGCTCCCAGGAAGACCTTCAAAGAGCATGCTTACCTAAGATCTTTGGTAAACGTTGATGGAACAATAGCCTCTGAGGTACTCTTTGTTGATCAATTGCTTCTGATGACCAGTATATTTCTAACGTATATGGCTGGAGTAATACCTCTACCAAAGTCTAATCAACCTGGAAATATCATCTCTCATTCCAATTCAGCCTCGGATAACCCGACCTTTGCTGGTAGGTAAGGGTGCACAGTTTACAAGGTTTAGATATGTAATTTATGTCGTCCCCAAGGGGTAGCACAGTGGTTGAAGACTTGGGCTTTGAAAGTATGCTCACTTCAAGGTCTTAAGTTCGAGACTTAACTGTGTCATTACTCCTTCATGTCTCCGGTGCCTGGTCTAGGGACGGGCGTGCAATTTATGTCTAGTCCTGTTTATTTTGAGGTTTCTTATTCTATTTCTACATATATCTTTTTTTCTTTTTTTTTTTTATTGCAGGGGCATGAAGACTGATGATCAAATAAATCCGAATCATGCATTAGTTGTAGTTAAAGGAAAGATTTTGGATTTTCTAGATACTTTTGAACGTAGAAATATGGAAAATGAGGTGTTTGAATTTACAGAGTGTCATGCCAAGCAACCTCTAAGCTTGAATGCAATTTCTGAGGGTCCGAGGTTAAGATTGCTTTGGGCTTCTTTTCAGCTAATCGAGGAAGAGGCAGGCATCTAACTGTACTGTACTTTCTTGGCACATTATTTTATGCATGTTTTTTTTCTTTTTTTTTTAATTTCACATTATGAGAAAATATGCAAACTAGTGTTTAGACTTGAATATTGATGAAAAGAGGAATATATTTTTCTCCTCAGTTTAGGCGTCTTCAAGCATGATTAGTTATTTTCTTTATTAGTAGCATTTAATTATTTATTTTCATGGGATTTTAATTTACAAACTAATTTGGCAATTCATTTTTAGGAAATTTGAAAATTCTCAGAATTCATCTTCATTGTAGAAAATTTTGCATCTCTTGTTAATTTGACATCTGTTTTGCAGGTCGACAATATTTCCAATACTACTATTCAGAACATGGATGATTTGTCTAAAATATTTTCTAAATTCATCCAAAAATCCTCTCAACCTCTTTGCATGTCTTGGCTGAAAAGCGAACTGTCGATGGAAAATAATGATTCTAATAAGGTACTTCTAGGAACAAATTTTATCTTCCAAATGTGTTTTTATCATATATATATATATATATATTTTTTTTTTTTCCATAGCTCTACTATTAACATTCTTGCCTCTTCCCTTCCTTGAACGTGTATAGGCATTTCTTTCTTCAATGTCTGAGAAGCTTAAAGCAGAAGACAATATTATAAAAGGTATTAAAAAGTCTGGCAAGGAAGAGCTGTACGCAGAATTGATGCACTTTCTTAGTTTTGGTCCTCGCAGGTATTTTGCTCTCTTATTTTGTCTAATCTTAGGAAGCTCCATCACATTTCAGAGGAAATTGGAGTTTTAACTTTGGTATTCTGAATTAATCCAATTTGTTTATGATTGATTTTTGGCTAAAGCCATGGTAGACACAGAGCTCCCTTCTCTATAAAAAAAAAACACTAAAAATATGATTTTACAATAGTACCCAGAATATGCCTCTCCTCTCCATTGTAAAAGCCCTTAAAAACCTCCGAAGCACTCAGAAACTTGAACTGACAGAATCAACATACGCCCCATAGATTCAGCTATTAAATGCTCATTCCTTACGTAAAACATCAACCGACTCTCATTTTTTATCATTCTTTTTCTTTTTTTTGGATAAGAAACAATTTCATTATAAGTATGAAATTATGGCAATGCCAGTAACAATTACAAAATAGATCTCATATTGTTTAATAGAGTGTCAAAGCTATAGTTGCTAAAAATAGGAGATCTTTTACACCAGGAAACAACAATAATAGAAAGATTTTCCATAAACTTAGAGAAGACAGTATTATGGTCGTTGAATAGCCGGTTGTTCCTTTCGCGCCATAAGTTCCAGCAAAAGGCTCTAATGAAGTTTTCCCAAAGCATCTTCTTCTTGGCCTTAAAAGGGTGACCCATAAGGGTATAGCAAAGGAGTGATTGAGTATCACCAGGAAGAGTAATAGGCCAAGAGAAACAATCACGCAAGTAATTCCAAAAGCGAGAGGCAAAGGTGCAATTAATAAAGAGGTGTTTCATGGTTTCATTAGACGATTTGCACATTAGACACCAATTTGGGGCCAGGCACATATTAGGCATCCATCTCTGCAGCATATCAGTTGTGTTAATAGCCTTTTTGAGGACTTCCCATAGGAAGAATTTTATCTTCTTAGGATATTTGTCTTTCCAAATAAACTCATAAATGTTATCATGTGGTTTGTGAGTAAGACCATGAATATCCATGAGAAGCGAATGAATGGAAAAAAGGCCATTTTCTTCAAGGTTCCAAGTGAGGGTATCTTTGCCGATCGATGGCCTGATATCACACATCAAGTTAGAGATAGCGCAAGCCTCAATAAATTCCTCCTCCTCACACATCAAGTTAGAGATAGCGCAAGCCTCACACATCAAGTTATCAAGTGGTTTATCATTCTTTTTCTTGCTTGCTTTACATTATTGTGTGCGTGTTTAATTCATGGCCAGCACTTCAAGGGAATGACTTGCTATTTTCTTCAAATATTTAAGATGGCTCAGACTAGATTCATATAATTCTTTCTTCCATAACTTGTCTTATAACAGGTTTTTTTTTTTTCTTTTTGAATTTTGTTTTTTAGCAGGGATTATTGCTATTATGAGCATAACCTGTATGTCAAACATGGGATTTCAATATTAGAAGATTTGCTGATAACCTTTGCGGACGGGATTGCAAGCATGTATCTGGAGTTCATTTCTGTTGACAGCAGTTTCTTTGATGAAGTGGATAACATTGGCTTGGCATTGTGCACCCTATCAACACGAGCACTCCAAAGGTTGCGTAACGAGGTACTTTTTTTTGCCTGGGGTTAATGAAAATATGGTTGATGAACCCTCGTAGCTTTAGCATATTTTTTCATGATAAATTTGGAAACTCTGAGTTTATGTTAGAGCCAATCAGCCAAGTAGAAAAAAAAGAGAGAAAAAAATCCCACATTTTTTTTATAGAAAAGGTAAATTTTTCATTGATATATGAAAAAATATGAAAGTCCTATCAAAATTTTACAAAAAGTATGTCGCTAAGGCGGTGTTCGGGGAAAGGAGAACGAAAATGATCCACTTACCCATGTTTGGGCCACCGAGTATCATTCTCTCCATAATCTCATTTCTCTATAACTACTTTTTCTTCCCTCCATAACTTCTTTTTGTTCTCTTTATAACTACTTTTGGTTCTCCTTGTACTCCCGATTTTATTCTTCCTATAATTATTCTCTTCCCCCAAAACTCAAATAATGGTTTCCTATAATCAGTATCTTCACTCCAAACATAGATAATTATTCTCTTTAATAATTCAGCCTGATGTCTTCGTTTGGTCCTTGAAAGTATGGCCGATGGTAAACAGAAAAGATGATTTTCAAGAATCAAGATCGCATTGCATAGTTTCCTAGCAGGAATAGAATGCTGTAGATTTACATTTCTTTTACAATTTTGTTTTCCATACATAGAAGAAAATTTTAAGAGCGGATCTTGTTGATAGGTAGCTATGAACCAATGGTTGTATCAAAACGTCGAGGCAATAGTATCGATGTATGAAGACCGATTTGATTTATGCACGCTTGGTAGTCAACAGATTGAGCTACCAAGCAATAGACAAGCCAATATTGATAATTGGTGGATGAAACATATCCTCAGAAAAACAGAAACTTTGACTTCTCAGTTGCATTATGCTGTGATACGCTCCTTCTCCATGCCTGTAAAGCGGACTAAGGAGTTGAGAGCTTTAAGGGGATGGTATGTTTTTTCAATCCCTATAATTCTTTAATTTTCATGCATGCTGTTCAAATCCAATTTTAACAGGAGAGTTTTGTTGCATGCTTTAATCGCAATTTTTTTTTTATATATAGGAAACAATACCTTCATTGATGAATGAAAAGATTACAAGTCCTATCGAAACATTATAAAAAACTATGCCATTGAAATAATAATATAGATTAATCATGATTTAGTAGTACTTTGCCACAAAAGAAAGTAATTCCCATGATACTTTTGATGAACCTTCCAAAAAGGAGAGAATTTAGTAACCATGAATTATAGGTTTAAGTGCCCTTCTCCAAATGTTGTTGAATAAAAGAAAAATACTTTTGATGAATCTTTGATTATTTAAAAGTATTTCAAAAGTATTTTCTAATAATTTTTCCTTTCTTTTTTGTTTGGGACTTGAGAGCTCTCAACTTGTGCTTTTTGTACATGTTTAGACAGTTAATAAAGTTTCACTTTCTGTTATGTGTCATGGATTTATTTATATATATATATATCCTCCAAACCTTTGATTATTTTCACGGAACATCCATTTGACAATACAATATTTGAACTTCAAGAAAACTCGTAGAAAATTAATTAATTATTCTTTTAAGTCTCATTTTACTTCATTGTGGCAAATTTTATATAATTTGGCTTCTTTTTTGTGTGGGCCTTGTTTTTTGGTATGCATTTTGATTCTTTTATAT
>JBBMEF010000001.1:7785582-7797848 GCA_037832685.1 Sicyos baderoa | reverse complement strand
TCCACCAGGTAACTTGGAACTGCAACCGAGATGGCTAGAGGAGGTTGCTTGATCATGGGGACCGCTGTAGACACTCTATTGTATCAGTATTGTCTGGTTAGATTATTCAGCATGTAGTTGGCACAGAGCATTTTACTGAACGCTCCGGCCGGGGCTTATTTGAAATGTATTTTTGGAACGGTTTTTTAAATGAAATAAATGCTAAATGTTTTAAACGTTTAGTTTTCTCTATCTTTAGTTTCCACATTAAATGATTTTTAAAGCCATGCATGCTGGTTAAAGACCTAGTTTAGGACCACTTTTGGGTCGGGTCATTACAATAATGTCGTGTAAGCTCGCTCTTATTAATAAAACTGCCACTTTTAATAATAAAATCACACGGATACACAACGAAATTTAATACGTGAAAAGCAATAAATAAGCAGTAAAGTTTGCAAAATTGTAAATGAAAGCTGTAAATAAAAGCAGTAAATTGACGAACGAATACAAATACTGATCGAGTGGGTTCATGCTCAATGTCACGGATGTACTATGGATTGATCTCTCAACTCTTTTCCAATCTCATCAGAATCTTTCGTCGACAGCATTTAGTTCTATATTTCTTTCGTAGTTTTCTTCTTTTTGTGAGTCGTCTTTTATAGGTGTCGAGTTGATTCGGAGACTCTCGCCCAAGATCTCCACTTCATTCCCAAAATTCTCGTTAGCGTGCACGTCTCGTGGTTCTGATGCGATCTTGTTTGGATTGTTGACGCGTGTACTTGTCCGATGGTCGTTCTTCTAATTCGCTTTCGCAAGGAATAAGGGGCTGCGAACTCTGTTTTCTTTAATACATAGTAAACGTTAAATAATTCTATCTTTTTGTAGAATTTATCTTTTCTTACTCAGAAAACTATAAGTTAAGGAAATTCACAATTATGTCTGGTTTAGAGTGAACTTTAACGTTTTTCTTATGCAATTTACTAAGTTATTCTATTATTCTCAGTCCTAAATTCACTCGCATCCGCGAGTTATCAAAGGCCTGAGCTGTTATCATAACCCCACTGTTATGTACACTTCTACAATCATCACGTGCCATAGTGTGATATGGAATACCATTGACCATATAACTATTGTAAGTGGTAACTTCTAAATGAGGTTCATGCGATACCCACCTTAATGTAGATGATATAGAATTGTTTTGAATCCTTAAAGCTAGACCGACCCAATCACGCAACCAACTGCTGAATGTGCGATTATGTTCATCTTGAAGCCACTTTTTATTTATAGAGTTAATATGATTCAATTTAGTTAACATTTGCATGTGCTGATCGACATATTGAAGCACATCATTGATATTATGAAGTACGAACAAATGAGCTTCATCAATCGTAGACTTAGTTGGGGTTTTGTACTTTGGAGCCGATAGTGGTCGATCAATCTTTGAATCTGCAATTTTGTTAGCTGATCGCAACCCTACTGATTCGACTCCGGGAAAAAATTTAGAACAAAACACTATTGACTCTTCTAATATGTAATTTTCTCCAATGCATCCCTCAGGCCGATTTCTATTACGTACATAACCATTCAAAAGGATACATCCACCTTAGATAAATTGGTCTACAAAATTCAATCTCCCTTACATGATGCTGGAAAAGGTGAACCATGATTGTGAAAAAGGCTGGTGGAAAAATCTTTTCTAATAGACACAGAGTGACAACTACATCATCCTGCAATCCCTTCAACTTGGTCGAATCGATCGACTTACTGCATATAGCCTTGAAGAAGAAACAGAGATGAATGATCGCATACCTAACGTGTTTAGGCATAATGCCATGAATTCCTATAGGAAGAAATTGTTGCATCAAAACGTGATGGTCATGCGATTTAAGGTCGTAAAGTTTCAAATCACTAAGGGATACTAATTTACTTATGTTGGACGAGTAACCTTCAGGCATTTTAAGTTCATATAAGCTTTTGCACAAACTCATCTTCTCCGTTCTCGAAAACGTGTAACATGATGGATGCAAGTATGTCCTTTTTTCACCCTTCTTTGGAGCTAACTCAGGTGTTAATTCAGCCAAGTCTTCACGAGTTTTTAGTCCATCTTTGGTTTTGCCAGGAATACAAAGTAGGGTTCCAATGATATTTGAACTCACGTTCTTCTCAATGTGCATTACATCTAAACAGTGTCACACATGCAAATGTTTTCAATAGTCCAAGTCGAAAAAGATCGACATCTTCTTCCAATAAGAATTCTTATCAGGCAGTTCTTTGTTGGGTCGTCCCTTCGCGTACGTAAATTGAAGTTTATTTAATTCTGCAAGAATCTCTTCACCATTTTGCAGTTTAGGTGCTACTTCAAATTATTGTTCCCCATTGAATGATTTCTTTTGTATTCTAAATGAATGCTCGATTGGTAGATATTTGTGATGTCCAAGAAACGCATTCTTGCCTCCTTTAGGTAAAAAAGTTGATGATGTTTTCACTCCACAAATTGGACACGCTTTATAACCTTTTGTGGGCACCCACACAGGTTACCATATGGTGGAAAATCATTAATGATCCACAACAATATAGCTTTTAGTGTGAAGCGTTCTTGTCAATATGCATCAAAACATTCAATACCCGTGTCCCATAAAAATCTATGTCATTTTCTGGTTGTTTGAGTCCAGAGATTAAAGCATTCAACATCAAGAATTTACGCTTCATGCACAACCATGGAGGTAGATTGTAGGTGACTAACATAACTGGCCAACAACTATATCTAGTACTTTGATCACCATGCGGATTGACTCCATCTCTTGATAGGGCTAGGCGAAGGTTCCTCGTTTCTGAACTAAAGTCAGGCCATCTTTCATCTATTTGTTTCCATGAGAGTGAGTCAGCTGGATGTCGTATAAAACCATCAACCTGACGGTCTGTAGCATACCACATCAATAATCTTGCAGTTTATTTACTTTGAAACATCCGTTCAAATCTTGGAATTGGATAGAAATACCACATTACTTTTACTGGAATCTTTTTCACCCTTCTTTCATATTCTTCTGAACCCTCAATTTTGATGTCCACAGGTGGGACACAGATTTGCATCAGCGAATTCTTTTTTATATAAATAACAGTCATTGATGCACGCATGAATCTTCTCATAATTCATTCCTAAAGTACCTAAAACCTTCTTTGCATAATAGGTGGATATCAGAATTTCATTAGGATGTGGCAGAAGGACACTCAGTAACTATAATAAATGAAGCATTTAGCCTACAAGTTTGAAGCACAACACCCAAACACAATAAGACGGGCAATGAATTAAACTCAACAAGGTGCAACCAAAATAACCTAAACAAGCATAACAAGCATTAACCTAAACAAGCAAACATTAAATTTCAAAGCATTAACTTAAACAAGCATAACAATGTTGAACAAATTTCAAAGCATTAACCTAAACAAGCATAACAAGCATTAACCTAAACAAGCATAACAACGAGAAACAATTTCAAAGCATTAACCTAAACAAGCATAACAAGCATTAACCTAAACAAGCAAGCATTACATTAAATTTCAAAGCATTTCAAAGCATTAACCTAAACAAGCATAACAATGTGGAACAATTTCAAAGCATTAACCTAAACAAGCATAACAAACAGAAAAATGTGGAACAATTTCAAAGAATTAACCTAAACAATCAAAGAACAATATTGTGGAACAATTCCAAATTAAAATTTTCGTGTTTGAGTTGAAAAAGGAGGCCGCAACGCAGAAAAATTCACTGTGACATGATAGTAGGGTTCGGCTTACCAGGAGAGTACTGTGATGGAGGAGGCGATAACGCAGAACAAGGTGACCGACGTCGGAAGTGGTTGGAGTTTAAGTCGGACTCAGAGTCGCAAGTTGGCGCAAATGGAGGAGACGATTTTGAGGAGGCAGCAACGAATGGGAGACGGAGTTGAAAGTGGGGAAAATGGAAGAGGAAGTACCAAGGTGACCGGAGTTGAAGTCGGTGGTCGGAGTCGGAGTATGGTGGTCGGAGGGTTAGGGCTTGGGAAAATCGTGAATGAAATTGGGAGGAAAATCGAAACTTATGTACCTAAAACGGTGACCGGCAGCCCGTCATGGATGTAGTTCCACGACCGTTGGTTTATTATGACCAGCGGATAGTCATAATAGAGGCCGATCATTTATGACCGGCAGCCCGTCATGGATGTGGTTCAACAACTGGTGGTCTATTATGACCGGCTGCCGGTCATAATAGAGCCGGTCACCGATGTTTATTTGAGACGAGCATAGCATTTTCCCGTCACCGTTGATTTTGCCGTTCATAATATCCTCCGTGTTTTTTTTTTAAAATATTTCTAGGCCGTCACCGTTTTAACGAATTCTACTAGTGATTATGAAAACAGAATCAATAATCGATTAACAAAGATGTAAAACAGATAAATAAGAAAACGCGAGAGAAGAGAAGAAGAAGACACACATATTTACGTGGTTCACTAATGTTGTGTTAGCTAGTCCACGGGCGGAGAGAGAGAACAATTTATTTAGATGAGACATCATAATACAAATTACTGAGTAATAGAATGTCATAAACGGCTACGGTTTAATTCGGGCTTATATATACGCTCTCATTAAAATCTAACTACAGTGCGTAAACTAAATAGAATGCTATGTAGAGTGCGGATAGTGGATGTGGAATGCGGAAGTGCAACGCGGAAGACAGAATGTGTTCGCGCATAGGAATGTAGTCACGCAACAAAATGCGGAATGCGGAAAACCGATTAATCACTTGGTGCATACTTGTGTAACATGCGATTCAAAAGCGTAGGACATTAGTCTCAAAGTTAGAATTAATTATTAGAATATTTATACTCCAGCTGATCAGTTTGCATTAGTTACCAGACTACTAATTAATACAAAAGTAATTAAAAATTCATAAATGGTTATTTATGAGATGCAACTCATTGACATTATAGACTTGATAACTCAAAGTTATTTTGGGGTTATACATATATAGATCATAAAACAATAAAGACATATAAACTAATAAGTGCATTGGTATCTCTTTCAATCAAACTTGTTAAATATTAAAAACGAGAAAAAAACTATAATCGAAAGAACAAGTCAGTAAAATCCCCAAATCTCGAAAGTTATCCTCTTCCAAGAAGAAGCGATTAATAAACGCCTAGAATTAGAAACTAATAGGTGTACTTGTTGGTAGCAAGCTTGGCAAGTATCCCGACAGCAAGAGAATTGGTGTAGGTGACGGGCTCGGTCATGGGCGAGATGGTACGCTTGTCCAAGAATTTGTCTTGGCGATCGGGACCGCCCAGAATGGCACCGGTGAGCTCGTTTGGGTTAGGCGTGTCCTTGTTAAGCCAGTCTGCAAAACTCATCGGGCAGCTCACTACCGTGTCGGGTGCAAGGACCGGCACCGAGGCGCCACGGTGGTGGGCCTGCACCGGTGGGTTGGTCCCGAACCCCACCATGATGGATCTCCCGAATGGGTTATCCCCCAAAATGTAATCCATCTGGAATTGAATTTGAATGCAGGCAATATTATTATATCCTCTTAACCAAATAACTTGTAATTGAATGTTAAAAAAGAGGTAAGGTAGGTACTTGTTTCTTTGCAAAGGACATGAGTTGGGCTCCGTCGAACTGCTTGTCGCCGCATTTAACAGTTTGTTTATGAGTTATAAGAATATCGCTATAAACACTGAACAAGAACGCTGCTCCTGTAACGTACTGCGTGTTTGCTCCATCTCTGTAGTGAATCATTCCACCTACCAAATATTTATTTTATTTTATTATAATACATCAATAATATTATGTACAAGAGAAAATAATAATAATAATAATAATAATAATAACAACAGACCTGGAGATATATAAATTTGGTGGTAAGGGCTGTCTGGAAGATTGGAGCAAATATAACTATCTGCCTGAGCTTTGAACGTCTCCAACCCTTTCTCTCCTTCGAAAAACAACTGTGGTTTTAAATAATGAAAACAGGGAGTTAATCAATAATATGAACATTCATCTCAAAACCAATAGGTGATAAGAGTAGTCCACCTACCTTATAAACACTAAGAAATATCTTCACCTTATCAATGTGGGATTCTAAACATGCCCTCTCAAGCTCTTTTGAGCTACCAATCTTGAACCGGATTTCAATTTCTTTTTATTGGACTGTATACCTGTTTGGGCTTAATGACTCTAATACCATATTAGAGAATATGAGGTTCTACCTCAAAACCAATTAGCAATGAGAGTAACTCTTATCTCTTTTATATTGTTGTGTCCCACAAGATGGTGCCGTTTAGGCTGACCAATTTTGAATCGGATCTCAATTTCATTTTTATTGGACTGATACTCATTTGGACTTTATTGACTTTGGGTAGGTTAGTCATGCCTTAACAATTTGTAAATCAAAAAAATGTGTAAATAGGATAAAAATTGAACCTTGGAAAGAAGAACTTGAGCGCCAGCATATTTGAGATCCCAGCTGAATTCGGCTACACTTCCACTAATAGACTCTTCTTGTAAGTACTTCAAATAGACTGGCCTCCTTGTCGCAATGTATAGCCATGTGGCTGCCCACATCAACTCATCCTGCATTTATATGCACGTGTTATTTTTTGTCACAAATAGTTATTCTAAAGGGACAACAAATTTAATTTCGAATTAACAATTACATTGTAGCCAGAATAAGAGCAATAAAATGGGCACTCTCCATCAAAAGTTCCCTTGTGATTTTTAGCAAATTGAAAATACTGCATGCAAACAAAATAAATACCAGTTAGTTATGTAAAAAAAAAGTGATACACACAATTTGAGAGAGAGGGAAAGATTTGGATTTGGACCAATTTGGCTTTGTTGAGAAGTCTTCTAGAATATGTTCGATTGGAGGCTCTAAAGACAATGGAGGAAGTAGCGAAGGCGGCCGAGGTTTCGGCTGCAATTTCTGTACCGGGGGTGTTATTATCAATTTGCAGGACAGTCCTTGGAGTCTTCATATTTTCAGGCCTAATCCAGCACTCATGATCCTTATTTGGATCTCCCACCTTCATCACCATTAAACAAATAACTTATAATAATATGTTGATTGATGGATGAATTTTGAAGGTGAGAAAAGTAGAGGTAGGTGCGGCGCGCGGTTACCTCGACATAGAGACGATTGCGACGAGAAGCGGCCTTGAGGAAATAATCAGTGCCCCATTTGATTGCAGCTTTAAGATTCTCCATTTCGCCGGCGGCTTCGATCTCAGCCGGGTAGGCTATAGCTGCCCATGACAGAGTTGTAACTGTGAAAGCCATCGGAAATCCGTACTTCACGTTGTCTCCTGCGTCGTAATACCCTCCCTCCAGGTCTACCTAAAACCCACCAAAATTAATAAATCATAAAACTTCATTTACTTTTTTTTTTTGTTTGAAGATCATTGAGAATAGATGCCATAATTAAGTGCTAAACTATGTTTATATTGACAACTAGATACGTATAATAGTTAAAGGAGTGACCATATATTATATTATGTTTGGGTTCTTAGTTCATTTCATCACTTTCTACTATGATATTGATAAATGAAGAAGGGTCGGAAAATGAAAGATTTTAAAATTTCCTCTCTAATCGGTTTAAAAATTGAAACATGAAAGATAATATATGTAAAGCTGTTTTAAGAATTAAACAAATAGCCTCTATTTTAAAAAAACATTTTTGAGGTTTTTTAAAATTAAGTCTATAAATACTATTACATATATGATTTTCATCATCTTTTAACTTTAATTTGTCAATATTTTAAAAAACGAAGCCGTACTTTAAAATTTTAAGAAATAGTTTTAAAGAACATATTATAAATTTAGAAAGTGTTTCATTAAGAAATGAAAACAATGGTAAAGAAATTTAAAAAAAAGGTTCAGTTTTTAAAAACAATGAACAAAGAACAAAGAATATATATATATTATCAAAAAGGTCTTAGATCTGAGAAAGAAGAAAAGAGAGAGAGAAACGAATCGAACATTGGCAAGTTTTCCGTCATCGAGGGCGGAGTCGCCTCTCCAAGCAAGGCGTTTGTTGGGAGGGAGCTTGCCAGATCTTTGAGCCTCAAGAAAAATAAGACATTTGTTGAGAGCTTCTTTGTAGTTAAATGGCGCACAATCAACTGCCATGAACAATGCTTGAAACAAAACAAGGCAACCGACAACAATGGCCATCGTCGAAATCTTCTGCTTCATGATTCCCATTGCACTTCTAAAACAAAGCACCGATCGAGGTGTGGGGATGAAGGAATCAATGGAGAAGCTGTTAATAAAAAAGGGGAACAAATTATGTTTGAGAATCTGTGATTTGTGGCAAAATGTGTGGGGTAGTTTTGTTCGTTGGAAAAGGGAAAACATGGGACGTTCAGTTACTTTTTAGGTTATTTTCGAGAAAACAATGTGGGGATTGGAGAAAAGTTTGGCAGGTCCACTATTTTTATAATTTAAATTTAAAACATGCATGTTAATGCTTGCAATATTCTTTTTCCAAACTAATTAAATTAGAGATGCTTACAAATTAAACCAAACAATTGTCTCCAAAAAAAAAAAAAACCAAACAATTAATCACACGACATTTAAGTTTGGCCTATCAAATACTCAATGCCCAAGTTATAGCAATGATGTCTAAATTGGTCTATGAAAATACGGGAATCTAGCTACAAATTCACTTGGGTAACAATTTAATGTACTAGGTCGAATGTTGAAACCCAAGTCAAAATTAGAAACGATATCAAATATGTTTTCGAATAAAATAACATGATTATGATTAAGATAACTACTAATTCTCTTTCTTTTTTTTTGAACCACAGATATCTACTAATTCTTTAAAGTCTTGATCCAAATTTCCATCCTACATTTGTAAACTAAAAAATAAAAAATAACACGTTTCTACAAAACAGTCCCTAATTGTCACAAATTGTGTTCATTGGTAAAAATGATTTGTCTTGCGAAAATTCTTTCTAAAATTTGAAAGGTTCGATAGAATTTTCGTAAGACAAGTGATGGATAAAAAACAATGAAAATATCAAGTATGTAAGAAACAAACATCGCCAATTTTTAGCTATTTGGAAACAATATTATAATTGTTAAAGAAACATAGATTAGTAATTAGATTACTACGATTCTAGCTTTCTATGACAATTTAATGACATATAATAACAATGTCATAGGTGACTTATTATGAGTTATGACAATTATGTCCAAAATTTCGATTTGTCATGGTATCCTCTATCATGATACGACATATAATAACAATGCCATAAAATATAATTTATGATAATTTATAGTTGTCATAAATCATGTTATTTTTACAATTTTAACTTTTGTTACCATGACATTTTAGAATGTCATAAAATAGAATTATTTTTTGAAATAAAATTAAATCGTAAACTATCTTGAATTCATATTTCATGATAGTTGTGATAGTCATGATTTATATTTCTTAAGTTTACAATTAGAATAAATTTAATGATAATTTTTAATGTGTTTAAATGTTGTTAGTGAGTCTTTAGTTAAGGAGTTAGTGGGAAAATATTTTGGTAGATGAAAAGTCAAAATGGTTATGAAATTATATGGCCAGGAGTTGTAATAGGGCTATAAATAAACTGTTATCTCCATTGTGAAAGATAGAGAAAGAAATTAAGAAAGTAGAGAAAGAAGAGAAAGAGAAAGAAATAAAGAAAAATGATTTTAGAGAAAATCTGAGGTCTTGTCTCTCCAGTTAAGAAAGTGAAAGCTAGAGCGACTGTTTCATTTCGCATTTCATCTCTCTTTTACAAATTCGTAACAGAGCAAATAGCGAATGTGACGGGTCAAATGCTGCTCCCACGACTGACGAAGGAGAACCACGAAAATTGAAGCATTTAGATGAAAGCTCTTCTCGACTCTCATGATGCTCAGAGGTGGTCGAAAAAGGTTTCAAAGAACCAGAAGATACCGTGAATTATACGGATAATCAAACTAAAGTGTTGAAAGAGACGCACTTGAAGGATAAAATGACATTATGCATGTTACTCGGAGTTGTTGACAAATTGGGCTTTGAGAAGACTATGAGTGCAACTACTTCAAAAGAAGCGTGGGACATTTTAGAAAAAGTGTTCAAAGGAGCCGACCGAGTCAAGCAAGTGCGTCTCCAAACTCTTCATGCCCAGTTGGAGAGCATGAAGATGAAGGAGAAAAAAAGTGTTTTGACTACATCACACGTGTATAGACGGTAATGAGCCAACTCAATCGTAAAGGAGAAAAGCTAATTGATGTGCTAGTTGTAGAGAAGATTTTCAGATTATTAACCGATCATTTTTAGAATGTTGTGTGAGCTATAGAAGAGTCAAAGGACCTTACGATGCTCATGGTCGACGAGATTTATAACGGCCCGGGATTTCGGATCGTCGTTGCAAGGTTAGTTTTGGCTGTTATGTTATCTTTTCGACTCTTGGTTTTCATGGATTAAATGTAATAAAGAGATTCTTGGAATTCTTAGTTTAATTAAATATTCGTTCTTGGTTTCTTGTTTTCTTGGTTGTCAGGATTGGAATGATTTCTTTCGGAGCTCGTTTGTGTTTGAAAGAGAATAAGGATTTAATGGTTGTCTTTAGCGGGATTCGAACCCGTGTAGAGCGTTGGCTTGGAAGGTTGGAGATTAAAGAAAACAAGGAATTAAAAGAATTCCTCCGGCGGGATTCGAAGTGGTGATTTATTAGAATTAATTTAATTAAACAAAGGTTAGGGATTTGGAGATTAGGGGTTTTGCCCTCATTGTGTTTCCAGCGTGACTTTTGGCCGTCATTCGCTCTCAAGTTTCTTCTCCAACGTCGATTCAAGATTCGAGGTAAGAGTTCTTGGTTCCCGTTAGTCTTTATGGTTTCCGTGTGGGTTTGTGTCGTTAAGCGTGTGTTGTTCTCTTGGGTTGTTGTTGTTGATTTGGTATTTAGATTCACACTGTTGTTTGGCTTCATAGATCGTTGAACCGCTTACTGTCTGTTGCACGTTTATCGAGGATTTCAAGGTAGTTTCGATCTCTCTCATCTCCCTCGTTGTTTTCGGTTTTGTGGTTTAAATCATTGGGGTTTTGATCTTTCATCTCTTTCCTTTTTTTTCTGCAGTCCCAAGCCGTCATAGGACCGAGCAACATCGATTTCGGAGCCGAGAAGTTGGGTTTTTCAGATCGCAGATCGCGCCGTTCGCTCCAGCGAAACATTGGCTCGCCCCAGTGAAATTGAGCACCCATTCGCCGAGCCGCTTCGTCGTTGTTCCATCCCACGCACGCCCAGTCGCCTTCGCCCCCAGCACAGCTCGGTCTCACCCCAGCGAACGTTCGCAGCCGTTCGCGAGCAGCCCTGCGCCAATCGTCGCTCGCACAGCTGCCGAGCCCTTGCATCCACTACCGACGTTGTCGCACGCTCGCCTTTGCCCATGCCTTCGCCGAAGCGAAGCTCGTCTGCCCGGTCCCCCAGCGCCTTGCATCTTCGCCTCAGCATCGTCAAAGTTCGCCCTAGTGAAGCTTGCCTGCCCTAGCCGCCAGCGCCAGCGTCTGACTTCGCCCCAGCCTTGTTCGAGTTCGCCCCAGCGAACGCGCCACAACAGCAGCCTTTTGTGCCTTGCCTTGCCATCTCGAGTATTGGGGTAACGTCGTTCTTCCCGTTTGTTTGGTGTTCCAGGGGCTGTCCGTTTTAGATTATATATTAATTAATTGTTGTTATTATTGTGTATATTGCTAGGTTTGTTACTTTGTGATCTACAGCTCTAGGAGCGTTTTTGTTTCGTTGTTTGTTGGTCTGCTAATCCAGGTAAGGATTCCTTGCTTGGGTTCGTGGACAACTCGTAAATATTTTATTAGCTTTTGTATTCTTGTTTATATGTGAATGCTTGCTAGTGGATAGAAATTGCTTTCTTGAAAATTCCACCTATCATGTCTATTGCTTGTTTCCATGATAGAGCCATGCTAGGTTGTATTCGTGCTAGCATGAGTTGTTCCTTTGCTATTCATAGTTTAGTGCCATGTTAAGACTGTTTATTGCCCTCTGATCTTAAGAAAGCATGAATAGTAATTGTATGAAGTATGTCCTATGTATGTATGTTGAACCACGAGACGTGCAAAGCTAACGAAAATTTCGGGAACGAAGTGGAGATCGTGGGCGAGAGTCTTGGACTGAACTCGACACTATAAAAGAAGACTCTCAAGAAGGAGAAAAGCATCGAATGAATACGAGAGCTAACGTTGTCGACAAAGATTCTGATGAGATCGGAAAAGAGTTGAG
>JBBMEF010000001.1:7731704-7779344 GCA_037832685.1 Sicyos baderoa | reverse complement strand
TTTGCGCCCAATGAATCCGCCTCGGAGTGATGACGATCGGAGAAGTGTTGTTCAATGGAAACCGGTCGAATTCCGACTACGGAAGATGGGAGAGAGATATGTGATGGCAGGAAACCGAACCGATTTTTCTTAACACGAATCCTAGCCGCTTCCAAATCCAGCCAACGATCTGTGTGATTAGCCACTGTTATGAGACCTCCGCAAAAATCACCAATATGACGGAAGACAGGGGTGGTCCACAAAAAACAGGGTAGGTCAATTATGTCAATCCACAAAAAACCAGTGAAGAACTTGTGGTTGCAAGCATTCTTTGGGAACCATCTACATTTCTTGTCATCACAATTAGGCAATTGGGTGTTTTGACATGGAATGAATTGCAATGGACCTGGATGATGGGTCCAAAAATTAAATGAGAAAAGGTTATTGGAGACCATTGATAGAACAAAATCTTGAAGTTTATGGTTATGAAAGTTTTACCTATATTTTATTTTCTTTACTTTCTTGAGCATTCTGTTAAATTTTGTGGATGTTCGTTAAAACTTACATTTATTTATCTCTTCTTTGCTAGATCTGGTGCTTTTGCTGACTTTACCATCCGTAAGTTGAAGCTACAATTGCATTGGTTCCACAGTTCTGAACTAAGAAGCACAGACAACATGACACAAACATGACACATATCTAATTATTTTTTTTCCCCATATTTATTGTTGACTACTATTTTTCAAACAAAAATAAATAAGTAAAAGATTTGATACTTGTATTGCATGAAACTAATTTGATCAGCAAGTGCATGACACATATCTAATTTGTTCATTAGCCATCATAAAATATAGAAGTATTGGAGTGTTCAATAAATGTAGGGTTTGCTGAACTGCCGTATTTGTACTTCTCAGATTCCAATTCCTGTTTAGTCCCTGTTTGTTTTTGTTTTTGTTTTTATTTATATTTACTGAAAGTATGAAATGTTATATAGGCCCTTTTTTTGTCAATTCTCTAAGAATAAACGTTTTTTTTATTTGTTTGAGGATCTTTTGCTTGGTTATGCATGAAATTTATAGTTTCTTGCTTGCTTGATAGATGGTTTGTGGCCTGATTATAATGATGGAACTTGGCCTTCATGTTGCACTGGAAAAAGATTTGATGAGAAGGAGGTACGTTTTTATTAAAATTAGGCTGCTGATATTCATGAAATGATTGAGAGTTGAATTTTCTTTGGTGGGTAAAGATTGTTCCAAAGGTCAAAGAACAAACTAATGGTATCAAAAGCCAAAAAGTATATAATAAGTACAAAAATTCGATAAGGAGGCTTAATTACGACCTAGAAAATTCCCTTATTTTTTTTCAAGACTTTGATACTCAAAAGCTTGAACCAAGAAATCCCTGTATCTTATGGGCAAGTATTACTGCAAGCTGAACTGAACAATTTCAGCCTGATTTTCACATGTTACTTTTGATTCTACTTTGATCATTGTTTGTGCCATTTTCTTTGTTCTTGCAATTAATACGTTGTTTGGCATAATGCATTCTTGTAACATCCAGCATCATTTGATCTTCCAGATTCATACCTTACTTGATCCCCTGAACAAATATTGGTCATCTATGAGTTGCAGTTCGCCGTCAACTTGCCATGGTGGAAAGGGGTCATTTTGGGCTCATGAGGTGATTGTACTAGTACAAGATATATTTGATTTGAATTTTCATTGAAAATACCCAAGTTTTAACTGATGGTTCTTTTTCCCCCCTCTTTTGGTTCCTGTGATGGCTGAAATCTGAAATGGCTTCTGCATTTGGTAGTGGGGTAATGATCCTTGGCTTTTCTCACTTGGATACCAGAATTTATCTTCTGTAATACATTGGTCTGCTCTAAAAACTAAAATATTAATTTGTCACAATCCGTCTTTTAAAAGGCTAGCACCAAGGCACGCCTAGCGCCTTGGCTTTGCCTTGATAAGACTCGTACCACCATGTGATTAATTGTAAGAAAATGAGTTCTATTGACCCTAAATGCAAAGGTTTTTTTTTGTTCTTTATTAACTAAAAAAACCTTAAGTAAAAAAAGTCTGCGCTTGCGCTTCAGGCTCCTGACGGCCACTACATGGGCTGCTGCCCCTTGAGCTTTTTAAAATATTGATCGTGATGGTAGACACATATCTTTATTTTTAACGGCGTCCACAACATGGCCATATGTTTTCTATGAATTGTATAATGATTTCCTATGCAAAAATGTATTTTTGTATCATATAGCTTACTAGTCAACTTTGATGGTGGCCTTATTATCTACGTAGAGTTTTTCCTTGATTGGATGTGACAGCTGAAACTAAACTCTTTTGGTAATTTACGACATTTTAAGACAGAAATAATCTGATATGGTCATGTTACTGTATCATATTTTAGTGTTCTTCCCATGCTTCGGTTTTCTCATATCATATTTTATTACATGCAGAGAAGCATGGAACTTGTTCTTCTCCCGTAACTCGTGACGAATATAGTTACTTTTTAACTACTCTCAACGTCTATTTCAAATACAACGTCACAGTAAGTTTTTAAATGATGTTACACATTTACATTAGCTCTAAAATCAATAGATCACTATGATATGATTGCTGAGAATAATTTTATGAATTGAGAACAACCAGACAAGTTTCTGAGATTTCCCAGGTAAATAGGACTTTGTAGAACCTAAATGTTGGGATTTTTTGGTGGGGAAATTAAGTGTTGGGGTTGTAATTTTGCTGGCCTTAATTGTTAATCTCTTACACCATTACAGAGATCCTGATCGAGCATTTGGTTTTTGGAGACGAGCTTGTCTTTAAGTTAATTACTTATAATCATCGTCTAGTGGTTTTGTGGGCCTTCGAAAACTAAGAGGTGATGAATTCAATTTATGGTGGCCCACCTACTTAGTAATTAATTTCCTACGTTTTTTTTTTACTACCCGACAACTTGGGTTTTTTCTCTTCTGAACTTGGGGCATCGCTGGCCTGCCTAAACTATGGCACCGGGATATATCGTAGGACTAGAAATTAATCCTTACAGCCGCATCAAACTTGAGACTTTGAGGGGCACCCCCAAAGCTCAGGCACTTGTTCATTCGCCTTTAGGGGACAATTTCCTACTGACTTCCTTGACACCTAAATGTTGTAGGGTTAGGCGGTATATCCCGTTTAAATTTTTGAGGTGCGTACAAGTTGGATCGGATAGTCACAAATATAAAATAAAAATAAAAACTTGAAAATAAAAAAGTTGGTAATCACTTATATGGTCTAACGAATAAATCTGTCTACCTTCAATCTGAAATACAAGAGACTTGGACCATTCCAAGGAATTTTAGAGTTCGCAGATCTTAACTCTTAGGTCCTCCATATTAATATGTGTATACATATTATTTATTTTTCTTGAAATCAGTTTGGCTTACTTACTAATAAACATTTGATGTCTCAGAAAGTTATAAATGATGCTGGATATGTACCTTCAAATTCTGAGAAATATCCACTGGGAGGAATCATTTCAGCAATTCAGAATGCTTTTCATGCCACCCCTCAGTTAGTCTGTTCAAAGGGTGCAGTGGAGGAACTTCGCTTGTGCTTCTACAAGGATTTCAAGGTTTCTTTTCTCTTAATTTTGCAGATTATGATTTTTTTAACAATTCCCCCATGCCCATTTTGAAAGGTTTAAAACCATCTCCAAAACAACTATTCTCTTAATCATTCAAAATCAATTTTGATTATGTGAAAAAACGCTTTTATAGGTAAAATCAAACATTATGAAACAACTTTTCATAAGTAACTCTTAGAGAAAATCATTTTCACCAAAATAACTCTCAAATATGCTCTTATTACATATAACAAACTTTATTGACCTGCATGATTGCAGCCTCGTGACTGTGTTCAGAATTCAAAATCTTCGTGTCCAAAATATGTGAGCTTACCAGCGTATGAGCCAGGAGGCAACATTTTCGAGTTCGCCGACTCGAGTAAGTATCCAAGTGCTTAATTTTTCAGTTTATGAACATAAAACATTATGAACACAAAGGTGAATGTGGATTATTGTATTACTAAACACTTACGACTTTGAATTGTGTTTTATCTTTTAACCTTTGCTCAGAAGAATGCAAACTCAAACACAAAGGTGAATGTACTCTACTGGTGCCCATGACACCATGATAAGTCATGAATTTAAATTTTCCATATCCAATTGGTTGAACTAAAAAAACCATTTTAATAGATTTAAACTTGTTTCTTTTAGAACAGATATGGAAGATTGTTAATGATAGACACAGCCTATTTAGCCCTACTCAAACCCAGAGAGCATCAGGAAACTTTTCAAAGTTGTAACAAAATGCAAAAAATACTACTCAACTTCAAGATCTGTTACCATGAAACTCTCCATTATAACTTTTTTACAATTTAACCGAATCTTTTTTTATAATACTAATTATTTAAAAAAATTGAATTTTAAATCAATATTGAAGCTTCTTTAAAAAAAAAAAAAAATTGATGTAACAAAATAGAATTTGATTGCAATGAACTCGTAATTTGAGAGTTGGATTATAATAACGCTTACCATTTCTGCCATTTTCTAGAATTTGAAATTTTAAAAAGTTGATTGCCAAAACAAAAATTAAAACCACAAGCATTACCTAATAGTTATTTTTGCAAAATTTCCACATATTTTAATTGATCACCAGAAATCGAGAAAAGCAGTCCCCAACAAAATATTTCAATAACAATATTCGCTTCAACCATTTCTCGAGAAAAATGTCAAAAAAAAATAAATTATAAGTTTTTTTTTTTTTTTTTTTTTTTTTTTTAGAAGGGACTATTATAAATTAAATTCATAACTTTTAAAATTCTTAATATTCTATGACCATTTTGAAATGCATGTTTTTAAGCTGGTTTAATGATACCTGGCCTAGAGACGGGCGTGATTACTTGTTCAAAAATAAAAAATAAAAATATAATAAGAATTTATATTCAAGGCCATGAACTAATCACCTTCAAAACTTCAAAATCCTCCATGACCATTTTGAAATGCATGTTTTTAAAGCTAGCTTTTTTTTTAGAAACGTGTTTTTAAAGCTAGCTGCTTGCACCAAAAAACGGTGTTTTTAAAAAAATAAAAAATACAAAAAATTATTTTTCAAGTAGATAATTATCGTCTGTGACCACATTTAAAAAGCATGATTTTAAGCTCAATGTTCACTATAATAATGTGTTTTATGGTTAAACTCCATAAATAATGGTGCAAATTCAATAACCAAGAGGTCATGGATTCCAATCCCCCATCTCCATTTATTATAATCTAAAAACAAATAGTGACGATTGACAAGTCGATATGATTTAATCTTTCAATTCAAAGCCTTGTATTAGTAAGAAAAACAATGAATTGATTACAACCATCTCAAATGATAAAGTAGGACAATGTATCAAAAATTAAGTTCACTTTTTTAGACAAAATACTCAAATTTTATTTAGGAAAGAAAGAAAAGGAGTTAAGACTGGGGTTTCTTCCTGCACAACTGTTGATACAGAATTCCATCTACAACTACAAGACATCATGCGACCACATTGCTTCCCTCCTGTGCGAGTGTGCTACCAATGTAAAAGATGGAAAATATTAAAATGGTAAGTTTTTAGGCGAAAACTGAGGAATTCCATAATTCTACTTAACAAAAAGCTCAAAACCAAATTGCAAGGCATGTACACAATAAAACATCATGAACTCAGCAAATTAGAGACGGCTGGAATTGGGGAGTAAATGTTTTGGTAAGACCGCGGCCTTAACACAATAGACATTTCCCGGAAAACGCGAGGCTGTGCAATTTCTTCTTCTTTGAGGTGTAAAATAGAATAATGTAAATAAGTATTTATTTTTTAAGACTGTCGATGTTTTTTACAATTGCCCCTTTAAGAAACTGATTCTTATACTCCCCAATAAAATTTTGATGAAAGAACCATCATATCTATTACAAGTTTATTTTCATAATCAAAGAGCACATAAGATTCATTTCACAGTCGACCATATATTCAGGATGCAAGACAAGCTCAAAAAAGTTGACCGTGAACCATATTATCGAACTGTAAATGAATTTATATAATTATTCAAGCCAAACCATACCTAAATAATGAGCTTCACGAAGAATCAGTATTCAATCATTCAGTCATCGGCCTGCTATAAGGAATGAAATGTTGTGAGAAAAAAGGAAAGGTCTTGAACTTACTAAGCAGAAACAAAATGATGCGATGTTTCTAAGCGTGCAAAGATATTAGCAAGAATGAATGACTTATGTATTCTCTTTGTAAATGTAGAATAAAGAGGGAGAATATTATGGGATATGCTGACTAGTATCACAAATTTCTTAGGATCTCATTTATAAAAACAAAACGAAATTCTCGTTGCCCTGTCTGATAGGGCCAGGGCTTAAAAGAGGCCATGTCCCCCAACCTACACACTTAACATCTATTTGGTGTTTCCATTCCTTTTTCATAAATTGCTTTGCCCTGAAGAGTTGGACTTTCACTTGTTGAAACCTTTTTGTCATAGCTTATCTTTGAGAATTGCACAGGGAAGTGCTTTTTGTAACTAGTCTCCATAGGATTTCTCCTATTTTTCATCTCATCAATGAAAGTATTGTTTTCCTATAAAAAAAAAAGTTGGAATTTCAGGCCATCTAAGGGCAGCATCCCTTCAGTTCCTACAATAACTAATCAAATGAAGAAAGTGGGGAGGAAGGTTGTTTGTATTGAATGAGGAAGGAATTTGTCGTACTCGTACATCAGCTAAAAGAGGTTGTCTCCGTAGAAATATGATATGAAGTGTTACGCCATTATTCTGCCCATAACACCCACTTTTCCCAAGCTTTTGGCCCTTCAAAAGTGTTATACTTCAGATTGTCCAAGGGGATGTGTGGACTACCTTTAAGGTTTCATCTATTTAAATCCCAGGCAAAAGGTTCTCCCTTATACTCCGAGAACCACTTCGAGTCAAATGTAGCTAGATTCAACCAGGATTAGGCCAAAAGGTTATGGATTCAATCCAATAAATTTCTAACAAATTTCCTTGACAACCAAATGTTATAGGATCAAGCAGTCTAACATATCCAATAGTAAGCGTAACCCCCTCCTGCAAATGAAAGGCGAGGGTCTCTATAGCTTAAAGAGGATTAAACAGAGATAAAGGAACCATGCCTTGATGATTTAGTGTTGTTTATTTCTACATTCATGTCTTTAATCGGCAATTCAAATCATCTAAAATCCTTCAGAAAATTTGAAATCTGTAACTTCCCCCATGATAAGAAGAAAGCTAAACTAGGAATAAGGCCCTGTTTAATAATCATTTGGTTCTAAGGCTATTCTCACTCAAATTTCCTACCATGTGTTCCATCCTACCTATAATAATATCCATCTTTCCTGAAAGTAGGGAAACACTAACCAACTTTTAAGAACAAAAAAAAGTAGCTTTCAAAAGTTTGTTTTTGTTTTTAAAAGTTGTTGGTATTCACCTATTTTCTTAAGGAATGATTGATGGGTGTATGGTAGGAAGGGTGGAACACATGGTAGAAAATTTGAGGGAGAATAGGCTTAAATTTCAAAAATCAAAAACAAAAAACCAAAGGGCCTAAATTATCCCTATCTCAATCCAATGTTGAAAGACAGAAAATCATATTTCCAGTAATAAGAAGAAATTTCCCACTTCCATTTACATTTAAGAAAGCAATTACATTACCAAATACAAACAGCTTTCACCAATAATTCATAATAATCGATAAATAATACCTGAGCAGATGAAATCGAATTCGGGTTTGGAGCAGACTCGAGATTGGAGATTCTAGCATCTAGGGCTTCGAAATTCCGCTCCATCTGAATATCGATGGAAGAAACAAAAATCAGGATCTGAAAACGCTGCTGAAAGGAAAAAAAAAAAAAAAAAAAAGAGAATGAAATTGAAACAAAACTTGCATTGGAGGAAAGAAGAGATCGATACGCCAAGAGATCTCTGAAAACGAATTGAGAAATGGAAGCGGCTGTGGCCCCAAATCCAACACTGAACCAAAACAATCGAATTCTCAACATTTTCTCTCTTCTCGCCGCTTTCTTCAACAACGACGACTGCTCAACTTCTCGCTCGCTTATGGAGGAGATGTTTTTGTTGTTAAATTAAAGGGTTTTTATTTTTTATTTTATTTTAGTGTTTTCATTTGAATGTTTTTCTTTTATGTCTGTCCCAATTAGTAAGTCTCGAACCTGGAATCTTAAAGGTAACATACCTTTAAAATCCAAAATCTTCGTTGAGCATATCTTTAAAGCTCAAAATCTTCATCTACTGTGTCACCCCTTCGGAACTCATTTCAATGTCTTTAAATTGCAAATTGAGTTGTATAATATTTTACAAAATTATAAAAATAGTCCTGAATTTGATTATTTGTTTAAAAAGTATTTAGCAATATTAAAATATTCATATTTTACATTTTAGAATTGTGTTTGTTACTTACTATTGTTTCGAGAAACAAAGAATCAACAATTAAGAATTGAAGACCAAGTAAGAAAAAATACACAAATTTATATGATTTATTAGTGTCGTTTTATTTATGAGATAAAAAATACAAAAAAATTCTACAAATAACACTAGAGTTTTAAAGAAAGTTTTTCAATATGTTGACTAGACAACAAGACCGATTGAATTATTTAGCACAATATAATTTAAAACGTTTCCACGGAGAAGGAAAAGAATTGAAGTTTGAAAATTCACACATTGGAAGATTTTAGATATGTCGATATTGATGACCATTTTAAGGAACTTGCACATGTGTAGTTCGTAAGATATTTGTCATGCATGAATATTCATTCCCGTGGGGATGAGATTATTGGATTGAAAACTATGTCATTAGAAATTGAGATCAGTTTTATACTTTTAACAACAGATGTACTTGGATCTATGTAGGTACGGTCATCTTTTACACTGAGAAGCTTACTCAACCGAATTTCGCTACTCCTTTTTTTTATGTGTCCAGACCAATTTATGCATATCTTAACTATTTTTATAAGACATACAACATGACTCTACAACACTAAAATATCAAGAAAATCCATAAAAGATGGCGACAATAGATTGAACTCATAATTTCTTCCATCTCAATCTCAAGATCATAGACTGAACATCTGTACTATTTTAGTAATTTATTGAAAAAGTAAATGATGTAGAAAATTTGACAATGGCGTTTATCAATGTCAATAATAGTTTATTGCTTAAAAAAAAGTCGTAAAAGGCCTAATATGACAGATTATATTTTTTAAGCAATAATGACAGATTTTGAAGTGTCATTGATACTCTTTTCTTGATATTCGATCTAAAGACAGGAAAAATAAAAGTCACTATATGTAGTTGAGAAGTTATTACTCATGGAATCCCACATTTGTAGGATACATTGTTCATAAACTAAGATTGTGTGTTGGCTGCCTAAGCCTGACCTGATTCAGATGGCTTGCTCAATTCCCTTAGTTGTTTTTCGGCATCCATGCGCTCGATGATTCGACGAGCCTCTTCTTCAGTTGCGGGAACAACGTTTCGAAGTCTGAATCCGTTTCTGTTAGCTTTTGCCTCTGGACTCACAGTAAAAGTGAAGTAGAATGTGTTCGAAACCTGCATTGGATTAAGTAGATCCCAACCAATTAGCAAGTTAACAAGTTTCTAGAGATTGCCAATGAGTAACATAACTAACATTAGAAGCTCATTTGATAGATTTATAGGTTTAAATCCCATTTTCAAACTTTCATACTTGTTCAAATTTTGTGCTGATAATTTCAAACAATCCAATATAGAATTTCACAGCACACTTTTTGTGGTTTGAGCTCTATGTTAACGCTAAATGCAATATACAAATACATGTTAAATGCAATATGCAAATATAATGACAAGGACAAAAACAATTTTTTACATATGATGAGAGACCAAAACAAAACATTTCAAAGCAGTTCAAAGGATAAACAACATAACAATATAAATACAAATAGTTCAAAAAGACCAAAATTGCATTTATACCATAGATTTATCATATAGTATTTTAGAATATGCAGGATAATTACCTCGCTAGACCTAATCTCTGGCCTAGTGACATGGGCAACGACTTCAACATTGATCAATGGCTGATCCGGATTTTCGACTTCTGTGTAAAGAACGCATGATGTGAAACGTAGAAAGTCACCGACGTCTACCTGCATGTGAAAAAACCAACATTTATTGTTAGTTGATAAAATGAAATTTACCCCAAGTCATTAGCTTAAACTTTTGAGTTAATTGTTAGTTTAATATAATTCAACGTGGTATCACAGCAGGAAGTCCAGAGTTCGAACCTTTCCCGAGTCTTTTCATCCCCAATTAAAATTGAATTCCACTTGTAGGACATTTCTTAAATATCAAAGTCTACAAATGAGGGAGAGTGTTGGTTAATATAATTAAAATTACCCCAACCCCTCAAGCTTAAAATTACCCCAACCCCTCAAGCTTAAAATTACCCCAACCCATGAGCTTAAGCTTTTGGGGTTGATTGTTGGTTTAATATAATTCAATATTTATACTACTCAAGTATTTGTTTCCTTTCTAGGCAAAGATAAGTGAAGATGGGTAACTTATACAAAGTAAACCTTTTATTCCTATGCATGAGTATAAAAGAACTCACAGGTTTTAAGAAATCAACATGATCAACTTCTAGAAAGTAAGGCTTCAATCCGGCAAATACATATGCAGTTGAGAAGGCCAATTCAAATGCTCGTTGCATCAGAAACCCTCCGAAAATCCGACCATGTATATTTCTCTGTTGCGGTTGACAAATTAAAGAGTTCTCGAGGCGAGTATCCCTGAGAAGAATGCTGTCTCTGTCTGCCAGGGCCGGCATGTCACAGAAGATTCTTCCCTCTGCTAGCAAAGCCTCTAGTCTTTTTACATACCCATTTTCCAGTCCCCACATATCACCTCTATTCTTCCTTTTCCTTAAGTTACTTCTGGCATCTGCTCCCTCGAAAAGTAATTTTTCTTCCTCGGTTTCTGGCAAAAGCCTGTTAACCAAAGCAGATTTCCCAGTCTGAGAGTCGCGAGCCACAAATATGAAGTTTGCTGTCAGAGCTGAGTCTGAAGTGTTTGAGCAATCTGCAGAAGAACCAAAAAGGTAAGATTGATTATAAGAATACGGCGTATAATACCAATTTATAGGTCGATAGGTGATTGGCGCTAGAAACCAAACAAAAACGATGTCTAACAATAAAAACTATCTAAACTCGAGTCATAAAAATAAAAATGTCCTTAGACCTTAATATTACTATTTAAGATTCAGCACAAAGCCACAAATTATATTTTGGAACAAAAGAACTAACATGGTGATAAAAGAATCTTCTCTTGGTTTTTTGGAGGAAGGTAAAGGGCCTCCAATTTGAAAGAGGATGGTGATCACTCTTATTCTTTGGGTTTGGGTTTGGGTTTGGGTTTGGGTTTGGGTTTGGGTTTGGTTTTACATTCAGGACTGTTAGAAAATGATAAACATCGCCTGATAGAGGACAATGAGCCTAGAAACTGTGGTTGGCAGTCTAGACAATTTTCAGAAGGATCAAGTTGTCGAGGTGGGAATCTGGAGCTGAAGCAAAAGCATGGAAACGAACCTAGCTCTGTCCCTACTGAGAAACAAAGTTGAACAAGAGAGGCTCCCTTCTTCAAACAGTGTCCGACTATTCGGTGTTTTATAGCAACTTAGAGGGAACGAATAGCATATTTGCATAGTGCCAAAACAACAAAGAGAAAACAAGCCAAGAAGCCCTCAGAGAGTAAGGCTAGACCAGGGAGCAGAGAGCTGAAAATTCTGTTACCTTTGTTGCCTAGTGGATTAGCAATGAAACCTCAACAATTTGAGAGGCAGCTGGTTTTCGTTCAAAATAATCAAGAGCAAGTAAACAAAGAAGATTTCTCAAAGATAGTACCACCAGTGGGAAGAGTATTTTGTGCAAAGCTAGCCTGGTTTTACCTTTAAAAATGCTTAAGATGAAACTCAAATCTAGTAATTAATAATACACCTTCAAAGATATCACGGACGAGAAAGAATATTGCCCAGTAGATACATGCTTCCTGAAGTTTTATCTACTTGGTCGGAGATAAGGGTAGAGTTGTATGGAAGAATGTCCCAATAACCCTTTTTCGGGCTCGTTGAATTAAGTGGTTCAATAATTTTTTTAATGATAACCAAGAGATTAATGAATGACAGAGAAGAAAGCTACATCATGTTAAATTAATCTACTGCAATGCGGATATCATAATAACCTAAAGATTGTCCACTCTTCCTTTGTTTCAGTGTTTATCATACTCTAAACCCAAAGATTACAGTAAATTATTCTTAGAGAGATTTTAGGACTAACTTTTAACAGTTAGAACAGTGATTGGTTACGATATTTCATAAATCATACCTTCTGTGGATTGAATCGTGTCTAACTGCACCTCGATGGATGATCGTCCAACCCATATGACTGAACCAACTATTTTCAAATCAGCATCAACACTAATCGGCTTCTTCAAAACAATCCTGTCGACAGAGGCAGTTACAAGCAAAAGTGGCCGTGTCGAGCTATCAACATCAGAGCAGTGCTGTCAAAGAGGAAACAAGGATTCATTATTCTTAAGAGGGGACACAATTTCATAGATTCATAGTGCAGAAACCCTTTATTAATTACCAATTTCATTGAAAGTTTCTTGTTTCTTATCAAAAAAACAATAATTTCCTTGCTCACTCATACATATCAGTCAAAGCCGCTCAGAGCTTTTCACCTAACTTTGATTGGAAGCTCATATATATATATAGACACTCACAAGTCAAACCACTAAGATGGAGAAAATGATGGGCATATATATATATATATATTATTTTTTTGATATTCGTGACTGTCCAAGCCAGCTTTCGGACACCTTGACTAATGTTAAGAGACATCACCCTACAATATTTGGATGTCAAGAAAATTCGTAGGAAATTAATTTCTAAGTAGGTGGCTATCATGGATTGAACCCGCATCCCAAGGTCCTCTTTGACCAATTGAGCCACTCTATCAATATTAATGATGGGCATATATGATTAGCATAACATGTCTCCATTTTTTATTTTTTTATTTTAATTCTGACCCACCTCTCAGTCATAAATTATTATACATCATGTTAGTCCAGCTATGATTTTCTTGTCAAATATCTCTAATTCCTTAGCTCGGTAGTTAAAATTCAACGCATCTTTTGAAGAGTTATGGATTCAAATTCCCATAATCTATTGAAAAGTATTTAGTATATATCATAACAGATGTGAAATGTGAGCTCCCCTTTATTTTCTACAAAATGCGAAAAAATCTTCAAATCCAAACGAAAAAATCAGCATGCATCATATCCAGAAATGAAGATTACAAAAAGGGGGAAAACAACCAAATTAGGTTTAGAAAATTGCATTCAATCAGCCGAAGTCCAAAGAAGACCCACAAATCCATTATCAATTTCAGCATACGCAGATCATTCAAGGAAGAAAAAGAGAGAAAAGCGAAGAAATCGCCATACTCTAACGGAGATGGTACCGGCCAAGGCATCAAGATCTTCAAGCAGCTTTCCGATCCTGACCTCGTTCCACGGATCACGGTACTGCTCTCTCAGAATGAAATCAGAAGAGAAATTATAGACGACAATAGTCCGGCTCTGCGACGGCGTCTTGGTGAGCAGTTCACTCTGCGGCGGCGCATCTTTGGGAGGATCGAGCAACCTCTCGAAGATGCTCTTCCTCGCCTCCCACAGAGCGGTGGTGACCGGCGAATGGTGCATTCCCGGCCACAGACTGATCGGTTTCCGGTTGGTACTGCCGGAGCCATCGACGGCGCGAGAGCTCGCCGGTAAAGTAATGGTGGAGAAGACGGAAATGGTCTTCGAAGGAGACGAATCGGAATTTGAATTGGAATTGGAATTGGAATCCATGGACAAGGATCGTTGGAACTGGGAATTGATTTTGGGGTTTGGATTATAACTCCAAGATTTGAGGGGAAGAACAGAGTTGAAAGCTTGAAGAGTAAGTTGGACTTTGGTTCTAACTTTCTCCATTGGCCTTAGCTATTATTATTTTATTTTTTTTATAAACATTACAAACAATCAATGCTTCATTCAATCACCACATTTATATGACCATAACTTTAATAAAAAAATGGTGAATGTGGGAAATGTGGTTGCTTTAACTTTGTTTAATAAATGTATATTTTATTACTATTTTATGGTATGGTTTTGGTAAGTTTCTTTTAGTTCAGTTTTCTTTTTTTTTTAAACAAATTTTGTTTTATTTTATACTCCGTTTGATAATCATTTGGTTTATTGTTTTTGGTTTTTTAAATTTAAGTCTATTCTCTCTCAAAAATTTCCTACAATGTGTTCCATCCTTCCTACCATTTATATTTATCTATATTTCTTTAAGAAAGTAGGAGAATACTAACTAACTTTTAAAAATAAAAACAAACTTTGGGAAGCTAATTTTTTTTATTTTTAAAAGTTGGTTGGTATTCTCCTACTTTCTTAAAGAAAGATGGATAAATGGTAGAAATGATGGAGCACATCGTAGTAAATTTGAGAGAAAATAGGCTTAAATTTGAAAAACCAAAAACAAGAAACCAAATGGTTATCAGACCCTAAGTTATTGATTTAGTTTTTGGCACTTTTAAGTTTTTTTTTTTTTTTTGAAAACCAAACATCTTCATTAAAAAACATCAAGTAACCTCAAACAATCAACCTCCAAAGCGGAGTCAACAACGGGAGAAAATTCTCCTCCCAAAAAGCTAACAAATTCTCCACAGACGAGAAAAAGCCACAAATGCTAAGGCCAATAGAATTACTTTTAAGTTTTATGGTAAGCTTACAATTGTCACCCAAACTCACTTAGAGGTAACAAGTGTTTGGTCTCTCCTCAATTTATGCTATTGACTAATGAGACTAAAGTTGAAAGTTATGTTCAAACAAAAAATAACCAACTCATTGGTAACGACAAAAGATAACCAACTCATTGGTAACGTTTAGGTAGCATGAAGGCCACGTAATTTAATTTCCTATTTTTAATTAATTCTCACCCTCTTTTTAGAATAATTAATTCTCACCCTAAAAGATTTTAATTTTGGCTAAAAGTAAATTTGCCTATTGTTAAAACTTAGTTATAGTAGTTTTCAAAAAAAAAAGTTATAGTAAAACTTAATATACTAGAAATTTATATATATATATATATATATATATGAGATTACAATCACTCGAATGTAGGGATTCAAATCTATGACTTTTTAGTTGTTTGGTGTATATTAATATGGTCGAGTTACTATTTTTATTGATATATAATCAACTACTAACTCACCTTAAAAATCTAGAAAGTTTTAAGAAAACAAAAAGTGATGGATTTAATTTATGTGATCATCTATTTAAATACTTTACTAATAAACTATATAGATTAACTTTAAAAAAAAAAAAAAAAAATCTATAAATGTGTATTCAATGATCAACCAATCATTTTATAGTAAATATATATTTTAATATGGTATAAGTGATCTTTTCATTTTGGTAATCAAGTCATATGTCATATCAATTCAACTCAACTATTGTTGACACAATTTTTAAAGGTTACAAGGATTACAAAAAAAGAAAATAACATAAAGTTAAGGAACATAACTAAAATCTACCACCTATAATTGTGTGTAACATTATACTTTTTTAAAAAAGTGGAAAGAAGTGTTATTTTTTAAATTAAAATAAAATTATAGCTATTCCAGAGTAAAAAATGGAACTTTTTAGAGTTCATAGACATTGTGCAACCAAGAGTAAAGTTTTGAGTATTTTGTAGTATTAATACACTTATTATTGACTAGGGACAAATGAAATGAATACAAACATTTTGACTCAAACAATATATGTGATTGAAAATTTAATTTCTTGATCAAAACTATATGGTCTCAATCAATTGAGCTACACTCAAGTTAACAAAAATATCATTTACATAAATGATCATACAAATTTATTCGAAACAAATGGACCCTGAATAATTGCAATATCATCCTCTTTTAGCACAAAATAATAGTTCAACAATATTAATGTATACTTTATCAACCGGGATTGAAAAGCTAACTACTGAAAATGAAGGAACTGTAGGATAGGATAGTAGAGTTAGCAACAGCTGCTTCAGAAAACAATAACCGATAAAGAAGGACTTAAATGACTCTTTAACAATAAAGACCTATAAATTAAAAAGTCATGGGTTCAATCTCTCCCCAAAAAAAATCTTCAGGTTTATTTTCTATTTTTACTGTTTTTGTTAGGAAAATCATGCTAAACAAGTTATGTGGAGAAAATATATTGTTCCTTTTTTATTTGAAAATCATGTTAAACAAGTTCGATGCAGAAAATATATTGTTCTAGTTTTACAAAGTTAAATTGTAATAAAAATAAATAAATCTTTAACATAATGAACTTCCAGTTCCATAGAGACCTGATCATTCATTCTTTAAACTTCATTACTAAAAATCTAAGACTAATAATCAATAATGCAAAAGTACAAAAGTTATTTCCAAAATAGGTACAAGATCAGTATTGAGTGGTGAAACTTTATTCATATCATACCAAAAAAATGTTATTGTTGTAAAGAAAATAGTATTTTTTAATCATAAAAAGCCATTTCAACTAAAATTTACTAACTTAACCCATAAAACAAAAAATAACAAACCTCTCAAGGATTACATGGCTTAAACAGCTATGAAAAACTCCTTTGGAAGCAAAGTTTTATGCATATTCTCCAAATATCTGTTGGGAATCACATGTTAAGTGATGTAAAAGATCATAGAGAGATGAAAATGTACACATAAAAGCTTCGAATTAAATCGAGATCAATAACATAAGTTTCGTGAAATTCTTGTATTTATTAATGCACTATAATAATACTAGAACTAGTAAACAGTAAAGTACAACTTTTGGTTGCATCATCATCATCTCTCCCTAACTACAATACCTTTCATATCGAGTTTCCTATACTCAACGAGCAACTATTAGTTCCTCGACGCCAATGTCGCAGTCGGAGTTTATAGGCATCATTATCTCATCTTCACTAGTGAAGTTATACCCTTCACCAATGGCCCTGAGAAGTTGGTATACTTCGAACATGGTAGGCCTTTCCTTTGCAGTTGGTACGACACAGCTCCTTGCAACTTTAAGAAACTGTAAAAGCTCACTGTCGATGTTCTTGCCAACCAAGGTAACATCGAGCGCGTCCTGCACTTTCGAGTTTTCGGACAATTGCGTAACCCATTCGACCAAATTCCCTTTGAAATCTTCAGGAGCTTTTGAGGCATGTGTTGGTTTCTCCCCTGTCACCAGCTCGAGAAGAACAACTCCGAAACTGTAAACATCGCCTTTTGGAGTTGCAACCAAAGTTCGGGCATACTCAGGAGCCACATAGCCTATATCTCCAAACTCCCCATTCACAAAAGTACTTAAATGAGTATCAATTGGATTCATGAGCCTTGCAAGACCAAAATCAGATATTTTTGGCTCAAATGTTTCATCTAACAAGATACATTTCGAGCTTATGTTTCGGTGGATGATTCGCGGGTTGCAGTTGTGGTGAAGCCAAGCTAATCCTTTTGCTGCCCTTATTCCAATTTTCAGCCTCACAGACCATTCCAGAGATTTTCCATCGCCGTCAGCAGGATGTAGCAGATCGTGGAGAGTTCCATTGGGCATATCCTTATAGACCACAAGCCTCTCCTTTTTAGCCACACAGAAGCCTAAAAGTGGAACCAAGTTTGCGTGTTTTACGCTACCTAAGGTAGCCATCTCTGATAAGAACTCCTTCTCCGTGCGCTGCGATTCTTGCAACCTCTTAACCATCAATGAAGTTCCATCCTCGAAAACTGCTCTGTATATACATCCAGTTCTCCCTGACCCAATAATGTTGTTCTTGCTGAAGTTGTTTGTAGCTTTCATGAGGTCGCTTAAGCTCATCTTTGGTACCGATTTCTCAATAACAGAAATCTGCACATAGATATAAATTTAACCCTTAGAGAAACATCATAACAAATATAAAAAAATATATATATAGAAAATCAAACACAAATCCAGGATTTCGATAAAGATAGAAAGATTAACAGCTTACCTTGATTCCTTTTGTTCCTTTTATGTTTCTTGCCCACTTATTTCCTTCCGGGTCATCATTCCCCTTCCTCCTCTTCATCGAGGCGCTACGGAAATAGAAAAACATACCGATACCTACACCAATTGTAGCAACCGTAACCCCCCCTATAGCTGCTCCTGCAATCACTGCAGTATTGGGCTTATTCGAAGGCGACAAGCAAGCATCCAAAGGACGCCCACACAGTCCAGGATTATTGGCATACATATCACCTCCAATTTTCAGTTTACTGAACTGAGGAACTGGTCCAGTCAAAAGATTACTAGCTACACTAAACCTCGTCAACCGATCGAGCAAGCCGATCGCTAGAGGAATCTGACCAGACAACTGGTTGTGATCCAGGTTGAGAACATTCAGATAGCTACAATTAGCAAGGCTTTCGGGTATGGGACCAGTAAAATCATTTGAAGACAGATCCAAAGTAGTAGCATACCCGACAACGGTTCCGATATCGGTAGGAATCCGGCCCGAAAAATGGTTGTTGGAAAGGTCCAAGGCAGTCAAGCTAGTGCAATTCTTAATCCCAGAAGGGAATTGACCCTTAAGCCCCAAATCAGAGAGGGAAATACTTAAAACCCTATTCTCATCAGGATGCCAACACATAATCCCAGCAAATTTGCAGATTGCCCCCTCAGAACTGTTGCTAAATTCCCATGAAAACAAGTAATTATTAGGATCCTGAATTGAATCCTTTATGCTTTTTAAACAAAACAAATCAGTCTCAGTAGCAAAGGTGAAATCATTACTACTCAACAACAACAACAACAACAACACCACAAATCCAGCAACCAAACAATCCACAACTCGATTACAAATCATAGCGTTCAATTTCATAACAATCAAAATTCCTTGCAACAATTATCAATTCCAATTGCTTCAACAAACAGATATTTCCATTTCCAATTCAAAGCCAAACTAACAGAACAATCAAACAAAAACCTAGCAAAATTCAATTCGGAGTCCAAATCTTCCAAGTAGAAATAAAACGCGAAATTCGACTGCGATTACAGAAAAACCTCACACTAGCTTGCGGAATCAACCAGAAATCGTGGAAAACTGGTGGAATTGAAGAAACCTTCAAAAGGGGTTGCTGAATTCAACGAGAAAACCTCGAAAAAAAGAGAGAAAACGAAGCAGAAGCTCCAGCTTAGAAGATGGAGATAGAATTCCTTCAATGGCGGACTTGAGAAGCTTACACGAGAGGGAAAATTCAGTGTGAACAAGAGAAAATATTGAAGAAAGTAGAAATTTCATGGAAAAATAAAAACAAGAACTCGACTTTCCAATCGGTCAATAAATTGAAAATAGAAAAATTAAGCAAAAGAAAGAAAAAAAACTTTTTGCAGAATTTTATATCGTATATTTGATTATTGTTGTTAAATTTTTTAAATTTTCCTTAGTGTTATAAATATTTTATCTTTGGTCTATTTTTGCACAAATTCCAATTTAAAATCAACACATTAGTTACTAATTAATTATTATGAAACGTATAAAAATGAAGTTATGAAATTGTAATTAATTATAAATGAGATTTCATATTTTATGGTCGAATTTAAATTAAAATCATACTTAATGATGTAGATGACAAAATGAGATTTTATAAAAATACAATTTTTGAATTTTTAAATAAAAAATCAAAATTACAAATATTTTGATTTGAGAATAAAATTACAAATATTTCTTCAAAATCGTATAAATAATACAATTTTTCAAAAAAAAAAATGAAGTGCGAATAATGTTGATGGGACCCACGCGTTCATTTTCTTGACTTGACTTGGATGGTGACTTAAAGTCTCTTTCTTTTCTTTTTTTTTAATAATAATAAAAAAATAAATTGTATTTTTGTTGATTTGTTGTTAAGGTAGTTTTGTTTGTAAATAAAGTAATTTTTGAACTAGTTTCTTTTGTTGGTCATTTGTTGGATTTTGGAAATTTATGATTGAAAAAGTCTAAAAATATTCCGAAATAATAGTGTTAAAATTTGGTTAGAGACAGAGCACATGTTACATATTGACTCTAATAGTAATGACAACTAGTTTAAGATTGAACATAATTTTATTTTAAAGATGCTGTTATTTTTATATAGCATTTTAACAATTAAAATGGAAGAATTAGACTTGTTGAACCAAAAAAAAAAAAAAAAAAAAGGAAGAAACTAACTTCGTAGTGTTGTGGGGAATTTAAAATAATAAAAATGCAAGGTGAACTTGTGTGATGGTTACCAAATGTGTCGGTGGCACGATTGATTATCTGATTTAATATTAATCTATTTCTATCTTACGATCATGAATTTGATTCTTAAAATCAGTATTTGTAATCTCTTTTCTCCAATTTGTACTAAAAAAAATATTTAAATATTTGAAAGTAGTTACAAATATACAAAAGTAATCTAAATAGATTACAACAATTGTAAATGGAAGATTCGAATCTATGAACCTATTAATTATTAAGTTTACGTTGATGCCGTTGAACTACTACTCACTCTTTGGTATGAATTACTCAATTGTGTATTTGGATAACTCCAATCCTAACTATGAACTTTTTAGATTATAATTAATGCATTTAATATGCCAATTAATTTATGTTCTTTTGAATAAATAAACATTAATTTTAGTATGTGAATATTAGAATATTCAATATATTAAAGTTAATTCATTCATTTTCATACAATTATAAAAATCAATATTTTTTATTCACCATTAACAGGAACATAACTCAAAGTAAAAAGTTTTTAGACCATAAGTTTGAATCTTCTATTATTTCTTGTTGAACTAAAAACACAATTTTCTCCCTCCAAAAATAAAGGAATTATTTTTTACAAAAATTGAAATTTGGTTTTCAAGTTCCTAATGCAATGGAATTGAATACAACTCACAAATCCCATTGGGAAAAAAGAGCAAATTAAAGGTCTTTCACCGACTATGAATGCCAATAACTCAAGAGGCCGTGGAGTTTACTTTTTTTTTTCTTTTTCTTTTTTGCTTTGTGTCTTTCTATTCGAGTGAAGTTTATTTATTTTTATTATAAGTTAGGGGACCAAATATCCAAAGTTCTTAAATAAATTAGAGTTAAATATCAATTTTTAAAATTAACCTGTGATTATGATGTTAAATTATATTATCACCAAACAATGAAGAGTCACGTCTCATTTGGTCGGTAGAGTTTAAAAGCCAATTTCATGTATGCAATGAACAAATAACAAAGATATTAAAGGTCATTTTGACAAATAAATAATTATTAAAAAAAATTCTGAGTTTTTTTTAAGAGAAAAATAATTCTGAGTTGAGTTATGTAAATTATTCATCGAAAGGAAATCTCTTTCTATCTAACAATTTTGACTTGGTCTTTTATTAAAAAAAATTATTTAAAGGAAAATGTTGATTAGGTCTTTGCTTAAATCAACCATAGTACTAGAGATAGTGGGTAAAAGTAGGCGTTAGGTTCTCATTTTTATATTTACATTAGCCATATTTTGTTAATATTTTTGTCATTTTTATTCGTATTAAAAAAAAAATACAACAAAAATATTAACAAAATATAGCTAATGTAAATATAAATTAACTATAAAATCTCAATTTATTTAAAAATGGTAATACTTGTAGCGTGTAAAAAATCCAATTCATTTTATAACTATGTCAAGAGCATAAAAACATTTTATAACTAAATCAACAAGAATATAGTACATAAAAATAGATTAATAATGAAAAAGTTAAGTGTGTTTCTGATCTCCTACCTTATTATTGAACAACAATATAAATAAATATATATATATATATATTATATTATGTTATGGTCCATTATATGCTACATGCATATTTTACATGATTTCTATTCCATCATGTTTGATCAAATCGTGTGAGGCATAACCGTAAAGTTTGGCTAATTAATAGATTAGAGTAAATGAGTTCATGTCATTTTCATATGATTTCAAAATTAGCATTTTCAAACAAATTATAAAATTTGCTTCTTTAGTGGGATAGATAGAACACAACTTACAATTCCATTGGAAAAAAGAACAACATGGTTTTGCATTAAAGATTGGAATCTACAATATAAAAGTCAAATATTGGATTCTTCGCTCAAACACGTGGAATTGAAATAGATTAATAAATAATATTACACAAATAATCAATTATGTCACCAACTCATTCTGTGAATGCCAATTACTGTTGTGACCATTGAATTTAACTATTAACTATATGTTTTTATTTTATTTAAAAAACTAAGATTTGTCTGATAATTATTTAATTTTTTGTTTTTTATTTTTAAAACTTAAGCCTATAAAAATTACATTGTCATATGTTTTTCTTACTTGAACCTACATTTAACTTATATTTTTAAAATAAAATCAAAATTTGGAAGAAAAAAAATAAGCCAAAATAGAAAAATTGATTTGCATTTACATATTCTTTTTTTTTAAGGAAAGATGAAATACATTGTAGGAATTTTAAATAAAAATAAATTTAAATTTCAAAAACTCAAAATGAAATGGTTAACTACTTCACTTCTATACTTTAATATTTTATATAAAAGATATAGGATTATAACTTATTTGCAATTAGGAACATAAGTCTCGTGCTATCTTGTACAACTTAGTAACAAAGTTTGAAATTCCCCACTCTCAAATATTGTTAAAGATAACCTTTTAAATTTTTGTCAATGACACGATTAGTTTCATACAGTAAAAGCAACCTTACATAGAAGAGATTACTACTCCGAACTTAAAATCGTGATGTTAAATTGTATCACCAAATAGTAAATCAAGGCACCATTGATTCATTCGATATAAATATAAATATTTTAAATATTAAAAAAACAATAAAGAAGTTAGTTAGATGAAATTATTTACTCCTAAGTTTAGGGTTAGTATATCTTTTTTTTGGACGAAAGTTTAGGTTAGTTGAGTTGACATATTTAAATAATATTTTAATTTGGTTTTTATTATATAATATGTTAATTAATAAAAATAGTATTTTTAGAGAAATTTTAATTATTTCTTCCACATTTCCAAAATAGATGCTGATTTAAATGCTAAAGCCACATTTTCATTTTGAATTTCTAAAATATAAATGCTAAAGCATTATTTAAATAATTTTTCAAAAAGTAAACCTTTACGACTAACACCGTACATAAAATCTCTAAAAAAAAATACCGTACATAAAAACTATACAACCAATTTTCTTTAATGATAGAGGCCAAATTTAAGATTAAAAAATTATAACTTTTAAAAAATATATAAAAAAGACTAAATTATATAAAATGTCTCTATCGTCTAAAAAATATCTTTGAATTTTGAAAAGTTTTAGAAAATGTAAAATTATTTTTTAAAATAAATTTTGATGAAAATCGTAAAAATTTAGAATAAAAATACTTCTAAAATTTTAAAAAATTTAAAAATATCCTTAAAACTTTTAAAAAATAAATAAATAGACTTTAAAAAGTTAAGAAAAATATTATCAACTTTTATATTAAAAATATTACACTTATTAAAATAGTGTTTTTCATCTTTTACTTTTATATTTAATTATGTTGGTAAATGACAAATTTTGTAAGAATAGTTTTTTGTTAAAGAAATAATAAAAAAAGGAATTCATGAATTAAATTCGAAACTACCTTTGTAGTATTTGATCGTCATCTACAATCGAACTCCAAAATTACACATAAGAGCTCAGAAACGTGAAGAAAAATTGAGATTAGTGGCAAATCGAGTCACGAATTTCGGGCAAAGTCATTGGGATTTCTTCATTATCGACGGCACAACGAAAAATGCTGGAATCCGTCTCTGTTTTTTCTCTCTCAATTCCATTTGTGGATCATATCTTCCTTTTTGTTCCACGGTAATCCGGATTCTCAGCCCTCTTTTGTTCCACATTCAATAATTTCTCTAAATTTCATTTACAATCGATGTTTGTTACTGATTTTGATTCCATTCCGACGCGATTGATTGATTGTTTGTATGATTTCAACAATTTCGTGCGTTGTTTCGGATTCGAGGTGTTGAGATTTTAGGTATAGGATGATTCATTGTAGATTTGACAATTTGTTCGTGTTCTAGGGATGGTATATGGTTGTTGTTGAGATTCGTGTTTGAGAAATGGATTCGGCTAGGAGTTGGTTTCATAAGCTTCAGCCAAGAGATAGGTTGAGGGGGAGCTCTACGAAGAAGAAGGATAATAGTTTGGGAGGGAGTGGGAATGGGAATGGGAATGAGGATTCTACTGATCAAATGGATGATGAAGCGCTTTCTAATTCCACGAAGCAGAAGGCTGCCGCAGCCAAGCAGTATATCGAGAATCATTACAAGGAGCAAATGAAGAATCTGCAGGAGAGAAAGGAAAGGTATTCATAGTTGCTTATCCGTTTTGTTTATTTGAAAACCATACCGGAGTGACCTAGTAATCAAGAGTGTTATAAGCGCAATCTATGGTTGCCACCTTCCTAGGAAATGTTTTTCTATGGTTTCCTTAACATTGTAGGATTCAGCGACATTTTCCGTGAAAATAGTCGAGGTGCTCGTAAACTGACCCAGACACTCTCACGAATATCAAAAAAAAAAAAAAAGTGCAACCAAAGTGTTTGTATACATGAAACTTGTGAAGCATGGTTTAACTAATGCATTCTAATGATTCTGGCCCTGGAATGTCTAATTTTTTATGGCAAGTGAAGACAATGTATTGAACTATGCAATGACTTTCTTTGGTGGAAGTAGACTGTTGTCACAGCAGTATGTCCTGCCAAAGTTAATAGTTTTTAAAGCAGTTTTTGAAGAACATACATATAACTGCCCCTAGAATTCATGGCTACTTTCTCAAATCAATTGTTGGGTCTTTGTCTAGTTGGTAATAGAGACTCTTCATTTGCTAGTGAAAAGTAAACCAGATTAGTTACAGTCGCAGATGTACCCCCAATGCTAGAGTTTGCAGAAAGACACCTCTGGTCTTAATTCATTATAGTTGAAATGTAATTAAAAAACGTACATGAGAGACTACACTGGAAAAAATAGTATTCGTTTTTTTTTAACTTTCTAACCCTGGTTTCTTACAAACATGTGAAACTACCAAGTTATAGGTTCTTATTTTAGTAAGTTATGAATGGATGTAAGTGTTGATAATTTTTTCGGATGCAGGCGAAATATATTGGAAAAGAAGTTGGCTGATGCTGATGTTTCCGAAGAAGATCAAAACAATTTACTTAAGTTTTTAGAGAAGAAAGAAACTGAGTACATGCGCATCCAAAGGCACAAAATGGGTGTCACGGACTTTGATTTACTAACAATGATTGGAAAAGGTGCTTTTGGGGAGGTATGGTTCGCTTTTGGGGCCCTTTCTCTCATTAAACTGAAACCATCTCTCTCTTGTTAATTGGGTTTTTGGATAGTTTTTGGTTGAAATTGTCTACTGCTCAATCTCCATAACTACACTTTTGGAAACATACTCATTAGCTAAAGTTAGTTGTTCAATTAGTTAGATTAAACTAAAATCTGTTTTTTTTAATTGCCAAGATTCTTCTGGGTGGACACTCATAAAAGATCCATTTTGATCATAATTCAAACAAGTCTAGATTTCCATTTTTTAGAATAAATTCAAACAAGTTTTGGAAGTACAGAAAATGTTGAAAATAAATTTGTGATGTAAACTTTTGAAAATTTAGAAGTGTATTTGATTTTGTAGAACTTTTCCCATGATAATAATATTCTTTCCTACATCTCTAAGAAAGTTTGGTTCTGGTTCTGGTCCTCAAGGGCGGATGAAGATTTAGACCATCTCTTTTGGGATTGTAAGATGGCTTCACAGGTGTGGAGACAGTTCTTTGAGGGGTTTGGTCTTGTGCTAGCAGGCCAGGGTTGCAGGGACAAAGTCCTATAAGTTTCTTGACTACTAAATATTTTGTTGGGTTGGACCGATTATTTTGTGAGATTAGTTCAAGTGTACATAACTGGATCTAGACTATTACATTAAAACTTGAAGAACTAAATTGAAAAAAAAATGGTTAGAACCAAAACCATATTAAACCAAATTTGTTTGTGTAGTTAATTACTATTTCAGGGTAACTTCTCAAGTATATTATGTTCCTTATCTTTGTAGGTTCGTGTTTGTAGAGAGAAGACTACAGGTCAGGTGTATGCTATGAAAAAGCTTAAAAAATCAGAGATGCTTCGGAGGGGGCAGGTAATTTGTGGTGGCCTGCCGCCTGCCATATCTTGTATTCCAGAACTTATTATTCTCTGCATTATAATGAGCAATTTTGGAGATCTTTCAGGTGGAGCATGTGAGAGCTGAAAGAAATCTGCTTGCTGAAGTAGACAGCAATTGCATCGTGAAACTCTATTGTTCTTTTCAAGATGATGAGTTTCTTTACCTTATTATGGAGTACCTACCGGGTGGAGATATGATGACTTTATTGATGAGAAAGGATACATTGACTGAAGATGAAGCAAGGTTTTACGTTGGAGAGATAGTTTTGGCTATTGAATCTATTCATAAGCACAATTACATTCATAGGTCTGTGGATTTTTAATGCTCTTTGCACCGACTCCTTTCGATATTTATCATGAATTATTTATTGGGGATTTTGCATGTATTACTGGTTGAGTTCTATTAGTGATAGAATTCAATCAATGATAGACTGATTCTATCACTGCTTGAATTTTTTATCAGTGATAGAACTTCAAATTGAGTTTTATCACTAATTAGTGATATAAATTAATGTAGAATTATTTTAGAAATTGTGCTGCAAATATAATACAAGAGTTTGAATGTGTTGTTGATGGTAAATTCTCTTATTTATTTATGATGCGATATGCTTTGAACGCATTAATGCCCTAGCTAACACAACATTAGTGAACCACGTAAATTCTGTTGTTTGTTCTTCTTCTTTCACGTTTTCTTTAGCTTCATATCGATTGTTGATTGCCGTTTTCATAACAATTTACATGATAAAATATAAACTTTTGTGCTGTATGGCAGAGATATTAAGCCTGACAACTTGCTGCTTGATAAATTTGGGCATTTGAGACTCTCAGACTTTGGACTATGCAAGCCATTAGATTGCAGTACACTTCAAGAACAAGATTTTGATAGTGCTCGAGCTGGACAAAATGATGAGCGCAATGCAGCTCCTACACGTACTCAACAAGAGCAACTAGAACATTGGCAGAAGAATCGTAGAATGCTTGTACGTTTTCCTCTACCTAAGTTTGGGTTCTCTTATTTTTTGTTTTAGATGGCATATGTTGAAATGAACTTATAGTTATCAAGGGATTTAGTTAATAGACCATGGTCCACTGTTTGCTTATTTAGTGCTGCTATGAAATGGGCTTTTAGGATTTTTCTTGTTTCCAAAGTCATTCTCTTAGTCTTAGATTAAATATCCATATGGTCCTTAGTCTGTTAGATAAATTTTTATTTGATTTTAAATTTATTTAATTCTACTCTTACTGTATTAAAATTCTCAATCAGGTCATACATAAAGCTTTATTAAGTTTGTTAACAAAAATTTGATATATTATTAAATTATTGTTTTATTAATTTGTTTAGATGAGTGGATATGTCAATTGGATGCTATTTGACACATGAAACCTAACTCGCCCATACAAAATTCAATTAGCCCATCAACAAAATTTGTTGCTTTCAAGTGGCATGTCTAAGGGCATATGTTTATGTATTCAAACAAAACTGGCATAACAACTTTTTGTTAACATGTTCTAACAATTTTTTACAGCACATATAATTGGGAATTTAAAATATATTATGGTTAAAATTGAAACTTTTAAAAGATAAGGATCAAATTGAGAATTGAGTAAAAGATTAGGGACTATTAGGTATATTTAGCCATTTTTTGTTTTTTAAATCTCGCCGATTGTTTAGGTGCACAGGGTTTCTTCTTTTACCTTATGACATATTTGAATTCAGGCTTTTTCAACAGTTGGAACACCAGATTATATTGCTCCGGAGGTTTTGTTGAAGAAAGGTTATGGAATGGAATGTGACTGGTAAGTCTAAATTATTGTTTGTCTATGTAGGCTGAATATAACAGTTTTTGTGATAAAACATTATGAACGAATTTTATATGCAGCCTTTTACAGTTTTATGTTTTCTTTACAAATATTAGGTGGTCACTTGGAGCTATTATGTACGAAATGCTTGTTGGCTACCCACCTTTTTACTCTGATGATCCAATGTCGACATGTCGGAAGGTAATATTCAACTTCAATTTTAAATTTATATCCACAATTTATATAATTTTCTCATGATAAGTGTGTATTTATCCTTTTGTTTCCAAAGTCCACATGAAACTTAGATATTGCTTGTACTAATTTGTAGGTGAAGTTGTTAAGATCTAACACAAACTAAAATAAAATACGATAAAATAGATAAATCTCTCGAGAGGATCTCTCAAAGAGCCAGAGTACAAAAGACGACAATTCAATTGGATGCTAACAAATGACCTAATCCATCCTATTTATAGGAAACCCTAGAAATAACCTAATTTGTTAAAAAGACATAAAAGCCCAATGTAATTAAATAACAATTAAATAACAAATAATAAACTAATTCCTAAATTCCCACGATCGTATCAGAAGTCCTATGTAACTTGATATCTCGATTCTTTTTCATTTCCGGCTAAACATGCCAAATGGTCTCTTATTGTATAGTTGTCCTTTCATTTGCGAAGTCCATGAAACTTTGATATTACTTATATGATGAACTTGTTGGTGATGTTGTACTCTGTTAAGGATCCTACATTGGAAAAGTGAGGAGACCTTAGAACCTTATAAGAAAGGGGAACTACTCTTTTTATAGTCAAATAATTTTGAGATGTAATATAATATTATCTAATATAGCATCAGAGCTCATTAAACCCAAACGGGTGTTCGGTCCAATAAAAGTGAAACTAAGATCCAATTCAAGATTGGTGAACAAAGAGGCACCATCTTGAGAGGGCATATTAAAGATTCCCATTGGAAAAGTGAAGAGATCTCCCAACCGTCATGAGAAAGATGAGCATACTTCTCTTATAGCCAATTCATTTTGAGATGAAACCCATACTATCTAATATACTCTGATTATTACAGACCAAATGGTCCTTGATCTTTTTTTTAATGTAATTCGTAATTTTGTCCTTATTCTTTTAAATTTAAGGGTTTAGGGTTTTGTAGTCTTAAGTGTATTTAAAATTATCAATTAGGCGATCTCATTAAAATAGGTCAAAGTTTGTTAACAAAAAACTGGTGTCGTAACTCATAAGTTATTGTTTTATCAGCATGTTTCCTGGCATTTTTACATGCCACTTGGAAATGGATTATGTTGATGGGGGGATTATATTTTACTAATAAGCAGGTTAAATTTCATGTTCCAAATAGCATCCGAGTGACTTGTTCATGAATACTCATTGTTAAATCAATAATTCAACCTCACATCAACTTGTTGCTAAGAAATGTTTTCTTTTATATGTGAATGTCCTAGTCAGTTTACACGCACCTTGACTATTCTTCCAGAAAAATTGTCTGTTTCGGCCTCATTTGCTAACAAATTGATTTTAGTGGCATGTTTCCGGTAGAAGAATTATCGTGTTTATTAGACTTGAGCGTTGATGTGACAGGAAGAAGAATATAGGGCTCCTAAATGTTTGGTCTTTCCTATCTCTTGGCTATATAATGGAATGTTGGACAGTTAAAGCTTTATTTATTATTTTTTTGATGTTAACCCTTTCCAGATAGTAAACTGGAAAACTCATTTGAAGTTCCCTGAGGAGGCAAAGCTATCTTCCTTGGCAAAAGATCTCATCAACAAATTACTATGCAATGTTAACCAGAGGCTAGGTACAAATGGCGCGGATGAACTTAAGGTGTTGTATGGTGTGTCCATTTCTTAATTTCTTTTGGTTTAATTTGAAATTTCTTAAATAATCTAAAGTTTCCTGCCTGCCTTTTTATCATCTAGGTTCATCCCTGGTTTGAAGGTATTGAATGGGATAGGCTATACCAAATGGAAGCTGCATTTGTTCCTGAGGTTACAGATGAGCTAGACACTCAAAATTTTGAAAAGTTTGAAGAGGTAGCATTATGTACCTTTACCTTTTGTTAATTTTTCATAGCAAATTGCTTTGGTCATTATCTCATCTCATTTCTTTTTTCATATTTCTATTTCTACAGTGTGACTCACAAAACAGTACTTCATCTAAAAGTGGTCCATGGAGAAAGGTGATACTCTAAGCACTTATTCATATATCCTTTCTTATATTCAACTACATTTGCAGCCTATGATATTGTGTACATCCTTGTTAAACGCTTAAGCTAATAACTAATTTTCATCCTTGTTAAAAGGTTTAACTCAAAAACTTGTGTGTAATCCTTTGTTCATATTTTAATATTCTCCCTCACTTGGTGAGCTTAGAAACTAAATAAGCAACTATCAATATTAATGGGGGTATTACAAGACTTTGAACGCACAATTTCATGCTTTGATAATAGGATAAACAACTATTGACATGCATTTTGATTATTCTTACAAGACAATTGTCGACCCTACTAAGTACTACATTTGGTTGTCAAGAAAACCAGTAAGAAATTATATAAATGTGTTCTTATTCTTGTTTTCTAATTTCCTTTTTGATATGTTGTTTTGTATTAGATGCTCTCATCTAAGGACATCAACTTTGTTGGATACACTTACAAGAACTTCGAAATTGTCAACGATTATCAATTGCCTGGGATGGGTATGTCTCCACACATACAGTTTGAAATCTTTACTTTCTGGCTTGATTAGCACATCTTACAAACTTATTATTTTATGTTGATGTTCTTGGGACTGTTAGTGAATCATTTACAGTTGAAATATGAGTCAACACTCTTCTTATACATATATATTAACTCTACTTCAATCATCTCATACTAATAATCAGATAAATACTAGTTAGTTAGTGGCACTCACTAAACATATTTAAACTTCAATTTGTAAATGTTTTCAAGGAACCTCTTTATTTCTCTCCCCCCACTAATTACACTTCAAGCATTTTAAAATTAGCACATTTTAGCTCCAAGCTTTCTAGTTAGCATGTCCTGATGAGAGAGACCACTCATGGAAATTGATTCTCTGTTAATGTGTAGCTGAGTTGAAGAAAAAAAGCTGCAAACCGAAGAGACCCTCAATCAAGTCACTCTTTGGTATGCATCAACACTCTCCTTTTTCACTCACTGTTCACACAACTTATTACCAACTCATTCCATTACAATGCTATCTGACTGATTTGAATCATCGTTTCGGACAGATGGCGAGTCGGAAGCATCAGATGCATCTGTTACATCTAATCATAGTCAGCGCACCGAAGGTAGCTTTTCGAACTCAATGACATCATCTCAACTGGATGTAAATGAAGAGAGGAAACAATCGATGTAGTGTATCGATTCTCTGTGGATCATCGGATGAAACTGCAGGAGCTTGGATTCATTTGTCCTTAGATATTTTGAGTATATATAGGTCACCAATTTAGGATGATGCATTCTGCATCAAAATTCTTTGACCAACTTCGGATTGAAAGAAAATTAATTTAGAGCAGTGATGGAGGTCGGTTTTTGGTTTCTAACTATCGACCTTGGAGCCGAGCCTTCGTCCTTGGTAGCATTGTTCGTGAATGACAGATCTGAATAGTTATGATTCTTGACCATTGAAGTTTAATATTTTTCTTCTTGTTGCCTTTTTTTTCTTTTTTTTCCCCACGTCTAATTTGGTGGGTTATCTCAACAATTTGTTGTACAAAACATACCAAACCAATAGCAAATACATATCTACTCAAGTGTAGATAATACACAGCAAAATCAATGTCTTTATGATTCGGTTAAATTTCTTGTCCAAATCATCTTACCATTTGTTATATCAATATGTTAATATTTTCTTCTAAAACACATTTTATTTGAGGTTCTAAGAAAATGTTTCACGTGAAAGAACTATAAATATTTGATGGGGAAAGGGTAAGCCCAAAAAAGAGAAAGTGTAAAAGTAAGATAGTTTTTGAAACTTATGCCAAAAGAAAGGCAATTTTAAAATTACTAGAATTTGAATACGCACGTGATAATTTTTTAAATAATAAATTATATATATGTGTTTAATAAAAATATGTCAATGGAGTGAAATAAATAGTAAGTATATTTTTTTCAAAAAAAAAAAAAAAAATTTCATGTTACAAATTGATTAAAAAACAACATACAATCGAGTTGTTTCTCTAAATATATTTATTAATATACATCTATGAACTTACCTAAAGAATTTATGCACTCCCCAAGTATTTATTTTAAGGCAACAATTAAGCAACAAAAGATCCCCACAAAAATTATTGCAACAAAACAAAAGAAAATTTAGATGAAAGTTAAGGTAAATAATCCAACAAAAATAAGATAACTAAATTTTTTTATTATAAAACAAAAAACAAAAAGAAACAAAGAAAGGTAAACCTAAGCAAAGAAAAAGTTTTGAGTATGTTGGTAAAAAAAAGGGTTTATTAATAATAAAAGAAAAATTAATAGAGACAACGTTGAATTATATTGTCATTAGCAAAGACCAAGAGTGTTTATTTAAAAAAAAATATAAATAAATAAACAAGATCAGGAGTGATTTTTGTTTTTTAAAATTAATTTATACAAGAAACATGTAAAAAGTTCTCCTTTCCCTTTTGGTATAAATCAATATTCGGAAAACAAGAGCAATAGCTTAAGTATCAGTGTATACTTAATGACAAAGAGGTCTTGAGTTTGAGTCCCCCACCCCACAATTGTTGTAATCTAAAAAAAAAATCATTATTAAATAAACTATTAAGTTTAATGATACACATCGTCCTACACCCTTGTTTATGATAATGGCTTAGGATCAGTCCTGTGGCTGCTTCTTAGCTTCCAATTCACTCTGCAAGCAGGATACAATTGAGACACATTTAGTTGAAGAGAAACTTTAAATTCTATGAAAAAAGATCCTTATGGTAAGTTAATGAATCAATTTTAGCCTTAAACTTATATTCCATCAAATTAAAATTGACCAATAAATTGTACAAAATCCAACCAACAAACATGAGCCTAAATCATGAAACAAAAAATGTCCGAACTCTATCATGAAAATACTTGAACCTAGCCACAAAATCAAACAAAACCGAAAGGTTCAAATTTAGTAACAAAATTTGCAATCATTCACACTCGGCTACTCACAAAAACTACTCACCCAACCATCAATCCTCAAAACATGAGAAAAAGGGAGAGGGGCTCCTCAAATTAAGGTTACTAAGTGTACAATGGTTGAAATAGATAAAATTGAAGGTTTAAGGTGACAAATGACTCAACTATATAGAACTTCTTCCCTAACTTTTTTAAATCCGTGAGTGTCTAAGCTAGCTTATGCACATCTCATTCTCACAGGACAACTGCACATTTAGTTGTCAAGGTAACTTATAGGTGGCTATTATAAATTGAATACTTTATTAGAATCTATTCTAAGTGATAGCAACTTACCTTTCAACAAGCTTGCAAACAGAAGCAGACGATTCAGTCCTCCATGGTTTTAGTCTTTTGATAACTGAACAAGTAAGCCGGTTGGTGATTGCACAGTTCGGAGGAAACCAGAGCCAATTAAATCCCGAATATGGAATCTCATATCGAGCGAAGAAAACCGAAGGCGCTTCTTCTGCAAAGATGTCATCATCATTTCTTTATATTTGGTACGTTTTAGCAAAGAAATGAGTTCCTTTCTACCCTGAATCAAGAAAAAGAAAGGAAAAGAACACACATCAGTACGTGAGATTTCGTCAAAGATAAGTCGGAATTTTCATTACAACTCAAAGAAAGTTGACCTATAGAACAAATCCCATTCAAGGTCCTTTAAAACTCTTTTTTTTTTTAGTTCTACCACAATTGGGGGTGGGAGATCTGAACCCATGACCTCTTGGTCATTAGAGGTATACTAATGCAATAATGCCGTTGAATTATTACTCTGGTTGACGCCCTTTTTTGTTACTTTTGCATATATAATGATAAGTTTTTGCTTCTATAAAGAAAAATTCGTTGACTTCCTTCAAACTTGCAAGCTTCCACACATCTTCCAAAATTCTAATTTTCTCCTTGATTCTTGATTTCCCTCAATCAAATCCACCACAGCAGAGCCTAAAACTACACTACTAGACAAGAGGATTCTAATCTTTCCTTTGAAGTTCTGCCCACATAATATTTGGGGAGGAGCTTTGCCATAAGAACCAATTTTTTTTTTTGAAATCGGGAAATCAAGCTTCACTCAACTATACCCGGGGTAACCACGCCCGTCCCTAGGCTAGGCACCGGGAGACATCGAAGAAATGAAGACACAAGAGGTGTCTACAAATTAATGTCACAAGTGAGTTTCAAACCTAGCCATAAGAACTAATTCGAACAGACTGAATACCATTTATTTAAATAATCACAAGATTTTAAACTTCATATTTCTACATATAGTTCAATGAGAAGCCCACTTGAATAGTACAGTGAAATGTGAATCACCAACTGCACTACAAACTGCCTATCGTCACAACAAGAAATTCCCCAATAGTATATTGGAAGCCACTCTGCAAACGGATTGCTCAAACACACAGATTTTGAAGGAAGATAAAAAAAAAAAAAAAAAAATTCAAATATACCTGAGAAATGCCTTTCAGTACTGAACCAATACTTGGAATTGCAAACCAATACATGTTTGGATCAATAAGTTGGCGATTCTGGAAGAATAATAGATAGGTATATATCATAATCAATTCAAATAACATGTTTGAAAAATATATTGAACCAATACTTGATACTGAAGGGGCTAGCCCTTCTCTTAGTGTTGAGGATCCCACATTGAAAAAATGAAGATATCTCCTAGTGTTTATAAGGTAGGTGGACTACTCTTCCCATCACCAATTGGGTTTGAGATGGATGTCCACACTATCTAATATGATATCAGAGCACATAAGCCCAAACGGGTATTCAGTCCAAAAAAATGAAATTGAGATCCGATTCAAGATTGGTGACCACAAAAGTGGCCCTATCTTGAAGGAGCATGTTGAGGATCCCACATTGAAAAAGTAAGGATATCTCCTAGTGTTAATAAGGTAGGTGGAGTTTCTCAAAAAAAATATAAGGTAGGTGGACTACTCCTCTCATCACCAATTAATTTTGAGATGGATGTCCACACTATCTAATAGATAGGATAAGCTATAAATATTTGGAGTGCGTGGCCCTAAGTGAATGAATGCAAGTGAACAAGAGAGTCAATCAACAATTTATGCGAAATATGTTCAATGGAGCAGGGGTCCCTCGATGAATGCAACAAGCCTTCTTTCTACTACAAAACCTTTACAGAGATAAGACTTGAGAAAACCAAATCTCCTATAATCTCAATTTTAAATGTATGCTTGCTAATTTTCAACATTGAAGGAAGTTATCAAATATAAAGTAATTTGATAATTGGGATGATTGAAAATACCAGAAGTTGTAATAAAAATCTTGAGACCACTTACTATGAGTCCAGAGTTGATCAAGAGGGAGATATCTTCATCTGTAACCTTTCCTCCAAGAGATAAGAGTGTGCACTACGGCAAGAAATTATCTAGATGAGTTTCTTTTTCTACTCATGGAATACTACTTTGAGCCCTTGAGTTCAAACAAAAGGTTCAATAGAATTTACCGGTCAATTATCTTGCTCAAGAAATTAATAAAGAGCTAAATAGGTTTGAATTCAATGAATTCTCCAATAGAATACAAATGATTTTTTAGGATAAAAAGAACCGCACCATCGCAATCGAATGGCTGAACCCAGAATCCCAACAAGGCTAACATGAATCCAAAAATGGAGATTGAACTATCCATATCAAGAATTTAGGCTGGTTAGTCAATTCTCATCAACCAATACCTTGCATTAATTTGATTTCAAATCTAAAACAAGCTTTTAAAATAGCCCAAAGAATATAGTCTCTATTGGGTAATATAATACTATAGAGTTACTCACAAGTTCCTGATGTGCAACACTAGGTTCCAATTTGCAATCAATAACATGTGTCTTAAACCACTGAAAAACTTCAATGCCCATCCCTTCTTCAAATCTTGATATCACATGGTCTATCTGAAAAAAATATAGGGAAAAAAGAATGAATAGAAAAGACAACTTGAAAATCACGACGGCAATGAATGCGTCAATAAATAATAAAAAATCCACATGCTAGTGTCAAATAAAGAAAAGAAAATAAATAAATCCCTGAAATTTCTAATGGATAAGAAATTTTTTATATCAAAATGTACAAAAAGCACAAAACCTGAAGGGGAAGGTAAATATATTCATCCTCAACAACGGAAGACAGTTAGAAAAGGCACTCGAATTGACAGTTAACATAAAGGACGGATATAAAACTTAAGACATGCCGAATCCAATAAGTCCTAACTTTACTCTTTCCTTCAAAAGTTCAATTTCTTTTTCAACAAATTATCCCAACAAAAAGCTTTTAATAAATCAAGCCAACCGATAATCAATGTTTTAGAAAACCAAAAAGCTACAAGTTTTGAGCTAAGCAGGAGAATGCCAAGGATCAATCAACCCTCAAATGTCCAAATACATATAAGAAACATAATGAATCAAGATTGAATATTATCCATGGTCAAATACATATAACAAACTTTTAAATTATTACACATCAATTAATAAGACCAACCTGCTTCATATAGTCATCCAGAAACATTATCGCATGGTCATCTTGCCCAGTATTTAGTTTGAATATGCGCACTATTTTTTCCCGTTTCAGACACTGCATATAAGATGATGTACAAAGATCACTACAAAAAATTCAATTTTTTTTTAAAAAAATAATCATAAATTTGAGGTGAGAAAGATACAATTGAGAACAATATTGAGAAAGCAATCCTACGCAGTAACATAATCAGTCAAGATTGAACACAGTTCAATAATACAATTTTCTCTAATTTGCTAAGACTTCTCTTGCCTTAGTTAATTAACAACTCATTACTGATGATTTGCAAATAAAGTAACTCAAACCTTTGGCTCCTGGAAAGATCTTATCCAAGTGCTGAAAATCATAAAGGAAGTAATATGCAGCTAAATACTTTTAGCTGCTGGAATTTTTACACTAATGAGGCTTCTGGAAACTCTAAACTCAAATATACAGAACCATATTTGAAAATTTGCACCTTAGACAAAACAATGCAAGATTATGCTAGAACAAGAAAGGCGAGAATTCGGATCCTTCCAAAAAAATTGATATATTATCGCAATGCAAAATTCATACAGAATAAGTATTTGTGTTTCTCTTCATTTTGAATCTAATTCCTACAAATTCAGATTTTGTATTGCGTAATGCCATACGAGTAATAGTTAGCACTGAAAAGTGTGGTTCCAAGCATTGTCTCACATGTACCAAAAAATAATCTTCACTTTCCAGACTCACAGGTTAATAATAATTGGAGAAAATTATAAAAATGTGGAAACTATGGAGCGTAAGAGAGGGAAAGAAGTAGAGACCTCCAATTCCCTATCAACTTCTGTTCTGTGTTTTAAACTACTATATAGCTGTGACTGCAAAATGAATGGCTGAATTGACACCTGAAAAAAAACAAGAGAAGTAAATAAACATCAAGTTTAATGAGCAATTTATGTTTTAAGAGCTTGAATAGCACCTACCTAGGGACTTAAACTTTTATTTCTTATATGTTGCAAATAAAACATGAAAATTAATATGGGCACATATTATTTCATTTTTTTGGGTGTTATATTGAGAGAGTGAAGTGAGTGAGTTCATATTTAAAAAAAAAGTATGGAAGCTGACATGTAGAAGGCCTTATAAAAGTATCTTCTAGCCATGAATCCCCTGCCAGATAAAAAAAAAACTTCACATTCTTTAGAATTTAACCTTTCACAGTGAATTAAAGACATTAGAGCCTCAAAGAAGAAGGATTCTCTTTTCTCTTCTCTCTCTACAATGTCAGGTTTGGCTTTTTACAGGAAAATAATTCGAGAAATTTGTGTCTTCATTCCTTCGATGTCTCCTAGTGCCTAGCCTAGGGACGGGCGTAATTACCCTTATTTAAAAAATAAAAAAAAAGTAATATATGGCATGAATTAATTACCTTGCTTGAAAATGTCACACAATCCTTAATAATTCTCTTTTTCTCAAATCCCCCATTAACTCACAAGTTGTTCATTTTGTTTGATGGTTAAAGAACAGAATTGATAGGAAACAGAAATGAAACCTTATCGAATTTGGGAAACTGAGCTCGCATCATCCGAAGCGCCGCCAAAGTATCGCAAAATGTAAGAGAGTCCTCTGAATTGGAAGAAAACAACGGAGAATGAAATTCATATGAATGAATTAAAGCGATTGGGCGAATAAAATGATGGTACCTAGAGACGGAATTTGAGCATTTTCATCGCCATTATCTTCAATTTCGCCCTCTCTTTGCCGCTTCCTCCCTTGACAACTATTACTCATTTTCAATCCCCAAACACCCTAACTTCTTCATCATATGTTGCATAATTATCTCAACTTCCTAATGCTCGAGTTCATTGTTTGGTTGTAAATCAATTCAACACCAATGTCACGGGTTCCAATTCTAGAAGAGTCGGTATTCTTATGGTCTCAAACATCTCCCTATTGTTTGACCGCTTCTTAAACAAAACAATTTTATGACAGTTTTTTCTTCAAAACACGCATACCCATAAAGCCAGCCCATTCTTTTCTTATATTTTTAATGGGCCGGCCCAGTTGTTTTCTTAGCGATAAGAAAAGCAAAACTGAGCCCAGCCCATTTTAAAAAGACGATACCTAATTGCTTCTTGTTGACGTCATCTCCTTCCGTTTTCAGCAGATCGGTGTCGCCGCCGTGGTTTCTTTCGCCCGTGCCGTCGCCATTTCCCCATTGTCGTCACTGTAGTCTCCCTCGTTACAGGTACCCTCTCAATCTCCAAAGGACGTGGTTTCTGCTGTGTTGGCTGTTTCGATTCCAATTCCGATCCAATTAGGGTTTTCAAAAATGGGCATAAGAGAAATTGAAACACAAATAGGAAGATCAACTCTCAATGAATTAACGTTTCATCTCACTCATCCAACCGAATTCCCATTTTGCTTTGCAATAGACATTTCTTCTTTCTTGAATTCAGCTGGTTAACTTTGAAGGATTGGAAAATTTTGCTGCAGGCTTGTTCTGTTTTCTTAGTAAATAGTAGGCCTTTAACCTATTATTATACCACTCTGGTAGCGATAGTGGTGAAAAGGACTATAAAAACTCAAAGGATTATAGGTTCAATTCACGACGATATCTACCTAAGAATAACCACCATGGAGTGGCTAAATTGGTCGAGTAGGGTCTTGGGTTGCATAAGGTTATGAGTTCAATCTATGGTGGCCACCTACCTAAGAATTAATTTCCTACGTGTTGGGTTAGGCGGTATGTCCCGTGACATTAGTCGAGGTCCACGATAGCTGGCCCCGGACAGTCATGGATATATAAAAAAAAAAAAAATTTATCTAAGAATTAATTTACTAAAGATTTTTTTTGGTTGATGAAGGTCGGTTGATATGTCTCCGGACAATAATCGAGATGCACTCAAGTTGGACCGAAAATTCGCGATATCAAAAAAAAAAAAAGTAGGCCTATCAGTATCATTAGAACATGCTTATTTGAGTGGGTTGAATCGGATTATGTTATATATTGTATTTTTATCATTGGAATTTTCTCAATTGTATATGTTAAAGTTAAACCACACCATGTTTCATTTCCTAACTCTATTTTATCATATTTCCAGGATAGGATAGGACTACATTAGATACAATCATGCTTAATATTGCGACCGCGTTTTGCAAGCGATTGAATGTCAAGGATTTGGTCACCAATGTTCCTGTATATAGCAGTTTTAGTGGTAAGGATGGTTCATCCAGAAATTTAATTGTTTGTCATGCTACTTTGTCAGCATATTTGATGATTACAATGGTTGTTTAATTGAGTCTCAGATGGAGCTGCTGTTGGGTTATGCTTATTATTCAGACGTTGGGCTACGAAAAAGACAGCTGGATCAACCAAAAATGGACGAGACTCGAAACCGAAGAATCTCGGGGTAAAGAAGTTTGGCGGGGAGGTGAGTAAATCAAAGAATTGAATCACATTGTCTTGAATTAGAACTGAAATTTCTATTGATTTCTAAGGATGGTTGTACCTACTACCAGTCCCAAATTTAGTAATCAAAAGGCCTTAGAGAATTAGAATGTTATAGGTCTAAGAATTAACTTCTTTGGCGTTTTCTTAATAACTTAATGATGTAGGGTCAAGTGGTATGTGTCATATGAATAGTAGAAGTGTGCGGGTCCTAGCATGGACACTCACCCATATATATATATAAAGGAAATTCTATGGTTGAATTAGTTTTCTTGTAAAATCTGTGATGTGTTTTTCTGGATACAGAGAGTTATTCCGGGTAACATCATCGTTCGTCAACGGGGCACCCGTTTCCATCCAGGAGACTACGTCGGAATAGGGAAGGATCATACACTTTTTGCTCTGAAAGAAGGTTGTGTCAAGTTCGAAAAGCACAAATTGAGCAAACGTAAGTGGGTGCACATTCTACCAAAGGAAGGACACATTCTTCATCCTGTTTATGAAACTACTTCAACTCCAGAACTGAAGACAGCTGCATGATATCCAACTCTCTTTTTTTTTATGGGAATGTTTGAAATTGAAGATTAATATGTAATGGATGGATGGTAGTAAATTTTCCCATAGGCTTTTCTTCCCCCCGCCCCCCGCCCCCACGAATTCGGACTAAACTCGATCACTTGTTCGGGGCACTAAGTTGTAATGCAGATGGAGATGGTGTTCCCTCTCGGCTCGATGCACTCGACCGATGAGAAATAATTTCCTTTGTAACTAGCTTCTTCCTTTTAATGTGTCCATTGAACCGTGACTAGTAGTAGGTACAGTACAATACCTCTTAATGTGAAGTCCTCTTTCAACCTCTTTCCCATTTTTTAAGGTTCAAATAAATTCAAATTTAGTCCTTATAATCCTAGTCAAACCACAGGAAGTTGTTTACTTTTTTTTCTTAATAACTTGCGAGTCTGAAGCTTGGATACTCTAAATTCAAGGGCATCGAGATGAGATATATTATAGGACCAGAAGCGAAATTTAGTGGTTGCAAATCAATTTTCACACCTATCTTCATCTTGGAACCTTGAGAGAGTACACTTACAAAGTCTAGGCGCTCAATCATCCTATCAATCACTCTATCTCTAATTATCCACCCGTAATGCTAATTATGTCCGTTTACAATTTATCTAAATAAAAAAAAAAATTAATACAATAAACTACTTGACATATACTGTCAATTATCATTGAAATATAAAAGATGATACTTTTTTTAAGATTAAAAGATCATACATGAATACCACCGGAGTAATAGTTCAACCAGCATCAATACTCACATAATGATCAAGAAGTCTTGGGTTCGAGCCTCCCCCACCCCTAATTGTTGTAATCTCAAAAAAAAAAATCATACATGAATAATTATTTTGATGCAATTTTTTTGACACAAAATTATTTTTGTCGCATTTCATTCGCTAATGTTTAGGTTTTGGGAGTCACTTCGTGTCTTTTATATGTTATCTTTTTTAGTTCAACACAAATGAAATATTTGAGATGTGAAATTCATCAACCTCATGACCTATATCAATAATCTATTTTTCCCCTAAAGAGGAGAAATTAGACCATAGTTTGTTTTTGTTGTTGCTGTTCACTCTGGCTTTGATCTGCTTGACTTTTGTTTTAGTTTTAGATTACAATTATTGAGAGTGAAAGATTCGAATTCATGACATTTTAGTCACTAAATATATATGGATAACACTTAGAAAATAATAATATTGTTACATCTAGTTATGCATCCTAGTCGATCGAGAATTGAAGTTATTTTACAATTAAGCAATTTCTTATCGCCATGTTTACATTCTTTGGGTATTCAAATAGTGATTCCTAGGGCAAAGTGAGAAAAGTGTACTTGAAAAGTAGGAGACAATAAATTGTGTAATAAGTGGTAAAGTTGAGTGGGGCTTGCAAAAAAAAAAAAAAAAAAAAAAAAAAAAAAAAAGAAAAAAAAAAAAAAAAAAAAAAAAGGTGGGTCTTGCAAAATGAAAGATCCAAAAGAATGATAAAAAGAAGTGCTTTCTTTTCAAATTTTATAACATTAAACCTTTGGCCCCATCAATTATTCCACAACATGTAATCTTCATTTCATTTTTTAATAAAACATTTAATCTTTGTTTACATTCTTTCAGACTTCATATTCCCCTATTTTAAATTTTGTGGGCAATTTGAGTGCATCCCGGGTAGCATCCCATCGTGATATCTTTCATTTAGAGTTTTACAATTTTTTTTTTTTTTTATAATAAATATAAAGTAGAAAAAGAGATATGAGATGTTTGATATCAAATTTACCACATATGTGATATCATGGTGAAGGTGCTATCCGGGGTGCACCCAAATCCTCAAAGCATTTGAAATTTTTTTATTTTCAAATAAAATATTAATGCTTTCATGCTCATAATATATTTTTTGTTTTACTCATTACCCTTCAAATATTTTGTTTTATATCGAATAAAAAAAAAGAGTTTATATGTCTAATGTGTAGGTATTTTTTAATTTTATTTTAATGACCCTAATCAACAGAATGTTTGCCGTAGACTATGATAAATATTTGAAGGAACTATTCGATGTCTTTTCTTTCTTTCTTTTTTTCTAAAAAAATATTTAATGAAAACAAAAGTGAATCTTTTTTTTTTTTTGAAACAAAAACAAAAGTGAATCTTGAGCATTAACTGAAGTGTAATTTCGTGCAATATTTGATTTTGGCTGAAAAGATGGGTTTAGAGAGAAGCTTATTTACACTAGAAAAAGATGAATTTCAATTTTCTTTCAATAAAATTAAATTAGAATTCAATATACAGTTGCTTCTTTTAAGTTGATGAATTTCAATTTAATACAGGTTTGAGTCTAATGAACTATAATATTATATTAGAAATATGAAATTTCATCTTGAAAATCAACTAACAATAAAAAAGAGTAGGTTACCTCTAGCTTTTCAAGGTGATCATATCCTCAACATTTAAAAAACAAAATTGACTAAGAATCCAAGTCTATCATAGAGAAAATTGAGAAGAAGAAAAATCAAATTTAATTTTCAAAACTTATAAAAATTAAAACCAAATAATCATCACACTAGTAGAAAATCGGGTATCAATGACAGACATATTTCGCCATAAAAAGGTATACATTATGGACAAAAAATCACCATTAATACCAAATGGACTAGTGCTTTACCTAACAATTCACCTAAGTTCTCTTGCATGTCAAAATTTAAATTATGATAAAGACTAAAGAGTATAATACATTGGTGCTAGAAATATATATATATATAATTAAAGCCTTATTATTATGACCTACAAAGAGTTTTGAAATTTGTGTTGATGAACTATGTGTATCTCAAATATTTGATTTTACATTTGGTTCATTTGTAGATTAAAATTCAAATATGTTCTTTTTAGTTAGAAATAATCGATTACATGTGTTTATGTGTATTCTAAGGGAAGAAGAAACATGTATTAATGAAAGTCACGTGAGAATAGTTATTACTCATACAGGGGGTAAAAGAGTCATTTAAGACAAGTTTAACAATATATTTTCTCTTTGGTAGGAATTTGTCGCAAAATGAGGAATATGGTGAATAATCTACGAATTAATTTCAAATAAATAAAAGTTAAATATTAATTTTCAAAATTAAACTAGGTTGAACCAGCATTACCATTAAACATTAAAATCAATACATGATCACTAACATATTGAGTCATGCACATTCTATCTAACTATATGCTTCTTTCAAATATTTATTTCGTTGTGTACGGCCAAATCAAATAATGTTTATTGTTGTATCAAAAAAAGAAAAAAAAAAACTAATGTTTATTCAAATCAATTATGTCTTCCACATAGGATTATCTAATTTTTATAGTATAATAAATTTGAAATATAAATATTGAACGAAAAAAGTGTATATATATATATATATATGTGTGTTAATTACGATCAATATTTCTTTTACTTCTATATATATAAATTGGGAAATGGGAGATTTGAAATAATTTTTTAATAATTGAATACATACTTAAATTGCTAAACTATTGTTCTTGTCATCCTCATCAATCATTTAGTTAATGTTTTTCTACTCAAAAAATAAAATAGAATAATATTTTATTTTTTTTTGAGTATAAGGTAGGGTAGGAGGATTACAAATACTGGTGTATAACCAAACAATAAAATCATTGTGCCACCGACCCAAACAATAGAATAACGTTGTTAGTAGTGATATATGAGAGATAAAATTACAATTAAAAAATATTGAAGACATAAAGAAAACTTTTTGATAATTTAACCTTGCATCCAACAATTTCTCATAGCCCTTTCTATATGTTATAAGAAGAAAATGATTAATCATTCCACTATTGCTAAATATTGGTTATAGAATGACCAATGGATACCAACTTTTCATATGCATCACTTAATAAAACTGTCAAATTTAGAAGTCATACAATTGCAATGTTTTTTTTTTTTTTTTGTAAGGAGATACTATCCATTCAATCAAAAGTATGCTACATGCATACAACAGCCCAAAAAGAGGCTCAAGGGAAAACTACAAAAATGCTTGAAAATTCAAAGTAATGGAGTCTAAGTAATTATATGCTTATGAATTTCTAGAAAATATAAAATAGAAAAAGGTCATCAAAGAAAATTTGAATAATCTTTTTTTATTCAATGACATTTGAGAATTGTTATTTAAACCTATAATTTTATGTTATTAAATCGTACATGATGTCACTAAAAAATAGATTTCAAATATATTTACAATATTTGGATTTAAATGAAATTTATAAAAAAAAATTAATTCTTAAAGTAGATGTCCACCATTATCGACACTCGTTGCATTGATTTACAACTTTTCTTTTGCTCACGGATTTAAATTGTTTTAGCTAGATTCACCAAATTATTTTATAGAGCATAAAGATAGATGAATCATTTAATATCAAAATCAAATTGTTATTTGAGAAGTAGTGCACATTTTATTGATGTGGGACTCTAACATGCCCATTCAAGATCATGATATTTCTTTTAGGTTTATCAATCTTGAGTTAAATCTTAATTTTATTTTTATTGGATCGATTACTTGTTTGAGTTTAATGAGTTCTGATACCATATTAGGTATGGTGGAAATCTTGTAATTGTTATTTGATAGTGTGGACACTCCATCTTACCGTCTGACTCTACAACATTTGGATGTCAAAGAAATTCAAGGCCTTCAAAACCCTCTTTGACCAATTGAACTGCCGCATGATAGTTATTCCATCTTGTCATGCTGGAATTCTCAACCATTGTTGAATAATTTTTAGCTTATTTTGCAGTTTTATATTTTACTTTGGCAATCTATGAGCTTTAAGCTTAATTCAATAATTAACTCATATATAAACAATTATTAAATATGATTTTAGGGTTCTAACCAATAAAATTGGTGTTGAAATGATTTACAATCAAACAAAGAAATTACTGTGCCACTGACTTATTCAGCCTAAATGTAATTGTTAAACTAAAATAAAAGCTACTAAATTATGATCTTACATTATAATTAAGTAAAGATATTATTCTTAAGGAAATTAAAGTTATTAGGGTTAGTTTTAAATTGACTAAGAGACCGACGCACAACAATATGGAGTAAGTGCCTTAGAACCGTTTAATAATGTTTCTATTTCTTTTTTCTCAATTTCATTTTTTTTTTTAGTTTATTCTTACAAAAATATATGTGACTATTATGGGTGATTTTGGTTCTAAAAAGTTTATTTGACCACTAGACCAATCAAAACGATGTGATTTATTTTTCTTTTTCTGTAATTTTTCCTTTTTTTTTGGTTAATAGATAGTAAAAACGTATATATATTTTTTTTTTTTATGTTTTCATTATCTTTTTTAGTTTACCTTCGTTGAGACCAGAAATATTCAAATTCAAAGAAATATTCAAATATATATATATAAACTTTTTTGGGAAATTGTACACGATCCAATTTTACAAAATAATTACAGATCTAGGTAAATTTAAAAATATTTACATTCATAGTCAAATATACAATATAAATAATACTTATCATATTCTATTATGTATTGGTTATTCAGCATACAAAGTATTACTTTATACTGTATATTTGATTATGAGTGCTAATTTTTTTCAAATTTATTTAATATTATAAACATTTTATCGATTTGGTCTATTCTTGCAAAAATCCTAGTGTAAGTTATTGCTCCATTCGGCCGATTTTCATTGTTTTAAAAAGTTTCCAAATTTTATCCTCGGGATTTCAAATTTATTTTTAAACCGAGTTCAATATAATAGTTGTTAAAATTGAAGACAAAAAATAGTAACATGGAATTTTAATATATTACATTTTACGAGCTAGCATTCTTTTTAACATGTATTTTGTCCAAATTGATTTTTTGTTTTTAAGAATTCAGTTTTATTATTGAAAAATTATACTCGATACTCCAATTTTACGAAATAATTACAGATCTAAATAAATTTAAAAATATTTAGCATTCATAGTTAAATATACAATATAAATAATATTCATCATATTGTATTATGTATTAGTTATTCAGTATAAAAAGTATTACTTAATACCGTATATTTGACTATGGTTGCTAAATTTTTTCAAATTTGTATAGTGTTGTAAATATTTTATTAATTTGGTCTATTCGTGCAAAAATCCTTTTATTATTTTATACCGGTAGAGCTGATTGATTTTCTTTTAAAATTAAACTATTAATTCTAAGAAACATTTTTTAAAAAATTAAAACAGAATAAACTTACCACATTTTTAGTTATTAAAAACTATGCTAGTAATTAGGTCTTATAGATAAAGTGTAGGGATATGTCTAAGGAGAATATATAAATAAGTTTATTAAGTAATAGCCATTCATTTATTTATATGCGTTCTCTAGAATTGTCTAATTCCTTTTCTTTATTTTTTGAATCCTAGAATTGTCTGATTCACTTGATATATGATATAAAATAACTTTATTAATGGCTATGGCTATATAATTATCATATGTTTAGATGAAGATTAAGGTTTAAGTTCGTTCATTACTTGAGCATGATTCAATTATTCTAGATCTTAAGCAGCCTTGATCTAAATGTCATAGGTTCCTTTGTTGTTTAGGCCCCGTTTGATAACCATTTGATTTTTTATTTTTGGTTTTTCAAATTTAAATCTATTCTCTCTCACATTTACTATAATGTGCTCCATCTTTCCTACCATTTATCCATCTTTCTTTAAGAAAGTAGGAGAATACTAACCAACTCTTAAAAACA
>JBBMEF010000001.1:7685764-7731604 GCA_037832685.1 Sicyos baderoa | reverse complement strand
AAATATGGAATATTAAAGTTTGTACGGTATAATACATCATGATACAGATTAGGACTATAAAAATACATAATGGAACATTAAAATATACGGTACACAATATTTTGTGTACGAATTGAAATACAATGTACATTAAACAATATTCGTAAAAAATATGGAATATTAAAGTTTGTATTGTATAATACATCATGATACAGATTGAGACTATAAAAATACATAATGGAACAGTAAAATAAAATGTGTAAAATATACTGTACACAAACATTAAACAACGAAATTAGGAGAGGAAGAAAGTAAAACGTGTTTAAATTTCTCCCAAAATTGATAAATGAAAATTGAAATCAAAACATTAGTTACTTTGATTATGGAATATATAAATAAGGAAGTTAATCAATTGCATTAATTGTAAAATTTGAATTTATAGTTAATGCTAAATGAAAATAAATGCAAATAAGATTTAGTAATTAATGATGTCGAGGGCAAGATTTTGTAAAAAACAATTTCCGAAAATAAAAAATGAGAAATTAAATTTACAATTATTTTGATTTTATGAGAAATTTACAATTATTTCTTTAAAATGGCCTAACAACTACAATTTTTCTTGAATTTAATTGATGACACATATTAAAGTCTATTAATTTGAAATCGTTTTTGAAATGATTTAGCATTTTATAACATTTTTTTTTGTATAGATTTTTTATCAAATAATTTACTTCAAATAAATTAACAACAAAAATAATATGTGTCTAATTGTAAATTTACATACATTAAATATTGTTATTGATAACATAACGTTAGTGTTGAACTGATTTACAACCAAATGATAAAAACATACAATTATATTTACATGTAAACTAGTATTTACTTATAAATAACATCTTTCGTTATTTAATTATAGTATGCCTTGTTGGCAACCTCCAAATATGGTCGATGTTCCTCGTTACAAATTTATTAGTTTGTGACTTTCATTTACCAATTTGGGGTATGTATTATTTTCAGAAAGATTTAATCTAAACTAGTGAAATTTAATAGATTAGTTATATTTAAAAAGTAATAAAAATACGGTCATTTTGAAAAAAAATTAAAATTAATGCATATTGTCCCTTTTTTAAATTGACATATATTTATAATTATTTTGTTAAAATAGATTGTGCGGTACAACTTTTCTATAAACTTTCATCTACATATTTCTGTCATTCTATAAAGAAAAAAAATAACCCAAATTGAGTCCTGACATTGAAATTTAATTATTTTGGGGAATTTTACTTATATAACAAAAAAACAAAAACAAATAAATTCTAAATTACCTGTAGAATGACCAAAACGTCCGTACTTCAATCAAATTGATAGCCTTCAATAATTATTTTAGACCAAACAATTTGCAAACAGATTCAATGAGTTTGATAGCCTCCAATCACTATTTGTGTAAAAATGACAAAATTTAAAAATTTAAGAACGAACCTTAAAAAAAATCAATTTAAAAACGAACTTATAATTTTGACTGTATAATAAAAAATAGCTAAATATTTTCATGTATAACATAAATCAAAACTAATTCATTTATAAAAGAAAATTCAAATTGAAATTTGTTTTTTTTTTTTCTTTTTTTTTATGTGTGTGTGAGTGTTTCGGCCAGCTTTCGCGCACCTCAATTAATGTGAAATTAATTATTCGATAAGTGGCTATCATGAATTGAACCCAGCACCTTATACACATCAAACTCTCTTTGACCAATTAAACCTCTCTATAATGGTTTTTTGAAATCTAGTTATCAATAATATAATTCAATCAATGACTCATTCTATGATGATTTCTTTCACCGATAGAAAATGAAAATGATGTGTTATAAATGAATAATTTTGAAAATTGTGTTGGGATGTGCAACTCTATTAAATTCCTTAATGGGGATTTTGCATGTATGTTAAAAAAAACAAAATAATTTCATATATAACACAATTCTCAAACTTATTCATTTGTGGTACAAAAACGATTAAAATCTATCAATTTGCACCGTTAAATCACTCAAAACCGATTGAAATCTATCGGTTGAACTAAGTCTATCAAATAAACAAACATAAATTTTATGGTGGTAGAATATGAATTTTAGACAAAATATACTAATTATTTTTTAAAAAATGTGTTACAGGCGAAAATATGCTATCGAGAATAAATTTTCTTCCCTAAATATACCATATCCTAATATTTTACAAAAAAAAAAAGAAAAAAAGTAAAAAGTAAAATTTTATTATTTTTGCCCAAAAAATTAGAAATTGATGAATGAAATTCCTGCCACCTTTGCTCAAAATACATCGTCGTGGTCATGAACCTCATAACCAGAAAGCAAAAATGTAAATCCGAATCTCAAACGCGAGCCCATTTCGGACATTGAAATTCCTTCGCGATCATCATCTGCAATTGAAGGGCACAACGAAAAATGCTGGATTCATACCCTGGTTCACGGTAATCCGGATTCTCAGCCATTCCCCACACCCCTCTTTATTGATTTCTCTCTCAATTCCTTTTGTTAGCCATTGAATCTCTCCGAATTTTTACCCATTTTGATTCCATTCCGACGCGATTGTATGTTTGTTTGTTTGTTCGTTTGATTGTTTTCTACGAGTTTGTTGTTGTTGTTGTTGTTGTTGTTTCGGATTTTAGGGTATGGCATTTTGGATGTAGAATCATTCGATGGTATATAGTTGTTGAGTTTGTTGTTTGAGGAATGGATTCGGCGAGGAGTTGGTTGACAAAGCTGCAGCCAAGAGATAGGCTGCGGGGTTCTACGAAGAAGAGGGGTACTACTAGTATGGGAGGAGGGAATGGGGATTCTAGCGAGCCCATGGATGAAGAAACGCTTTCGAATATCACGAAGCAGAAGGTGGCTGCCGCGAAGCAGTATATCGAGAATCATTACAAGGAGCAAAGGAAGAATCTGCAAGATAGAAAGGAAAGGTATGCGCCTCGCTGCTTACTTCCCCCTTTTGATAACCTTTTTGTTTTTAAAACATTCATCTTTCCTTAGGTAGCATTTAAATCCTTATCGATTTCCAAAAATTTAGGCCCCGATTGATAACCATTTGGTTTTTTGTTTTTTATTTTTCAAATTTAAACTTATTTTTACTCAAATTTCTATCATGTGTTCCTCCTCTCCTACAATATTTTCTTAAAGAAAGTAGGTGGATGTTAACTAACTTTAAAAAACAAAAACTAACTTTTGGAAGCTACTTTTTTTTTTGTTTCCAAATTTTGGTTTGGTTTTTACAAATATAAGTAAGATGTAGATATCTAAGTAACAAAAAATATATGGTAAAGTATTTGTTATGGGCTTAAATTTCAAAAACCAAAAACAAAAAACCAAATGGTTATCAAACGGGGTCTTAGTTGTTGGAAGTTTCTTTTTATAACCAAGAAAACCATGGATTGTAGTAGCCTAGTTGTTGGAAGTTTCTGGGCTCAATTTTCAAAATTTAAAAACAAAATGATTATCATACGAGGCCTAAAATGTTTGTTTACATGAATCTTGTGAAGCATTGTTATTTATTATTCAACAACATTTTGGGAGGGGTATTCGAACTAGTAACCTCATGGTTTCTAGGTCGTACATGATGCCACAAGAGAAATGCTCCTTTTGACTTGTGAAGCATTGTTTAACTAATGCATTCTAATGATTTTGACAATCTATGAGTTCTTAATGGCAAGTAAAGACAATTGAAATATTTAATTTTCTGAGTTAATTCTAATTTTATATGAATCTCGTGAAGCAATATTTAACTATTGCATTCTTAATTTATTTCTAATGATTATGAGAATGTATGAGTTGTTAGGTGGCAAGTGAAGACAATGTATTGAAATATGTAGTTTTTTTTTCTTCCTTTTTTCATGGTATATGTAATGTCTGAGTTGAATTTAGAAATAGATTGATGTCACACACTAGTATATCATGCCAAAACTATTAGTTTGTAAAGCAGCTTTTGGAGAACATGCACAAACCTATCCCTAGATTTCATGAATCATGGCTACTTTCTCAAATCAATTTGGGTCTTTTTATTTTTTAGAGTGAAAAGTAAACCTAAACCAAACTAGTTACAGATGTAGTACCCTCACTCCGGAGTTTGCAGAAAGACACCTTGGTCTCATTTCATTACAGTGGAAATGTAATTAGAAAACGTACATAAGAGGCTACACTAGACAAAAAAGTAGTGTATTTAGTAATTTTAGTTAGAGCTAGATAGAAAGGATCAGCTCATTTCCAGTTTTTTTCCCTGGAAAATCTGGTGTTTTTGCCAAAGAATAGCTCTTATTGTGTTGGCCTTCATTTAAATTGATCCTTGACCAGCATTTGATGTATATTATTTGTGTAGGTTGAGCCAAAAATAGCATAGCTCTACTGGCATGTTGTACGACCTAGTAACCATGAGGTTACAGGTTCGAATCCCCCTCCCCCAATATTGTTGTATTAGTGTAGGTTGAGTGTTTTTGTAAATGTCCCAATATTTTAAACTATATTGGCAGGAGAAAGATAATACTCTGTTTCACATCTTTCTCCTATGATGAAGCATTCTGAGCTCATTCCTCCATTCACTGCTCATTCTTCCTCTTGAAATTTTCAAGTCCATTGATTTTTAGTGTTAAGTTTTGTTCTTACTTCTTGAGACAATCAGAATTTATCAATGTTAATGACTTCTGGGAGTGTATTTAGCATTGCCATGAACTTTTTTTTTTTACTGTTTTTAAGAAACTATTATTTCATGCAAAATGCTTTGTTAATCATCAAAGCCTTTGTTATTCAGTGGAACGGACATCGTGTTACACATTAGAAAAACTAAAAAGTTGTCGAGGTCTTCATAGTCTAAAAGGCAGAACTTATAGCTTTCAAACCTAGTTTTACACTAGGATGCTTACCCAAACATTTCTTGTGAAATAGAGTGTTTGCTGTTTGTTTTGCCTTTCACCTTTTGAGAACTATTTTATAGACTTCTAGTTGGATAGCCATCTTCACAAGCTACTAATTTTTTAAGGAAGATCAATTTTAATTTTTCTAAAAAATAGACTACGATGAGAATTAATAATGCAAAACAACTGAAATAATAGTTAGTTTAACATTTGTTCACTAATTCTTTGTTTTAAGATTTCAACTCAACTTTGCTAGAGTCTTGTTTTTGTTATTTTTCTTCATATATATATATATATATTGAGTCATTCAGAGATGTGTACTGTCTCCCTCTAGTGGAGAAACTCTTTTGCTAACCTTGTAAAAAAGCTTGCCTTCTCTTGAGTTCTCTAGCAATTTTCTCAAATTATTAATCATTCATTGTTCTTTATCGTTATTTATATTAATATAAGCTTTCAATTTTGACATAAATAATAACAGTAATTGTTATTGTACTTTCTACCCCTGATTTTAACAAACATGTGAAACTAGCAAGTCATAGATTTTTATTTGAGTCAGTTTCGATGTAAAATTTTGTCAATAAATTTTCCCAATGCAGACGAAATGTATTGGAAAAGAAGTTGGCTGATGCTGATGTTTCTGAAGAAGATCAAAACAATTTACTTAAGTTTTTAGAGAAGAAGGAAACTGAATACATGCGCCTCCAAAGGCACAAAATGGGTGTTGAGGATTTTGATTTACTAACAATTATTGGCAAAGGTGCTTTTGGGGAGGTATGTTTTAGTTTTTTCACATCCCCCACAAAATTGAAATCATAGTGAATTGGGGTTGGGGTTCGTATAGTTTCTGGTTGAAATTGCCTATTCTTCAATCTTTATGACTACAATTTTGGGAGGGAACATACTCATAATAGCTCAAGTTTGTTGTTTAATTAGTCAGATTAAACTAAATTCACGAATAGGTGTTTTATTTCAAATGAAACAACATTAACTGTTTGAATAACTAGAAAAACAAATATGTCTTAAAAGTCAAATTTTAACAAACAATTTGAGCCTTTCCAGATGATAATTTAAAGAATATAAATTAACGGAAGTCTTGAGAAATAAAAATTTCAAGACAGACAGAATCCATTAGTTCATTTCACATGGCATGAACATGAACATGATGGGGACAGAAATGTTGGTTTCCTTTCTTTTCCCTTTTATCTCCAAAGATAAACCGTACATTTCACTCACGCAGTTCCTATGGGATCACATGTGGATAATGAATAGTGTTCCTTCTCGTTTCCGGTAACTTAGAACAAGATTTTTGTGGCAAAACTTGAATGTGAAGTTTAAAATAAAAACATTAAGTTTTAAAATATACAGGTCGAATATGGGAGGTGGATAAAATCTAGGGACAAAATTGAAATACTGAAACCTCATGGTAGCCACCTATTTAAGAGGTTAAAGTTCTATAAGTTTCTTGACAACAAAAGACGGTAGGTTTAGACAGGTTATTTTGTGAGGTTGGTTCAAGTGTACATAAACGATGCTGATTTGAAGGACTAAATGAAAAATGAACTAAAGTTCAGAACCAAAGCCATTTTAAACCAACTTTGTTTGTGTTTTAACGATTTTTGGGTTAACTTCTTAAGTATTTTATGTTCCTGATCTTTGTAGGTTCGTGTTTGTAGAGAGAAGACTACAAGTCAGGTGTATGCTATGAAAAAGCTTAAAAAATCAGAGATGCTTCGAAGGGGCCAGGTAATCTGTGGTGGCCTGCCCTATCTTGTATTCTAGAACTCATTATTCTGCATGCTTACGAGCAGTCGGAGATCTTTCAGGTGGAACATGTGAGAGCCGAAAGAAATCTTCTTGCAGAAGTAGACAGCAATTGCATCGTAAAACTCTATTGTTCATTTCAAGATGATGAGTTTCTTTACCTTATTATGGAGTACCTACCTGGTGGAGATATGATGACTTTATTGATGAGGAAGGATACTTTGACTGAAGATGAAGCAAGGTTTTACGTCGGTCAGATAGTTTTGGCTATCGAATCTATTCATAAGCACAACTACATTCATAGGTCTGTGGATTTTTTTGCGCTGTGCACTTAACTCCCTTGGATACTTATCATGAAATATTCCTTTCAATTGTAAAATATAAGCTTATTCTGTTGTTTTGTATCACAGAGATATTAAGCCTGACAATTTGCTGCTTGATAAATTTGGGCACTTGAGACTCTCTGACTTTGGACTATGCAAGCCATTAGATTGCAGTATACTCCAAGAACATGATCTTGACACAGGGAGTGCTCATAATGGAGCCGGACAAAGCGATGAGCGCAATGCAACTCCTACACGTACTCAACAAGAGCAACTACAACATTGGCAGAAGAATCGCAGAATGCTTGTAAGTTTTCACATACCAAAGTTTGGTTTCTCTTATTTTTCTTTTAGATGGCATAGGCTGAAATGAACTTATGGTTGCGAGGGGATTTATTTCATGGTTGAGTGTTCGCCTATTCTTGTGCTGCTATTAAATTGGGATTTTAGACGATTTTTTGTAACAAAAGTTCATTTTCTTATGTTAAATATCCAAAATGGCCCTTAATCATAAGTTCATTTAATAGTGTTCATTTAGGTTATTTTTTTATTTGGTTTTAATTCTACTCTCTGTATTAAATATTTTCAATTAGATTCATAAAAAACACTATTAAAAATTGTTAACAAAAAGTTAATTGATTATTAAATTATTGTTTTATTGATATATTTGGACAAGTGAATTGACACTTGATATATCCAAAATAAAATTCATTATCTCTACCCACAAAATTTGTTTCTTTCAAGTGGGATGTCTAAGGGCATGCTTATGTGTTCAAACATGTTGATGACAAACCAACACTAACTATTTTCAATTAGATTCATAAAAAACACTATCAATGAAAGATGGTCTCCGTTTCCTATCAAAAAAAAAAAAAAAAAAACGAACCAACACTAACATTTTTTACAGCAACATCTAATTTATAATTTATAATATATTAAGGTTAAAATTTTAAAAGATGAAGGTTAAAATTGGAACTTTTAAATGATGAAGGAGAAGGACAAAATTGAGAATTGCCTAAAATATAGGGACTATTTGTATACATAGCCTTATTTAATTATTGTTTAAAAATTCCAGTTGATTTTTTGGGTGCATAGGATTCTTTTTTTCTTTTACCTTATGGTACATTTGAATTCCAGGCTTATTCAACAGTTGGAACACCAGATTATATTGCACCAGAGGTTTTGTTGAAGAAAGGTTACGGAATGGAATGTGACTGGTAATTTTGAACTATTATATGTCTATTTAAGACGAATATAAAAGATTTTATGATAATGACCTGTTAATGTCTCAACTGCAAAAGAGATAATGCTCTTTCGAGAACCACCATGGGGTGGCTCAATTGGTGAAAGAGGGCCTTGGGGTGCATAAGGTAATGGGTTCAATCCCATGATGACCACCTACCTAGGAATTAATTTCCTATGGGTTTCCTTGACATCCAAATGTTGTAGAGTCAGGCTGTATGCCCCGTGACATTAGTCGAGGTGCGCGAAAACTGACCTTAATAAAAAAATGAAAATAATGTTCCTTCGATGGGCATCAATGAAAGGGTTTAGTTTCCTATAAAAAAACTATGTTTTTTCTACAACCATATCAAAAACATTATGGGGCGAACTTTGTAGCCTTACAATTTTACTATTTTTTTTCCAAATACTAGGTGGTCACTTGGAGCTATTATGTATGAAATGCTTGTTGGCTACCCACCTTTTTACTCTGATGATCCGATGTCAACATGTCGGAAGGTAACTTTCCTTTCCAAATTTGAATTTTTCGCCAATTTATATAACGTTTGTAGTTTATCTCTATTCAGCTTTTTGGTGGTGTAAAACTGTTCAACCATTTAGTCTTTATAACTTATCCTTTTTTTTAATCTCTAATTGGAGGTCTTCCATGTAATCATCTTTTGGTGTTTGGAGTTTACTCTTCATTTTTCATTTATCAATGAAATTGTTTCTTACTAAAAACAAAAAAAAATCTTGTGGCTGTTGTTTTATGCGAAGTAAAGAGATACTCCTTAGTTCTGTACAGTAGGCATAATATAGGTGTTTCATCACTTGATTAATTCAATCGAATCTCTCTCATAACAAAACAATGTTTCACTGTTTTCCATTTTTGCATTTGAAACTGAATTTGACACGATAATTCTCATTAATTTATCCTAATGGGTATATGTCACCCTTTTATTTGCCAAGTCTAAGAAACTTATATATTGCTTGTTTAATTCCTTGGTGAAGTCCTATCTAATTCATGTGATAGCTTGATTCTTTTTCTTTTCCAGCCAAATATACCAAATGGTCTCTTATGTTATAGTTGTCCTCTCATTTGCAAAGTCCATGAAACTTTTATATTACTTATATGATTAACTTCTCTTTTTTATTTTATTTTATTTATATATGGTTAACTTCTTTCTTGGTGATGCAGTGCCTGATTCTTTTTGTTTTCTGCCTGAGTATGCCAATCTAATTTTTTGTGTGATTTTTAATTCTGCCAAAAAGAGTTCAACCCAACTGATTTGATGTATGACTTGATCTAAAAGGTTACGGGTTTGAATCCTCCAAATTATAAAAGAAAAAGAAAAGCGATTCCATTAAAAAAATAGGTTCAGTTCATTAACCAAAAAACTAATGTCATCTTACCAACATATTTGAATTGTGACCTGCCGTTTGAATGTGCCAATTGGAAGAAATGAATTTTGTTGATGGGTTTCATTTCATACGTCGAGTTGCATTAGAGTGACTTGTTCGTCGACACGTTAGTACGTTACTAAAACAATTATTCAACCTTGCGTCAACTTTTTGTTAACAAATTTTAACAATTTTCCTATGGAAGGACCTAATGAAGATTTTCTCATGAATTGGGTAAATTGAGAGTTTCAAAAGACTAAGGATGAAATTGAGTTTTTTTCTTAAATGTTAGGGACCGATTGTATTTTTAGTCTTCTTTTCCATCTCCATATTAGGAAAATATTATAGTGACATGTTTATGATAAAAGAATGTTATCATGTTTTTTAGATAATCCACTGAACTTTCATTGAGAAAAAGATGAAAGAATACACAGACGCAAAAAAAAAGAGAAGCCCACATAAAAGAGGAAGTTTACAAGAACGTCCAATCCAAAGAAAAACATTAAATCTAATAAGGGATCAAATGTCATCTGAAGACTTCTCCCACCCTCGAAAGATTCTATTGTTTCTCTCCCCCCCCTTAAAAACTCTCAAGCGTAGCACAAATACTAGTCTGCCATAAGAACCCTGCTTTCTCCTGAAAAGGAGGAAAACCTAAGTATTGAGTCACCATCTCTCTACACGATTTTGCCTGGCAATGGAATTATCAAAAGATGAGAGAAAAATTTCAAACCGACGTAGCCACATTGCCACTTTATGTAACATGATTGTTTTTTGTTTTTTTTGAAAATCATATAACATGTCTGTTAGACTTGAGGGTTGATAAGACAGGAAGAAATATAGAGTTCCTAACGTGTCTGGTTTCTCCTATCTTTTGGATATATAAAAAAAGGCTTAACAATTAAAGCTGCATTTTTATTTTATTTTTGTTTTTATTGTTACTCTTTACAGATAGTGAACTGGAAAACTCATTTGAAGTTCCCAGATGAGGCAGCGCTATCTCCCTTGGCAAAAGATCTCATCAGCAAACTACTATGCCATGTTAACCAGAGGCTAGGCACAAATGGCGCGGATGAAATTAAGGTGTTGTATGGTGTGTCCATTTCTTAATTTCTCTTTGTTTGATTTGAATTTTTTAAAATAATCTAATGGTCCCTGTCTCCCGATTTGCCATCTAGATTCATTCGTGGTTTGATGGTACCGAGTGGGATAGGCTATACGAAATAGAAGCTGCCTTTGTTCCCGAGGTCAAAGATGAGCTAGACACTCAAAATTTTGAAAAGTTTGAAGAGGTAGCATGATGTCCCTCTATCTTTTGTTAATTTGTCCGAGCAAGTTGCTTTGGTCGTTGTCTCATTTACTTTTTCTTTATATACCTATGTCTACAGTCGGACTCGCAAAGCAGTACTTCATCTAAAAGTGGTCCATGGAGAAAGGTAATGCTTTAAGCATGGGTTTATTTATATATAGCCTTTCTTATATTCATTATTCACATTTCGCTCAATTCTTCTATGATTTATATAAATAATGTCCATTCTTGTAAATGGTTTAACTTAAAACTTAAGCTGATAACTAATATTCATCCTTGTTGTGTTCATATTCTCAACCCACCCATCTTCTTATTCTTATCACTCGCCCATCAAGTGTGAACATCCATTAAAGAGGACTTCGTGCTTTGATAGCATGATAAACATCCATTAAATAGATTGTTTTACGTCCTCAAGGGTGGCACAGTTGGTTGAAGATTTGGGTTTTGAATGTGTGCTCCCCTCAAAGTCATAGGTTTGAGACTCACCTGTGACATTAATTTGTAGACACCTCTCATGTCTCAATTCTTTCGATGTCTCCCGGTGCTTGGCTTTTGGACGGGCGTGGTTATCCTTGTTTCAAAAAAAAAAAAAAAATTTGTTTTACAGAGAATGCACAAATAAGTGGTAGTAATAATAATAATAAGGTGCAAAAAGGTGTTGCCTTCGAGATAAAAAGTATGTGTAATATTTATTTTATATATATATAACAATAACAAAAGTGAACTTTGATTTTCTAAAATTCCTGCTAAATTATCAAACCAAATATTTCTTTTCATTCTAAGATTGATATGATTTGTTAATTTACAAAGTATGTTCTTATTATTGTTATCTAATTCCCATTTTTTATTTGTTTTGCCTCAGATGCTCTCATCTAAGGACATCAACTTTGTTGGATACACTTATAAGAACTTCGAAATTGTCAACGATTATCAATTGCCTGGGATGGGTATGTCTGACATACAGTTTGAAGTATTTACTTTCTGGCTTGATAAGTAGATATTGCCAACTTATCGTTTTATATTGATGTTCGTGGGACTGCTAACGAATCACTTACTTTTGAATTATGAGTCAGCACTCTTTTATATATATATTAATTCAATTAACGAGGTGTCTCGGGGAAGGAGAATGAGAATGGTTATGGAGAGAATGATTCTCTTATCCATGTTTAGGTCATTGAAAATCATTCTTCCCATAATTTCATTTCCTCATAAAAAAACCCTTTATTCTCCCCATAACTATTTTATTTTCTCCTCGTAACCACTTTTTCAATCTGACCACTCTATTTTTCCCATACTATTTTTACTCTCATAATTATTCTCTTCACCCGAACACAAGTAATGATTCTTTTCATAACCACTTTCTTCGCTCAAACATAATCATTCTTTTTCATATTCTCCTCCTATTACTTATCCTCCTCATAATTATTCTCATTATTCTTGCCCTAAGATCCTCTAAATCATTTCACACTAATAATAAGATCAATTTTAGTTCCACACACATTTCAGTACTTAACATCTTGAACTTCAATTCCAATACTTAGCATTTTTAAATTCACACATTTTGCTCCAAGTTCTAGTTGGCATGTTCCATAGAGGAAGATCACTCATGAAAACTGAGTTTTCTCTGTTTATGTGTGTAGCTGAATTGAAGAAAAAAAGCAACAAACCAAAGAGACCCTCAGTCAAGTCACTGTTTGGTATGCAACAATACTTTCCTTTTTCACTCACTGTTCACACAACTTATTACTAAAGCATCCCATTGCAATGCCTACCTGGCTGATTTGAATTACCGTTTCGGGCAGATGGCGAGTCGGAGGCATCGGATGCGTCTGATACATCTAATCATTGTCAGCCCACTGAAGGTAGCTTTTCGAACTCAGTGACATCTCAGCTGGATGTACTTGAAGAGAGGAAAGAGTCCATGTAATGGATGAAGCAGCAAGAACTCGGATTCATTAACTAATCTCAGTTGGAATTTTTTAGCATGTATAGGTCCAATGTAGGATGGTGCATTCTGCATCGAAATTCTTTGACCGGCTTTGGTTTAACAGACTGTTAATTTCAAGCAACGATGGAGGACAATCGACCTTGGGGCCGAGCCTTCGTCCGTGGTAGCGTTGTTTGCAGCCAGATGTGAATTACAAGTCCGAAAAGGTGAATAACAGATCTGAATAGTTATCATTTTTTATTGAAGTTTAATATTCTTTTTCTTGTTTTTTTTTTTATCCCGCATCTAAACTGGTGGGATTATCTCAACAATTTGTGTACAAAAGACACCAAACCAATAGAAAATACAGAGTATTTCAGTGTAGATAATACACAGCAAAAGCAATTTGTTCCATCCTACTTGATTGCTTCTCAGTATGTGAATAATAGGGCTAGTTTTGTATTTGGTTTTAATTGTCATTATGATTTGGTTAAATTTATTGTCTTAATGACTTTATCATTTATTTATTTTTCTATAACCGTGAGTGTCCGGGCCGAGACAAGATGTCTGACCTAACATTTGATATTTGGTTGTTTAGAAAATTAATTTTTATGTGGGTTAGATAGGTGGATATTATGAATTGAATTCATAAACTTTATATTTAGGTCATGTTTGATAACCATTTAGTTTTTTGTTTGTTTCGATATGCCTTGAACATATGATGTCTCGCGATTAGTTAGTAGGGGGTCTCGCTGCCCGGTCATTAACCATTTAGTTTTTTGTTTGGCATTTTGCATGCGTAGACACATTCCGCACTCCACATTAGTAAATGTATTCCGTATATGTTGTTGACGTATCTGCATTAAGGTATTTTACGCATTTTGGCCTTTTATCTGTAATAGGATTTAATGAGAGTATATATATAAATTCGAATTAAACTCTAGCCGTTTATGAGATTCATTATGGAATACGCTCTCCTTAATAAAATTTCTCTGTCTGTGGACTAGCTAACACAATGTTAGTGAACCACGTAATCCTGTGTGCTGTTTGTTCTTCTCATTTTGCGTTATCTTTACTGTTTTCAATGGTTGTTGATTATCGTTTACACAAATTTTGATTTGGTTTTTTAGAATATAAGTAGAATGTAGATATCCAAATAAGAAAAAATATGATAAGGTAGCTATTGTAAGCTTAAATTTAAAAAATTGAAATTAGAAACAAAATAGTTATTAAACCTGATTTTTTTTTTTTTTGGTGAAGTTATCAAACAGGACTTAAATGTTTGTTTTTCATATATAACCTATTTTCTTTAGACGGCCAATGAGTTGACTGCGAAAATGCCCCCTGCAAACCATTTTTTTTTCTCAGATATAAACTAGCTATTAGTATTTTATTCTTATTTTTTTTAATAAAATCAAGGGTTTTGTGTACCTGTGTCAATGAGTTCTTCAAATGCTGTTGTATTAAAAAAAAAAAAAAAACTACATCTATATAAAATGTTTTGTCAATCATTAATTTGCACGTGCTCCAATTTTAATTTGAAGACAAAATTTGTAAAAAAAATAAATTCTAGTCCTATGGGGTGTTTGAATTTGGAGGAGAGGAAGGGGGAGGTAGTGGGAGGGAGAGTGTCAGAGTTAGGGGTGATAATAAAACCGACAAAATTGAACCGAACCGAACTAAATTAATTTATTGAATCGGTTCGGATTTTTCACTTAATATTGGATATATTGGTTTTTATTTAGAGAAAACCAAAAGTTATTGGATTGTATCGATTTCTATTTTTAAAAACCAATAAAAACCGACCGAACCAATATTGATTTATTTACTTTCATTTTTTTTTTTATATGTTAGTTAAATTTTTTTATTGGTAAATGACTATTTTTTTGTTTAATTTAATTATAAATTATGAGAAATTTTTAAGGAAAACAATATTAAAATATGAATTGGAAGTAAAAAAAGTAAAATAGTAAAAAAGAGTAAAATTATAGAGAACCGAATTAAAGAAATTCGAGCAAATGATTTTTTCCTTTATCGGACATTGATTCAATTCCTCTTTTTGTCAAATCAATTGGATTGGATCAGTTTGGCCTAAAAATCAAGGAAAACTGAAGCAATGGTTCTGTCTTTTGTTGGACATTGGATTGATTCCTCTTTTTGTCAAATTGATTGGACCGGTTCCTCTTTTTGTCAAATTGATTGGATCAGTTCGGTTATCAATTTAACCTAAAACTGAAGAAAATCGAACCAATATCACCCCTAGTCAAAGTGAACGTGATTTAAAGGTGTAAAGTACATATTTAATGGAGGAGATGTTGAAAAAAGTCGAGGAGAAGTTGAGGAAGAATTAGGTGATGGATTGAATACAAACATGATAAAGAGGAAATTTTAACCTCTCCCCCGCTACCCAATAAAGAGGAAGTTGAGGAAGAATTATTACTAGTCGGGGGTCTCGCTATCCAGACAACGAGTGAGGGTGCGGAGCAACGCCCCTATTGCGAAATTGATTTTTCGCATTCCGCATTCTATTGCGTGACCGTACTCCTATGCGCGAACGCATTCCGTCTTCCGCGTTGCACGTCTGTATTCCGGATCTGCATTTCTGCACTCCGCAAAGCATTTGTTTTCGCGCGAATTCTATTTAGTTTACACATTCTGTAATTAGGGTTTAATTAGATCGTATATATAAACCTGAATTAAACTCTAACCGTCTAAGTTGATGTTCATTCTGTGTATCTGTATTACGACGCTTCTTTGAATAAACTGTTCTCCCTCTCTGTCCGTTGACTAGCTAACACAACGTTAGTGAACCACGTAAATATGTGTGTCGTTTACTGTCACGTTTTGTTCTCCTCTCTCACGTTATCGCATTTATCTGTTTAACATCTTCGTTATCGATTGTTGATTGTCGATTTCATAACGGTTTGAATATAGATGTTTGTAAGAAAAGTTGTAGAAAAACCTTGTTGAATATGAATGTATGTAAAAGAGGTTGCAGAAAAATCGTTGTTTGAATATGGATGTTTGTAAGAGAGATGACAAAAAAACCTTGTTTGAATATGAATATTTATATGAGAGGTTAGAGAAAAAATAACTTTTGTAAAATTGATATTTTTTCTAAACTTTAAAAAATATATATTTATTATTATAAACTTTTTTCATTTTATATTTTAATTTCATTAATAACTTAAAAATATATATTTTTTGTTATCATACATTCTAATATAATTAATACTCATAATTTGTGATTATAAAATAATTTTGTTTTGCTTTAGGAACAAAATATTTATCTATTAATTGTCAACTTAATAAACTTATCAAAATATACATATTATTAAAGGATAAAGTACCATTTTGGTCCCTAAACTATCATGCAAGTTTCATTTTGGTCCCTGAACTTTCAAAAGTCCAATTTTAGTCCATGAACTATTGCTTTTGTTCCGTTTTGGTCCCTAAATTTTCCAAAGTTCGACTTTGATCCTTGAACTTTCTAAGAAGTTTAAAAATAGTCATTGGGTTAGAAAAAAAAAAAAAATCTTAACCTCAAACCCTTTGTAGTTTTATATTTAATAGGATTTTAAACATTCGCCAACCAAAGCAGAGCTAAATACCGTAAGTTTAAAAGTAAAAAATGTATTAGACATTCGATAGGTAATAGAGTGATATATAAGTCTATTTAAATATATCTTGAATGGCGGATGGACGACAAGGAGTGGAGAATTGGAATTTACGTCAAGCAAGGAATCTATACGTGGCCCGTGGGATTATTTACCACCACTACAGGTTATCTCCGTTGACAAACATCCTATGCTTGCACTGTACCTTATCAATTACAAATGATTTGAGGGGTGGAATTGGAAAGAGTTGAGAAAGAAAAAAAGTAAGAATGAGAAGAAAGAAAGGTTGAAAGACAATTATTTCAAATTTCAAGCTCTGTTTTTCTTCTTCTTAAAATTGAAACTCACACGTTTTAAGAGAGGTGAGGGAAAGAGTGAAGAAAATGATGATAAATTTATTTTATTATTATTATTATTTTGACATATCATCACTTTTAAGCGAGATTAAGTTTTTTTTTTTTTTTTAACTCAAGGGCCACTTTTAAACTCTTTAACAAGTTCAAGGATAAAAATTAGACTTTTGAAAGTTATGGGACCAAAATGGAATTTACACGATAGTTCAAGGACCAAAATGATATTTTACCCTATATTATATTATAGAAAATTATGGATACACTTATTTCAAATATTTAAGTGTATCTAACAAAAATTTCATTACTTTTAATTATTTTCATTAATAATAGAATTGTTGTGCAGGGGGAGTTTTACTCTAATTACAATCAAAGAAATAATAATGCCCTAACCTCATATCAACTACATTTTATTATATTCTAAATCTAAAAAATAAATATATAAATTAGTTCATCCATTGGGTTACGCAATGGTTTTATTGTTTGGTTATAAACCAGCTCAGCACCAACATTACAGGTTCAATCCTCGAATCAGTATTTGTAATCCACTCCCCAAACTTATATTCAAATATATATATGTATATATATATATATATATATATAAATAGAATTTCGATTATATAAATATTCGAGACCTAAATATTCCTCATTACCATTAAGGGTGCACAAAAATCCGACAACCCGAAAAATCTGAACCAACCCAACCCAATTTGACAGGTTGGGTTGGGTTGGGTTGGGTTGAATATATAAATGGGTTCGGTTGGGTTGGGTCAAGGGTTGACCTAAAATTAACTTGACCCAACCCAACCCAACTCGACCAACCCGAATTTATCAATTAGTTTAAAACTATATTTTTTTATCTATAACATAATTGTTATAAATATTTAATTATTTATATTGTATGTATATTTATTTTATTTAGTTATTATTTATTATTTATTTTTTAATATTTCAACTTATTGATGAGGTTTCGAAGTTAGGTAAACTTTAATTTTGCATTTGCAATAAGAATTTACTTATGTTAGTGTTATTCTTACGTTTTTAGGAATCGAAAAAGGGGCGTTAATTGCAAATCTATAAACCTGATAACCCAACCCGAAAATAAATGATTGAACTGAGTTAGGTTGGAGAATTGACCAACCCAAATTCTTGGGTTGGGTTGAAAATCACTCAACACAACCTAACCGATGTTCACCCCTAATTACCATAATGGACCCATAAGAACTATTTATTTTTTGAATAGATGTTATATATATATATATATATAGCCTAGTATTTAGGGTTTGAAATTAATCCGATTATTATCGAGGGGTTTAATTGTTATTGTGATATAATTTTGATTTTTGTCATCAGGGAAAAAAAAACTCGGATTGATCGTATTAGCAAAGGGGGCAACGAATTGCAAAGAACCGGCGAAGGAGAAGAACAGATTGTTCATTTGTTTGATGTGAATGGGGTTTTAGTTTCAGGGAATAATTAATTATATGCAAATTCATCCACCTGAGAGAATTTGAGAATTAGGGTTTAGGATCAATGGCTTCCCTCCCCACTTGGTTCCGCTACATAGCCCACAGGCTCGAGTACTCCGTTTCTCTCAGCTGGAAGGTAACTAATTTCTATCCTCTTCTTCCATTTTTCAAATGGGTTTTGTTTCAATCACTGTTTACAAGTCAAACGTTGCTCTAAATTCTTTAGAACAATATTGTTTCTTGCCCTCTTGTTTGTCATTCGGCTTCGGGTTTCTTCTTTTTCAAGCGTTATTGGTAATTTTAATTATGCGATCCTGATCTCAACTTGTATCTCTGTATTTTATTGTTTTGGCTTTCCGTCGCCAATTACTTATCTGGGTTTTTTTTGGTCGTCCGTGATAACTTACGGACACCTCGACTGTTTTCGGTAAACTCCGTAGAAAATTAATTTATAGGCAGGTGACCGACCACCATGGATTGAACACACTTGTCCCAAGGGGTGTCACGGTGGTCGTAGGCTTGGGGTTTGAAGTGTGCTCCCCTCTAGGTCACAGGTTCGAGACTCACTTGTGACATTAAATTGTAGACACCTACACCTCTAGCTTCTCCATTCCTTCGATGTCTCCCGGAGCCTGGCTTAGGGACGGACATGGTTACCCTGGATATAGTGGTGTGAAGCTCCGATTTTCCGGTTTCAAAAAACGCATCACCTCATATTTTAAGGTCTTTATTTATTTATTTTTTTGATAGGAAACAAAAACTTTTATTGATGAGATAAAAAGTTACAAAAGATGATTAATTACAAAAAACCTTTCCAATGAAAAATAAGAGTACTTAAACTATAATCTTTGAAAGGAGAAGATAAATGAGCCCACGACATAGCGTTCTGAGTAATAGAGTCAATGATGTTTTCGGGGGGATGTCGTTTCCCCAAAAAAAATAGCTTCATTCCGTGCGTTCCATATACTCCACAAAAAAGCAAAGATGAAATAGAGCCATAAGCATTTCTTCTCATCTCTAAAAGGGTGACCATGAATGATGTATATAAGCATATCTTTAATGTTTCCTGGTCAGTCTTCCATCCAAAAGAGTCTAACAAATATTGCCAAATCTCATTTGCCACTCTACAATTACAAAAAAAGAAAAGATGAGATAGAGCCATAAGCATTTCTTCTCATCTCTAAAAGGGTGAAGGTCTTTATTGACCAATAACCACTAAGCTACTCCATCATGGTTGGGTTTGCTCATTGTTTATAAGTTTTTTTTTTCCTTCAAGGGACATCATCTCTTTATCGCTGCTATTCCCTTTTTTCAAAATATATAGATGAGTCTTTCAAATGGGAATAATAACACTTCTTGAGTTTCAACATATAATTGGTTTCTTGGCCTTATATTGTAGTCTTCTATATATTTTTTGTTCTTTCTATCAACCCAAGTTGAAGATGGAGAGCACTTTTTGTTCTCTCATTTGGCTTTGAGTGTGGGAGGATGTTTATCATATATTTTCTTTTTTCTGAATGAGTGTTTCTTATAGAAAAATATTTCTAATGTTTGAGAAGTTTGAGCCAACTAGGACTTTCTATGTTGAATGAGTGTGTGAGATGCTAGGACTCTATAATTAAACTTTATGCCAGGAAAAACAAATGGTTTATAGCTAATGTGAATTCTTGAATATTCACTATCATACTTTTCTTGCTGGATTGTCTTTAGATATTCTTTCTTTTTGGGGTTTCTTGTAGTTATTTCTCAATTAGTTTCTTGGTTCACAGCTAGGGAACTTTTGAACTTTAAGAAGTGTTTGATTGAAAACAAGTAGGGATGTCTTAACCATTTAAACCTTTCGGCTATTTTTTATAAACAATTATGAGACGAATATTTACTCATGCAGAACTATAAAGGAGGTCAAATTACTGACAAAGAAGTAGGTGGTGCTGTTTGGAAGAATTTACTTCAGGGAAAGCTCACATACTTGCACTGGATTAAAGGACATGAGATGGCCCCAACTGTATCTGAAACAGGGGGAACACTTCTCGTGCGCAAATTACCTGCCGCGGATCCAACGTAAACTTTATTTTCCTTTTAGTATTAAATATTCAACGTAAGTTTCATATTTTTGTCACAGATTTAAAATGCTTGCAAATTTGATGCTTGGCTATAAAATTATATCCATCTAAATTAAGCCATATTTAAGCAATGTATATTTTATCTAAATCCGAAATCAGGTTATGGTTCCAAATTTCTCAACATTTGGTTCTTTTGATTTAGTTCTAAATGATCATCTGAATAAAGTGAAGTCAGCCCCTTACTCTACTTTTTTGTAATTCGGTGGATTATTATTAATTGGTGAGAAACAAGTTTCTTTCAACTTTCCTCAACTTCAAGTGTCATATCCTAAATTAGGCGTATCTTCCTAGTGTAAAATGCACGAGTTTCACACATTCTCTCCTGGTGCTGACAAGGGGTTTGGTTGTCTATCGTCTTTCTCCTCTCTGGCCATATCTGACAGAAGGGTTTTTCGGCATACAAACATCATTGGTTCTGCAGGTTGAAGCATGAGATAACTCTTGGCAATATTCTTTTGGACCCGCAAGCCCTCTTCACTTTGTTTCATGAGAGAATTAGAGCTTGTTATTCACCGTTATATCTTATGTAATTGACTCTTTGATTGACCCTCTTCTTTGGAACACTTTCATTTTTTGTTTTCGTTTTCTGAAAAAAGGGGTCTGTTGTGGTTTATTAGGTTCTCAATACCTAAAACCCTCAATATCTACAATCTTAGTTATCTCCCCCTATTGAACCACGTGACCCCTTTACCTTATTCAATCTGCCTTGAGTGAGATTCTCATCTATTTCTATCTCCTTAGTAACCTTTCCTTCCTTAACCACATGAACCCCCTTACCTTCTTCAACCCCTCCCAAACCCATCCTGAAAGGGACATTAAATAGATGAGAATCTCACTCAACCGATTCTCATCTAGTTCATTCTACCCTTTTTTTAGAAGAAATTTCGCTTCCAAGAAGAAAGCCTCTTCCTTACCTTACCCACAATTGACTCCCAAAACTTGATAGACTTAATCTTATGATCTAAAGGAAGGTCGAGATAAGAGTGTCGATGCAAGTCGACGTCACACACACCACGGTAGCCTTTTTGCTCAACCAACTTATTTGAGTTACAAGTCAAATCCAACAGTTGGCAATTGCCTATTGATTTTTAGCCCAAAAGAAAGCTAAGAAGTTACTCAACCTAACGAGTGACCTCTCATCCTTATAACAAAAGAGAAGGGTGTCATTGACTCATTGAAGATCTGAAGATGAGATGAAGGCACATTTTCCTTTCCAACCTTGAAACCCTCAATTGTCCCACTCTGAACCACTCATGAAATGATCTACTTTGAACGTCCACCACGAGTAGGTACATGAAGACCATAAGGTATTTCCTTGTGGGAAGCCTCTCGAAGTGATGATTGAACCCTTGGTCTACGTTTCATCAATATAAAGTACCATACCTATATACCTAACACTTCACATCCTGAATCTCCACTTATACTCAAAATCCTTCATAGCAAGAACTATCTAAAAGAAAATCCAAGCCACATGGACAGTGGACACATGGTCATAGTCTTAAGTTGGTCTTGAAAATGACCCTTCTCGCTTATTAAACCTGTAATCTTCAATGATCTCATTAGCAATAAGGGCTTGATCTGGAAATTTTCTCCCAAGCACCATGAGAATCCACAATAGTAATTGGAAGGACCTTTCCCAACCTATTAGCCAACACTTTGACTATAATCTTTTATACACTCGTTTAAGGCTTATCGATTTTAACTCTCCCGCCCTAACCTATCTTGACTAATAGGAAGGCAGACATTGGTTTAGTTGTGGTAGGATGATGGTAGAAAAAAAAAATAAAAAAAAAGAAATACAAATACTATTGGTGTTGCTAGAAGTATTGTTAGGTTATTAAAGGAATATTATTAGATCAAGGAATTTGTTTGCAAGAGTGGGAGAAGATGAAGGTGGGATTGATTTAGTTGATTTATGCTTAAGTTGTCCTAGAGAATCACATTACCATCCCCGACTCTAATTTTCCAAGAAAGGAGCACCATCATCCCGAACTAACATTTCCTCAAGGGACGTACAACAATTCACAGACACACGAGGCTCTAGAACTTATCGGTTTTTGGAAACCATCCTAGATCAGCCATGTTGTATTTACTCTTTACAACCTTATGATGGATTTGGGGCTTAGAAGAATTAGGAATACTATAGGGACTTTTGGGCAATTAGTTAGGGAGTTAGTTATGATATTTTGTTATAAATAGAGAGGTTGAGGGGGAGGGGGAGGGGGAGAAGATCAAGAGAGTATTGAGAGGAGAGGTTCCAAGTTCCTATTAAAACTTAGCTTATCTTGTAAATTCTTTATCTTTTGATATCTATATAGATCTTTGGATCTTATCACCTTCCTCCATAAAATAAAGTTCTTTTAAAAAAATGCTAAAACCACTTCCATTTATTTGGGCCCGTAAAAGACTATATTAAACCTACCACGGTAGACATTTAAAATTCGCTTAGGTTGATTTTTAACTCGAAGGTTGTCTTGTAGGCTTTTACTAGATTAGCTTAATATATATTATAATAGAAAGATAATAAAGATGCAAGATAACTCAAGTGTTCAAGGTACTTGGATCCTCTGTATCTTGAGATCACTCTCAAGCCCTAGATACTCACTATCTCAATACTTCTCAATATATATCCTTACCTTCCTCCCCTCTCTTATTTAGAGTTTAATATTCTTATCCTAGTCCTATTAGGATTAGCCATTCCTCATCTTACTCCTAATAGGTAACACTGGAATGCAGTCTTCTATCTAGCATTGTTGTATCTAGCATGTTGTCTATTGTGGTAGCCTCAATGTAATCTTAATCTACCTTACTGTGGGCTTTTTAAATATTGAGCTTGAATACTATCTCCTTCATCCTCTTACATCATCCTCACAATAACGTAATTCATATCAAAATTGGATAAGCTATTTCTATTCTCGAAATGAAAGTGCATTGATTGGATAAGCCTTGGCTCCAAGTATCTTATTTGTGCAGATTTTGAGATTTTTGGTTGAGCAATTTTGTGGCTCGCCAACCTGCATTTTTTAATGGGATCCTTCAAACTAATTAAATGAGGTATCTTCCCATAGTTTTTAGAAGTTTGGTTGGTTCGTTGCTTTTGTCTCCGGCAGTTTTCGAAGCCTTACATGTTTTGATTTTTATTGAAGCTTTTCTCTTAGTTGGGCTCCCTTGTATCTGTAGTTTGGTTCTTTCTCAGCTTGCCATTTACTTTTTGATGGGGTTTTCTTTTCTCCTTTTACCGTCTTTATTTTTCTTTAATTGCTTTTCTTTGCTCCCTCGTGGAGCTTGTTTCTCTAAGCAATAGTCTTTTTTCATCTATGAATAAAAGGTATTGTTTCTTATTAAAAAAAAGTCAAGTTTGCTATTACCCCTTTCAAAGGATCTTCGGAATTTTTGGCTAGGACTTGATGTATCATATTTATTTTTATGATAAACCAATTTTTATTGAGAAAATAATGAAATAACAAAAGTGCACAAAAAAGCCCACAAAAAAAGGCAGTGCCCTACAAGAATGGCCTTATGTTAGGTAAAATAACACTTAGAATAATTAAAAAAGATCTAAAAAATAGAGGCTCGCAAAAAAACATAGAAACTAGTGAGATCTCAAACATCACTCCAAATATCCCCACCCTCTAAAGATTCAATTATTTTTTCCTTATTTCTCTCATAAAATAACACACCCTAGCATGCCACTCAAATTCCCCTTTGTCATGGAGGGAGGTGCAAAAAGAAATTTCACTATTGTTGAGAATTCCACATTGATAAGGTGAAGATATTTCCTAGTGTTTAAGAAGGTAGGTGGACTACTCTCATTGTCAATTAGTTTTGAGATGGATGTTCACACTATCTAATATGGTATCACAGCCCATAAGCCCAAATGAGTATTTAGTCCAATAAAATGAAATTGAGATCTGATTCAAGATTAGTAGCCCAAAAGAGGCACCATGTTGAGAATCACACATTGCTAAGTTAAGGATATCTCCTAGTGTTTAAAAAGGTAGGTGGACTACTCCTCTTATTGTCAATTGGTTTTGAGATGAATGTCCATACTATCTAATACTATCATACCATTGTAATCCCTCAGTCTCCTCAAAACAATGTCAAACTTCTAAAAACCCGATTCTACAGAGTGCCAAAAGAAGGTGATCGTGATCTTTTGTTGTCCCCCTTCTTGTAATAGGACAACTAGGTCACTTTAAGGATGGAGGGAACCTTCCTCAAAATCCTAACCTGTTAACCTTATCGTGGAGAACCTTTTAAGTAAAAAACTTAAACTTTCTTTTAAATTTTCACCTTTTTTAATGAAGACGACACTAGATCCTCCAAAGAAGAAGATGAAGAATTCACCAGGCAAAACAAAGACCAACACGAAAAAACCCTTAAATGGGCTAGGGCCCAATATCGAACATCCCTATGCCTTGGATACAATAAAACTCTCGCAATAAAGAAAGTATGACAAACACATCCATTGTCTCCCTGTCGGACAAAGGATGTTGAAAATAGGAGCTTAACTCTATCTATATCCTGGCTTCTTTAGTTTTGTGTATTTTTCGTTTCCATAAATGAGGGCTTGAATGTTTCATTAACAATATAGTTAACCTTTCTTTTGTGACAGAAGTCTTGGAATGTGCAAAGGTCCATTCCGGTTCTACAAAATTTACTGTTGTATCCATCTAATCTAGAAGCTTTCTTATCAATGAAAGTGAAACCCAAACACTTCATTTAGGATTGAGTGTCAGTGTTGGACACAGATACGCCCCGGACATGTGAATTTAAGTGTCAAACTTTTTTTTTTTTTTAATTTTTTTAATTTTTAATTTAAGCTAAATGTAAGATCCATTTTATTTATTATATTAAGTCCACTTATTAAACTCATGTTTTCCATATTTAAATAATAAAAAATAAAAGTTAAACCTAATATAATATTGAACAAAGAAGAAATTTCTCCAACTTTCTATGTTATATTTCCTGCCACCTCCAAGAACTCTCCAAGTCTTCATCTTTGTCAATCCTTCAACTTAAAGAACATCGAGTATCTCTCCAAGTCGTGAGTCCATCTTCATCCACTTGGAAATGTCTCCTCAAGTTTAACCTAATATAGCATGTTTTGTTCTAGTGCAATTCTCCATGGTAAGACTATGTTAGTTATTATTTTATTATTTTGTCCTATATTATATATGTAATCGACGTGTCCTAACATGTTTGTATCCTAGTTTTTTTAATAATTGATGTGTTGCCGTGTCTTGTCGTGTCCGCGTGCTTCTTAGCTTATCACCCGAATTATCCCCTGCCTGTTTTTTAGCAAAAGGTCTCCAAGGAAACCTCCATCCAAAGTGGAAATAGGTCCTAGACAAAATTAAAGAACCACTTTGTATCTTCATTTTTTGAGAAAATCACAAAAATATTTTCTCCATTTTTTGTACTTGAGACTAAGCTTGTGTCTCAAAATATATAGTTGAAGTTCTCCCTTTTCCTGGCCGATATTATTTTGTGGAAAATTGCAGATTCTTATCACCATTTAGATTCCATCCCTCATCATATTTTATTTGTGAATAAGTTCTTGTAGGTTGATTTTTAGTGAAGTTCAAAGGATTCTCTCCTTTGTGGACATGTCCCTCAAGACCACACCTTCATTAGGGCTGCGTATTTCATCAAACAAGCACATTTTCTCAAATTGAATGCGGCCAAACTCCCTTGGCATAATGAAACCAATTTTTATCCCACCCCATTATCTCTATCCTCTTCTTCTGAGTCCCAAATCTTAGGTTGGAAGATCAACCTCAACATTCGGCAATGGACGCTGCCCCCATTTTTTCAGTTTACCATTGGTACAACTTGAATGTGAATTCTTCATGGTTTATGGAGTAGAAATTAGAATCTGAGTCTTTGCATATACATTCTACTAATAACTAGTAATTTAGAACCCTACTTCTATTCTAGATCTCTTAGCTTATAAAATGACCAATTCTCTTATTTCACCCAGGCGAGTCTTTGTCGGAGACGTCGTGGTAGTAAAGGAGCCAGAGAAACCAGAGAACTATCTTGTAAGAAGATTGGCTGCAGTTGAAGGGCATGAATTAGTGTCTACTGATGAGAAAGATGAGCCTTTCGTACTCGAGAAGGATCAGTGCTGGTTGTTGGCAGATAATGAGAAGTTGAAGCCCAAGGTACCATACAATAACATTTACCATAATTCTGCTGTACATTGTTGAATTCATCCTTTTTGGCTGATTGAATCTATACCCTTTTGGTTATTTTTCCATTTGAGGTTTGCTGGTGCTGTTTGAGTTTGTGTTTTCTTTTTGTAATTATGGAATCTTAGGAGCACCAAACACCAACACGCCTTCATGGTTTTGTTGTGTCCTTTCACATTATTTGCCAACTATTTTGTCGAACACAGCTTTGCATCAACTTTCATCTTTATCAATGAAAATGCTTTCGTTTCTTATAAAAAAAAACATAATGTCTTTTCTTTTTTTCTTAACTCTATTTTGTTTGGACCAGGTACCTTCTTTGGTAATAATTTTGGACCATAAATAGTTTTTTGAACTTTACAATTTGTTTCTCTCTTTTTAGTTACCCCCTTCATCTCATTTATCAAATGGCAGGAAGCGTACGACAGTCGAACATTTGGTCCAGTTCCATTGTCGGATATTGTAGGCCGAGCCATATATTGCCTACGAACCGCGGTCGATCATGGCCCCGTGCAGAATAGGTTATCCACTACTATCCACTCCATATACAAAAAAAGATACAAAAGTGTTCTTGAGACTGACTGAGTTTGTGTTGATTTTCAGCCATTTTAGCATGGAAAAAGATTCACCCATACTGGAAGTCGAACTGGATGTCGATGATATGGCGAAAAATCACAAGGCCTGACTAAAGGAGCAAATTTTATCAGATCTGGACTCTATGTAATCACTTTCTTTTGCCAATTTTTCATTGATGAACTCCAAATTTATTTTATGGATTTGGGGATTGAGTTTTAATCTTCTTTGTTCAGTAAGGGATTAAGTTCTAATCTTCTTTGTTCGTTAAAAATGGACTTGTGTCCATAAGATTTTACTCATATTCTGTTTTACTTTCTATTTGAAAAAAAAAAAGGCAATAAATTGATTACATAGGTCGCGTTTAATTATCTTTTTGTTGTTATTTATTTATTTTTTATTCCGTGTGTTTCTCTATTTTGAGAACAAATCTTTGATCATGTAAAAAAAAAAAATGTTTGATTAGTATTTGTTTGCTGGTTATTAACCAATTGTTTGATAATGATTTCTTCTTACCAATAGCAGGCTGCAATGATTCAAGAGAATGTGAAGGTTATCAAGAGAATGTGAAGGTTATCTGATTTTGCATCAATTTAATATAAATAAGTTTTTAAGGTAAAATAACTTTTTCTTTTTTTTTTTTAGTTCAAGGGTGATGAATGGTTGGTAAATTAACAACAAATTTTGTTTAGAAAATTATCTGTTATTCAAGTTGTCAACAAGTTAATTGAATTGATGACTTCAATGGGTGTACTTAACTTAGCTCATTGAAATCTATAATGTACTTAACACAAACTAATCGATTAATCATGTTCTCAATAGACTTTAATTAATGACTTCAATTAGTGTCACTGATTTACTTCAATTAGTGTCATTGATTGACTTCATTGAGTGATAGTGATTATAAATAGAGTAAAACTCTTCTACATATGAATGTGTAGGAAGATCCTACATTTTGGGGATTAATTATTTTACAAGAAAACTATTTCATAAAGTACATAATTTTTGTGGTATTGGTGCCATATCCCTATAATGCACGATTTCTCTACATCCATGTGTAGGAGAGTTTTATTATTATAAATATGAGATTACTTCAATCAATTACACACTCATTACTATCAATGTTATCGATTGACTTCAATTAGTGTTAAGGATAACTTTCATCATTATCATCGATGACATTCAATAAGTGTCATTGATTGATTTCAATCATTATGATTTATTGACTTCAAATGGTTTTTCTGATTTGACTACAGTGAATATCACTTTGACTTCAATTGATGTAACTGATTGAATTTAATTGATGACATTGATTGTTAATATGATAACAATGAAGTTAGCTCAATCTATTGTACATTAAATTACTGATTGACTACAATCAATGTAAATTGTTGAATTTAATTAGTGACATCAATTGTTAATATAATAAAAAAATGAGGGGAAATTGTGGTAGATAGCCATTTTTAGAAAAATAATTACAAATCTAGTCAATTTGAAACTATTTGTAAATCTATTTTTTATTTTTTATTTAATTAATATTATCTTTCAATAAAGCCAATTATGCTCATGATCTCACGTTTTTTTCCAAACGGCTACATTGAAGCAGCTTGTGTGGTGGCAACTTATCAATTCTTTCAACTTGTTTTTATTATAATTTTTACCATTTTTTTAAAATAAATAATTAATTATATTTGATTCATTTTTCATGTTTTTTTTTTTTTTTTTTAATTTCACTTCTCGTTTTTACTTCATTCTTTTTTCTATCTGCCATGGGTGGATTTTAATTTTATATGTTTGATGTGTTTGATGCATCAAATGTCAAATTATAATATATGAACTATTCTAACAAAATAATTACAAATGTAGTAAAATTTGAAAATATTTGTATCTATAGTTTTAAATACAATTCAATATTATTTAATATTCATTAATACAATGTTATATATTATTAATACCGTGTGAAATTTTCTAAGAAAAATAATTACAAATATAGCCAAATTTGAAAGATTTATATCTATCGTTATGAATACGGTTTAATATTGCATTATTAATACTGACTTACAATATTAAATTATTAATGCAATATTATGTATTATTAATACAATATTAAATTATTAATCTAATATTATGTATTATTAATACATCATTAAATTATTAATACAATATTATGTATTATTAATACAATATAAATTATTATAACAAAATAATTACAAATGGAGTCAAATTGGAAAATTTGCATTTATAGTTATAAATACGGTTTGATATTGCATTATTAATACTCACTAATATAGTATTAAATTATTAATACAATATTATGATTAATACATCATTAAATTATTAATACAATGTTATATATTACTAATATCGTATGAACTATTCTTAGAAAAATAATTACAAATGTAGCCAAATTTGAAATATTTGCATCTATGGTTATGAATATGATTTAATATTGCATTATTAATACTCACTAATACAATATTATGTATTATTAATACAATATTAAATTATTAATGCAATATTATGTATTATTAATACATCATTAAATTATTAATACAATATTATGTATTATTAATAAGTATAATATGAACTATTATAACAAAATAATTATAAATATAGTTAAATTTGAAAATATTTGCATTAATAAAAAAGACATTTCAATTATAAAATACGGTATTAATAAAGTACTTTTATGTACCTATGTACAAAAATAGAGTATTAATATATTTTATATATTTTTAAAAAATAATAATAAATACATAATTAAAGATTCTATATATTTTGAATAGGTGGGACAAACGAAACTTGGTTCGCAAGAAACTAAAAATCTTATATCAAACTAAAAAATGGAAGAAAAAAATCTATAAAATCTCACGATGTTGAGAGATTTTTAAGTAAACAATTTGACATCTATAAGTTTGAGGCTGAAGTAAAAAGAAACTACAATTTGGTGAGTTTCTTTTGAATGCTAATTTAATGAGGGAGGGTATTAACGTCTTTTCATTACAAGAAGAAAATTTTGTTAAAAGCCGTAAATTCTTTTTTGCTAAATTTTCTAGAGGGAAATCATAGTATATGTCTAAAATTTAGAAAGTATTTAACTAATTGTCTACTATATTCTTAAGTTTGATTTGATGTCTAATTTCATGTTTGCGAGAGGAGAGGGAGGGATCATATTCATTCCCATTATACCCCGTTATAATTTAGTTTATTTGAGTAATTTTTTAAAAAAAAACAAAGCATTCAATCCCCAATTTGAGGGATACACCATAATTTAAGGAAGGAAAATATGCAATTTTAACTAACTGAAAATCCAATCTTTAACTTGTTACTCCCAAATTATGGAATTTATTATAAAAATAAAAATAAAAACAAAAACAAATCAATTTCATTATTTCACCCTAACCAAAATCATTCCCTCCAACAATATTTGACACACGGAAGAATCAAGCTGTGGAGCTAGTTTTGAAGAATTGTCTCCGGTGAAAAAGAAAAAGTTGTGTACCCGTACGAATGTGGATGAGCAATAATATTCACACAGGTCAAAGATAACCGACATGGAGTTCAAGTCTATTGTTGTTGCATTCAATGGAGTTTGAAGTGCGATGTGTATTCAAATTACAAGACGGTATGTATTGATGTTGTTCACGGATCTATGCTATTAAACTTATAACTTATGTTTCGAAAACAATCAAGCACGATGAAACGTCAAATATTTCTAACTTATCTCTTTACAAAAACGAGATAGCACTAACCGATGAAAGAGATGTTCAAAATGGTTTATAGCGAATAACATTGCATTCATTATGATTGTGGGGTACACACCAGTAATAATATAATATTATTGCATTCATTATAATGATGGGTATACAATAATATTTTATCGAGAAATATGCAACAATATAATATTATTGCATTCATTCTAATGATGGGTACACAATAGTACTTGATAGTGGCAAAGATTCATTGAGAAAATGTGTGTACTAGTTCAATATTTCAATTTTTGTTTTTTCATTTATACGAACACGTACTACAGTTTGGTTTTATTCAAACTCTAAATTAGCATGTTTACTCAATATTAAATTTTTTTATTTATTTTTCAACAAAAAAAACCTTCAAAGATTATTAATTTTCAACAATTTTAATTTTATATATTTTTGTTAATTTGAAATTGTCAAATATCTTAGAATTTGTTAGAAAGATTGTTAGAGAATTGTTATTAATTATAAATAAAAAATGAAAATAAGGGTAGGGTTATAATGGTAAAATACATTTTCTATAATTACTAAATTTAATTCAAAAATAGAAATTAGACATAAACTTTAACCCTACAAAAAGTAGACAAATTTCTAATTTATTTTTCGAATGTAGATATTTCCCTAATTTTCCCTTTTTTAAATGTATACATATTTGCAAATAGTTTTTTCATTCCCTACATCTGCTAAAAGCCCAAAAATAAGTTAGTTCAATCTATATTAAATTACACATTGACATACTTTCATTAGTATCATTATATGACTTGAATCAGTTTCATTTATTGACTTTAATTTGTGATATTAATTGGTTTCAATCAATATCATCAATTACCTAATCAATATTACTGGTTGCATTGAATAAATATTATTGATTGAAGTTACTCATAATTTAGGGGCTTTTTGGTAATTTTACAAGATTCGATCCCATTTTTTTGCCAATCCTGATTTATTCTTTTTTTAAGAATTGATATTTGTAGAATCATTTTATTTATTTATTTATTTTCAATATTATTCTTGAAAAATCGTCAAAAGGAAATGAACATGCAAAATTATAGATTTAGCCCTTAGGTTTGGTTGAAGTCTATCTTTTATTTGGTCTATATGTTTCAAATTTACACTTTTGCTCCTATCATTTTAATAATGGTCTTTTATGTTATCTAACAAATTTTAAAAATTATTTATCTAATAAATTAGGAAGATATGCTCCCATCAAAATCTTAGATTCGAGATTAACTTACGACTTTAATTTGTAGACACTTCTCGTGTCATTATTACACGATGAATTGATAAAAGGGGCATAGGTTTCTTGAGATGTGATTAACATTTCCTATTTTAACAAATTTATTAAACTAAAAAAAAAAAAAAAAAAAAAAAAAAAAAACCCAAATTTTATGCAATTTTGGTGTCATAAATAATAAGGTCTAGCGAATTGGACACCTTTCTTGAAAACCGCCAAAGATCTGGCGGTGCTACCCCAACGCTGGTGGCGACGAAATTCGTAAACCAAATCCTTAAGCATTGCCGCCGTCATGTTTAATGGAGCTGCGATGCGACTTCTTCACGACCTCTGTAAGTCAAATTTCCTTTCCATTGTTTTCTTACTCTTCTCATCAATGCTTCATTTAAACCAAAGAAAATGGAATCAGAAACGGCTGGAATGGTTTCTAATCCTAACTTCTAGAGCCTATTATTCTGATTTTCCCTTTTCTAATAAGGGCTGATAGGGTGACGTGGTACCGAAGGGGTCGGTGGCACAATGGTTTCATTGTTTGGTTTTAGGTTCGAGAATCGGTATTTGTCCTCCTCTCCAATATGTACTCCAAAACAAAAGAGATAGGGTGATGTGATAGTTGAAAGAAAGATCCTAGGTTCGAGACTCAGTTATGACATTGATTTGTAGACACCTCCTCTCGGCCTAGCGACAGACATGGTTATCCCGGTTATTGTAGAGCGAAGTTTCAATTTCCAAGTTTCCAAAAAAAAAAAATTATAATCGAGTATGGAAATTCAGGTTTCTATTTTAAATAACGAACTCAGGGTTTTTTCAGTACATAGCAGGGGAAGGGGGGCAAATACCAATTCTCGGGATCGAATCTGTGATGCTAGTGTTGGTGTTGAACTGGTTTGCAACCAAACAAAGAAATTATTGTGCCACTGACCCATTTGGTACAAACTAGGGGTTTTAGTTCTTATTAGTTACATAGATGTATGATATGGGTCCCACTTAAATTTTAGAGTGGCTTTTTTTGGCTATGAATATAAGGTTTTTTCTTTTATTATCTCCGGCTAGTTTACACGCAACTCGACTATCAATTTAAGGTTTATCATGGTTGTAATGTATGTATGTTGTAGGACTCTTAGGGGTATGGTATTTGCTTTGATTGTCATTTCTTCAACCCTGCAGATTATGTCAGAAGTTCTCTCAGGAAACAGGGGTGGCAGACATGCTCACTAACTGTGAATAGTGTTCTTACACATTTTAAGAGGTCGAAAGCAGACAAGGTCGAAAAAGGCGTAGAAGGTGAAGCTCTACCCGAAGCTTCTATAAGGTCGGAAATGGAGAAGAATACCAAAAAATGTTCTGAACCTACTAAGTACTTTACTGGCTCTGAAGATATAAGTGATAGTATTAGTAATCAGAGGTTAGAGCTTGCATGGCTCGCGAAATCTCTCGAATCAGCTTCACAATTGTATAAGTGGGCATTGTCATCAGGTCTGTTTATGTTAGTATGACTTCTCATCTCTCTTGTGGGAAACAAAACAAACTGTCTTGATGTACAGCTCCTTTTATTTTTGAAGTTTGGGTTGTGTTTAAGTTATAATTGTTAGTTGATATAATTAAATTTACTCCAACCTATATGTTGGTTCATATAATTAAATTTATCCCAATTCACAAGTTTATTTGGGTTGATTGGTGATTTAACACAACTCAACATGGTTTCAGAGCAGGATATCTGCATGTTGTTTCCTTTCCAATTAAAATTAAATTCTATTTGTAGGGCATTCTCAAATTTCTAAGCCCACAAATGAGAGAGAGTGCTGGTTGATATAATTAAATTTACCCCAACCCACAAGCTTAAGCATTTGGGTTGATTGGTGATTTAACATAATTCAAAACTATAAACTTAAGCTTTTAGGTTGATTGGTGATTTAATTTGATTCAACATGGTATCACTATCAAAGCACATGACCTCCCCTTGAATTCCACATATAGGGAATTTTTTAAATTTCCTCCCCTACAGGTGAGGGAGAGCGTTGATTGATATAATCATATAATTAAATTTACGGAACCTATAAGCTTAAGTTTTGGGTCTTTTGGGTTGATTGATGATTTAAGTTTAACATGATTCAACAATAGTTTTGGAGGCTAATAAAATTTGTGACTTGGCTCAGGAAATGGAATTCAAAATCAAATTCCATCTAGAAGTCGTTCTGTTTCAGAAATCATTGCAAGTATCCAGCGAAGTAAGATGGGAATCCAGGAGTGGAGCTTGAGTGATCTTACAATTGGGTTATACCTTATATATCTCCGGCAGGCTTCGACGAATCCATTGGCGGATATTAAGGGTGTTCAGATCTCTTCAGATGCTATTGTAATCCATCATATTTTTCTTTATCAGATTCATAGAAAATTTAAGCTTATGTTTTTGCTACCTTTTTATTTTCTATTTAAGATTTCATTTGATAGGAAATTTCTATTTAAGAGTTTTTTTTACATTGTGAACTTCAATTGAAGATCTTACGACTTACGATTCATTGCTTTGTGAATCAGGTCGAAGACCTTATCTACTACCTTGAACTAGCTAAAGGTTGTTATAAGAATTCTGCAGCTAAGCTTGCAAGAAGTACCATGCTTAGAGAGTGCAACATATTTAAATTTGTTAATGATTCTAGCGTTATGAGGCCCGGTTATTATATAGGGGTTGATACTAGAAAGAAACTTGTAATCTTTGGAATTCGAGGAACTCACTCGTTATATGATCTCATCACTGATATTACTACATCAAGTGATGAAGAAGTGACATCTGAAGGATTTTCTACGCACTTTGGAACCTATGAATCTGCTCGTTGGTTTCTTGATCATGAGATTAGAATGATGAGAAGATGTTTGGAGAAATATCAGGTGGTATTTATGTTTTTTAAAATTCTTCTAGCTTATTGTTTACATTCTCTTATCACCCTGGCATTGTATCTAATTAATTAACAGGGTTTTAGGTTAAGACTGGTGGGTCATTCCCTTGGTGGAGCTATAGCTTCGTTACTAGCTGTAATGCTTCGTAAAAAGTCAGATAAGGAACTCGGATTTAGCCCCAATGTTGTTTCTGCCATTGCATTCGCAACACCACCTTGCGTTTCGAGGGAACTTGCTGAGAGTTGTGCTGACTATGTTACCACCGTAGTGATGCAGGTTCGCCACATGCAGTCCTCATATTATGTGTATTCTAGAAAAAAAACTACCATTTATAAGAAACAAAATCTAGAGTTTTATTTTGCTAGTTCTCATTTCATTTTGTTGCTCCACTTAAAGTCTCCGGCTTCTTTACCTTGGGCAGGATGATGTTATCCCTAGACTAAGTCTAGCTTCTCTAACAAGGCTAAGGAACGAAATTCTACAAACTGATTGGTAAGTTTTTGTGCTCTATGTGGAAGGCTAAAGCTAATTTTTTATGGATTTTTTAAAAATAAATATGGTTGAGAAGGTGTAAGGAGATATATGGAAAGCATTTTTTTTTTATTAAGAGATGATGAGCTATATTGTTTTTGTAACAAGAAGATAAATGATAAGTTGGGTTTAAAAACTGTCCATGAAAATCTCTGAAGTCTAGGGATCACTTTTTTTTAGTACAAATTTGGGGTAGGGGGATTACAATACCGATTCCAGTGATCGAACTCGTGACCGTGGAGTGGAAATGGATTAACACCAAACCAGATAACTAATCGCGCCACCGACTCATTCGGTAAGTCTAGGGATCACTTAACCTCTTGACAATCATTTTTATCTTTTATAATTTGATTACCACCTTGTCTGAATGCAGTCTTGTACCCCAGTTGTTAGAACTCAAAAATTTGAATACAGTCCTGTACTCTTGTCATGTCTATTATCACATTACTAAGTAGTTTATATGAAGTATTATAGCCGATAAATCTAGTTAGGAATTAGTCTGAAAAATGAGATTCCAATTCATCATTTAGCATACGGCATCTTAGGAAGAACTGCCATAAAAATGATTCCATTCGATTGATCTGTGGCCAGATTATCAAGACTCGGATACATATTTGTAAGGATACTCACATAATCATAGATTTATTGATCAAAATGTAAGAAATACAAAGAAATTCTTAAATGTAGGGCACTTAGAACCTCCTTGGATATGCTAACCCAAGACTAAACTCTCAAGATAACTTCTATCAACCCCTCCCATTCTATTTATAACAAACTACTCTAACTAATTCTTCAGTCAATTAGCCTTATGCCTCTACTAATAGTAATATTAATATGCTATGTCAGTACCTTACACATGACCAAAACTTATAATTTAACTTTAACATAAATATGTTGCTTATTTGATAGGATAAGGGATCTAGATTGATATCAAAAGGAAAAGAGTTACAAGATAAACCAAGATTTAATAGGTCTTGGAACCTCCCATCTCAAGAGAATACTCTCTCAAAACCAATACCAAAATGGCTACAATATATTTGATGCCTTTCTTCTCCCCTAATGCCTCTATTTATATCCACAAACTTCTAACTTACTTACCAAGTAATTGCTAACATACCCCTATATTATGTTTTAAAATATCCTAAGGCCTAGAATGTATCAGTATTATCTAACCTTGAGAAGCTATATAAACTCATGATGCCAAGGTTTGTAATTCGACTATGTAACTTTTGTTTACTAATGAGAGATATGGTGAATGCTGTTGCTTTTTAGTTCATCCTCAACAGGCTTTGAGGATTCCAGATTTTCATAGAATAGATCAGGCACCGGTCTAATTTTTGCGCTAGCTATTTTAAGGAATGATAAAGAAAAGATTGAAGAATTTCGTTAAAGAGGAAATGAACATTTACCGATTTCTTGTTTCTGAACAAGCTAGAAGGGAACATAATCTCAATTCTTGTTCCATTTGATGCAGGACGATGGTGATTGAAAAACAAGACTGGAAAAATATCTATGGTTTGTTGACGAATGCAAAGCAGGTTGTTACATCGGTACAAGACGTTGCTCGAAAACTTGCTGATTATGCGAATTTTAATAGTAAAAAAATATCCTTTGGTAAGTTAATCTGTGTTCCCTAGTTTTTCTTTTGTTTCATCCTCATTCTAAATAAACCAAATATTGCTCTGTTATAATGTTCTCAGGTTTACTTTTATGTTTTACTCAGGCATAGATTAGTTGAATATAGTTTTGTTATAAATTAATGTCTTTCAGTTAATTTTAGTCATCCAAGGAGTCATGTGATGTAATTTTGTATTCATAATATTTCTCTTTCTTGACCAAATCTGCACAAATTGATGATTTGCCTGCAAATGTAAATGTTCCTTGGTCAATATTATTTATTTATTTATTTATTTTGAAATTGGGGGAGAGGAGAGGGAGACCACAAACCTTGAGTACTACTGCTCTCAAACAAGATGAATGACAAATACCGATTTTAAGAATCGTCGACCGTGGAGTTAAATATTTATCTATTTCATGTCAACCGTATCGTTTTTGACTAATAGTTCCTACTCTTTGAGGTTATTCTCAGTTTTGTCCTAAACTTTAAAAGACAAACTTTGCTTTTAAAGAAGAACCATGGACAAATAAGCCAATTTCTCTTCCATTTTTAACAGATGATGATAGCAATGGAAAAGAGCCCCATGTAGCTTCTGGACTTCCTCCTCCTCCACACCCTATCACTCCGATGCAGAGTGTTGTTGACGCGGCTCGAAACGAAGCGGCAAGATGCAAAGTTCCAGAGGAGCTATTCGTACCGGGGACGGTTTATTATCTAAAGAAGCACATGGAGAGTAATTGTAATCTTGAAGAGGCATATGAATACTTCACTCTATGGAAGCGAGATCCAGATGAACATTTCCAGCAAATTGTGCTATCAAACAATCTCATTTCGGACCATAAATGTGAAAACCACTACCATGCTTTGAGGGATGTACTTAAAGGCCTGCCATCGGCCACCCTAAAATAGTGTATAATACAAAGAGAATACTCGTCCCCGAGGGGTGGCACCCGGAATTGAAGGCTTGGGTAGGTTCGACATTAATTTGTAGACATTTTTTGTATCTCCATTCCTTCGATGTCTCCTGATATCTGGCTTAGGGACAGACCTGGTTATCCCAGGTATAGTAGAGGAAAGCTCCAATTTCTTGGTACAAAAATAAAACAAAGAGAATACTCGATATGAAGTCGTTATCTTTTCCAGGTTTGTTGGCCATTTGGAGATTTTTTTTGTTCCATTGGTCTGTGTACATACTAGTTTCTTCCTGTACTTTTCACTCTGTTTACAGAAAGTTTAGTTTATGAGGAAAAATTACAAGTGAATGTGGGGTTGGTTTAGTGATCTTTTGGTTCTATTATTTTATCTTTTTTGAGATATGGTCTATTATTTTTGTTGGCTGTTCTTTTGGTTATTTATTACTTGACCTTTGAAAAAGAAAGAAGTATTTGAAGGAAGTTATTATGAATTAAACCCTTTGACTACTAGATCAATGGTTAATTAATCTTTTTTCTTATATAAGATACACAAATGCCAGTCATTCAAAACAATCAAATCTTTATATTTCTATGAAAAACTTTCAATTATTTGGTAGAGAACATGCACTAATAAGATACCTATTATATATATAAGCTTGTGAAATATAGGCTTGACTTGAATTTGGTATCATGTAATTTTATTCTTTTTTATTATTATTATTTACTGTCTTTTTACTTTATTTTTTTGTCTAAACCAAAGTATAAGGAACTGAGATAATATTTTCATTCTCATAGTGTTCATATTTATGAGAGTCGAATACCGATTTCTAACAACGAACTTGTGACCGTAGTGTTGAACTGAATTACCATTTATCATAAAACAATCGACCATTAGTCCATTAATTTTTTCGGTTGTCAACATGTGATCCTTGATTCAAGGAATAACCAACTATTAATGTCTTATGTTTTTCATTTTTATAATTGTTTTTGTTGTTGTATATCTAAATATCTACTTCCATCAATTATTTGAGTAAAATATGCAAAATCTAAATCCTTACAATAGTTAATATTTTTCCTTTTTTTTGTGTTTTTTTTTGCTGGTCTATAACCTATATATCTACTTCCATCCATTATTTGAATCAATAACAACAATTATTTTTTTTCAATTTTTAATTGTTTTGTTGGTGTACAGTAACTATCTATTTCCATCAATTATTTGAATCAAATATTCAATATCTAAATCTCACAACAATTATTATTATTATTATTTTAAATTGTTTTTGTTGTTGTATACCCTAAATATCTACTTCCCTCGAATATTTGAACCAAATATCCAATATTTGAATTCTCACAATAATTAATCTTAGATATTGATTTTTTATATATATAATTTTATTTGTCATTTTATTCGTTCACTGTATCTCACACTTGGTGCATTCTTCATCTGATTTTATGGTTCGCAGATTGGGGCCAATTGCTGATCCAAGGTATTCACAAGTGGCCTGGTTGGATCTCACTCTCATTGAGCCTGGCCCGTGACATTAGTCGAGATGCGCTTGTACAAGCAAGCTGGCTCGGACAGTCACGGACATAAAAAATAATAAAATAAAGAATTTCAAGATTTGGAAGCTACCATCTTATATTCATATCTAGATAGTATCAATATATTTTTTTAGTATTAAAATATTAATGAAGTTGTGTAAAAGAAATTAAAATAAAATATGAATAAGGTCTATTTCTCTATGTTTAACGAATTCTAAAATTCTCGAGTCATGATTTATATCTATGTCTCTGTAGAAAAAAGAGAGAATCTGTGAAATGACTCCAATGGCAAGTACAAGTCTTCAAAAAAACTTAAAATTTTAGGTTAGAATGTATTTTAGATGTTCAATTGCAGGAAAAAGTCCTAAAAAAACATAAAATTTCTAGGTTGGAAAGTTTTAAAAAAATAATAATAAAAATAAATAAATAAATAAAATAAGAGTTTATCTTTTTGAAATTTATTATACTTTTTTCAAATGTTCAATTTTATTTTTATATGTATGGATATTTGGACTAGTTTATAAACACTAAACTATTCTTACACAACAAACCATGTACTATAATAGCAATCCCTTAATCTTACTATAATTATATTTATAGGTAAGCAACCTTTATGAGTGGTACCCACTTAAACACTTAATTTACAACTCTTATTTATTAAGTCAACCACAATGATTTCAAATGTCTAAATTTGGAACGTGTAATTCATTTGATCAAAATGATTGGTGAACTAGTGGTTTTATTATTTAGTGTGATCTAGTTCAATACCACGATCATAGATACAATCTTAAAAATCAATATTTGCTCTCATATTTAATAATCACTAAGAATTTTATATATATAAAATTTTGCTATATTCACACCTAAAGTCCTTAATTAGCTACCGAGATTATACACTGATAAAGACTTTTTATATAAATATAGATTTCTTTGAATCATATGAACTAAATTCTAATTTTTAAAATTATAGAGACTAAGAAATTAAATTCTAATTTTTAAAATCATAAGAACTAAACGTAGAATATAGAAACCAATCTTATAATTTACCCTAAAATCTATCGTGGGGATTAAAAACTAAAATTATACATTTCTAAGTATAATGATCAAAAGGCAAACAAACTCTAAAGTACAGTTTTTTGAACAAAAAATTATGGTACATACATTTGAATCAAATAAAAGTTCATTAAAACTGAGTTTATCTTCCATTTCTCCATGTTTTATAATTCATATAATTTAGTGACAACAAAATTATACAAATGCTTCTAAGATGGGAATAGATTTCAGTTTTGTCCATGACATTTTTTCTTCAACAGCTTGATGAAATCAAAACATTGGTGGTGCAATTGAAACTTTACAACAATAGCAACATTTTGTATAATCTAGACTTGAAATTTCTCTATTTTTATCTAAACATTTTATGAAGAATAAACTAGTAAAAACAAGAGGAATCAGCCATAAATGTGATTGTTATTATTCTAGAATATAGCGGAGTAATGATATCTGTGAATGTCTAAACCTACTTACACGCATCTTAAAATAATTTGATATTCATGAATGCCTAGACCTATTTACACACACATCAATTATTTTCACAGGAAAAACCGACTAGCCCTACAACATGGAGTTGTCAAAAAACTAATAGAAAATTAATTCTTATAACCACCATCGATTGAACTGAATAACTTTTTACTTCTCCAAAAACCAACCCATGATACGATATACTTTGTCCAGGACTATGGTCTTCTCATAGCCAAATGGACAAAAAAAATAAAAATACCAAACGAAAACTGCTGACATGTTTGAAAATATATAATTTGCTATACTTTTGAGTAAAGATCTTTTTCATTCCAGTTTATATCCAAATGGAACAATAAACACAGAAAATTATTGTAAATATTGTTTCAATCTTGCTGACCTCCATTAAATTAAGAGAAACCTTTATAACTAAGGATGCTTTCAGTTTCCAACTATATCTATTTGTTTCAAACAAACAAGACATGGGGCTGCTTCTAACCTTGGCAATTGATGCTATTTGCTGTCTGTTGCAACAACTTATTGCACTTGGGGAGATTGCATGAATAGGAACTGCAGAGTGCAATATTTTTAAAGTTACTTATAGATAATCACGCAATATAGAAAAGAGTAAAACTCCTCTACATGTGTGTAGGGGAGCCCTACATTTTGAGTATGTGGCACCCATGGTGCCACAAAAATTTCTTTTATTAAGAGAGTTTATTAAAAAGTTGTGGAATTTTTGTGGCACCATTAAAATTGTATAGAAACTACACCCCAAATCTCAGAATTATCATTGGGTGCCACATACCCAAAATGCAGGGTTCCCCTACATGCATGTGCAGGGGAAGTTTTACTCTAGAAAAAAGGGGAAAAAAATTACAATTTTAATTCTGAGATTTGGGGTGTAGTTTCTATACAATTTTAGTCTATAGATTTGGGGTATAGTTTCTATTAGGTCCTATGTTTTAAAATCAAACATTTTTCCTCTAACATTTCTCAATAATGTTCAACATAGTCCTTCACATTTCAATAATGCTCAATTTTAATCTTGTAGATAAAAAAATAAAAAAATAAATAAACGTTATTCTTTTTTGGAAACCGCAAAATCGGAGTTTCGCTCCACTATACCTAAGGTAACCATGTCCATCCCAAAGTCAGACACTAGAGACGTTGAAGGAATTGACACACGACAAGTGTCTACAAATTAATATCACAAGTAAATCTCAAACCTAGGACCTTGAGGGGAGCACACATTCAAAATCTAAGCTTTCCATCACCGTGTCACCCCTTAGAGATTGAAGTGGTTATTTTGATATTGACGTGAATTAAACTTATTTTTAAAAAATAAAATTAAAAGTAAATTCAAAATAAAATTACGCAAGGACTAAAATTGAGCAAAGCTAAAGTATTTGATTTTGAAAGACCAAATAGAAACTACACTAAAAAGGTATATTTCCGTAGAAAATCGAATGAATACCTCAAATGATTTTCCCAATCTTTCATATTCCAGCATGCTTAGAGCAACCTCACAACTCTGCGATACTATGGGTTCGGGATCCTTAGCAAACTCCTTCAGAAGTGCTATACTTCTTTCGTCTACAACAACAAGAACAATGAAAACAAAATAAAAGGCAAACAAAGGAAAAAAGAATACGTTTGGGTTTCAAAAGAATAAGCATGGTTAACAAAACACCAAATAAATTATACCAGCAATGGAACCGAGAGCTTCCGCAGCCTCGTGTCTAACCATTGGATGCTCGTTAACATCCTCGAGTATATCGGAAAGAGCGTCCGAAGCTACTTTGTTTTGCAATTGGCCTAATACATAAGCAACCTAATAATTCCAGAAAGTAGTAACTTCAAATCAGAAAATAGCGTCTCTACAATGTGGCATGGCCTGCTGAGCATTCAAACTATATTAATATAAATTAATTAAAAAAAAAAAAAAAATCTAGCAAGTTTATTTCCAGAGAATGTAAAAGAATTAAGAATTAAAAAAAACAGCAAATTCCTTGCTTGATTTACATTAAGCTGACTATAAGAACTAATATAATGGACCAGACTATGTTCCAAAAGAGAATAAAGAAAAATGACATGATTATCAAGAAACTACAATCCAAGTTGGTATGGAAAAAATAAAATAAACTATAAGTGCCATTAAAACAAACCTTAAAACAAACCTCATGCTTTAGCAGAGCACTTTTTGAGCTTAGAGAGTCGATAATTGCAGTTACGGCTTCGTCGTTACCATTATTTCGCAAAGCAAAAAGAGCTGCATAACGCTCATACATGCCCTTATCATCATCCAGAAGAATTTCCCTTCAAATGGATAAACGAGGCAGCAAAAGTAATCAGAAACAATTGTCAATTAGAAGATACTAACAAGCAACATCCTTCTTATATAACTCTGTAAGTATATTGCATTTAATATAATTGCTTCGACTCGACATACCTAAGCTGAGATACTGAAGCATTAGAAGAAGCTGGGGCAGCTGGATCGACAGACATAAATGGCGACTTCTCAACCATGGATGATTCGCTTTCATTACTAGAATCTTTTAGCTGTTCAATTCGCCTAAGGGCCAATTCACATGTCTCTTTAACCTCTTGAGCAGGATCTAAAGCCAGGCTCTTTTCTAAAAAGAGAATATTGCTCTCTGAGCCAATAGCTCCAAGAGCTTCTGCTGCCTACACCATTACAGATACAAATACAAATACAACAGGTTAAATGGAAGAACTGAACACACTGGATCGAATTCAAAACACACACGATAACAGAGGGGGCTCCGTAATTTCACCTCGTGCCGAACAATGGGGTGCAAAGAAAGATCATTAAGAACAGTCACTAAAGCTGGGATTGCATCTGTATCTTGCATTTGGCCCAATGCAAATGCAGCCTCATGAGCCAACAAATTTGAAGAATCTCTAGTTGCTATGTACGAAAAAATAAGTACAGTGAGTTTTTTTTTTATTTCATTTTAAATTCATTCTTGGGGGAAAAAATCAATCTTGAAAAAAAAATACATTTTTAGTATCTAGGTTTTGAGTGTAATTTCTATGTAGTCTATATATTTTCAAATCAAACACTTTTAACCCTAACATTTTAATAATGTTCAATTCTGTTGACTAGCATGATGACTAGACTAACCTAACATTCTAATATATCGATGAATTGGTTATTTTGGATTTGGCATGAAATTATATTTTAAAAGAAAATAAACTAAAAATACAGCTGACCCTAGTCACTCTACTACATTTGGATGACAAGAAAACACGAAAGAAATTAATTCCTAGATAGGTGGTCATCATGGATTGAACCCATCACCATAACAATTAAGTATTATTATTTTATTTTTTTTGGAAACTGAAAAATCGAAACTTCGCTCCACTATACATGAAATAACTACGCCTTTCCAGTTTCCCTATACTAGAAGAGGTGTCTACGAATTAATGTCATGGAAGGGACCTTGATAACGATTAAGTTTCTTCTTTTTTTTTTTTTTGATATCCATGACTTTTTGAGCCAGCTTTCGCATACCTCAACTAATGTCACGGGACATACCGCATGACCCTACAACATTTAGATGCCAAGGAAACCCGTAGGAAATTAATTCCTAGGTAAGTGGCCACCATGGAACAATTAAGTATTATTGAAATCTTAGTTCCCCGAGGCCCTCATATATTATTGAAATGTTAGGGGTAAAGTGTTTTTTGATTTTAGAAATAGAAACTACACTTAAAACCTAGGTACTTCTCCTTTCAGTCTCTTGCCGGATTTACACCGAAACAATCAAGCATTTCACAGAATAGCATAAAGTAAAAGTTCAGTAAAGACGATGAACACAAATATCAAACTAATGAACGAAACATATAACTTCAAATAAACGAAACGGAGTAAGAACAGCAAAGAACGAAGAGATCAAGCAAACACTCAAACTTCAAATCGCGCAGTAAAATGAAGAGAAAGGAGATTGAAGAGACCGGTAATGAGGGCGTGGCGAGGGGCGGGGCCTTTGAGGTTGCGGAGAGAGAAGAGGACTCGGAAGCGCTCGGCAATGGGCTGAGAAGGGTCGTTCAAGCGCTCGCAGAGGAACTTCTCCATCTCGGAAGAGCACGCGAAGGTGCTGATTTCTCCATCGCCATTGACGGAGCCCATGAGATTGGAGCTTTTGAGTTTTGAGCACCAGAAATTTTTGGGCGTTTCGTTTTTCTGAGAAGATGGGTTTATTTAGTACTTCAATTGCGTAGAACAAACGCGGGATTACTTTTTGGGGTTTAGGTTAGAAATGGGGGAGGAAACCTCAAACCCCAATATTACCATCAATCAATTAAATCAAACATGTTATCAAAATAATGCAGTCAGATTTTATACATTGTTATTTATTTATTTTTAGTATAAATTGGAGGGGGACATTACAAATACTGATTTTACGGTTCGACAGGAGTTGAACTAGTTAACAACCCGTTAATGAAATTATTGCGCTACTTATGTGACGGTCACATTTTATGCATTAGTATTAATTCCCTTAATATTATTGAATTATTGCTTTCATTAATAAGCATAATCATTTTTTAATGAGGATTTTGCATATTTAGACACTATATAGAAAGTATTTGCAAGAATCTAATATATTAATAATATTTGCAAAAAGATTTTAGGCATTATTTATTACATATA
>JBBMEF010000001.1:7667877-7679309 GCA_037832685.1 Sicyos baderoa | reverse complement strand
ATAAATTTGCAATTATTTATGTTTTATGAGATTTTTGTAATTATTTCTTAAAACAGGTCTAAGAAGTACAATTTTTCTTTTTTAATTAGAAGAAATATTTTTAGAAATGTCATCGAATTATCGATCTTCTAGGCAACGGAATCATTTTTTAATTGGAAGATTTATTTTTATTTTTTTGTTGAGTTAGGTGTTCAAATCTATTGAGTTTACTCAATTTTACACCGAATGGAAAATCAATTTAGAAAAATATATTTTTAGTTCCTAAACTTAGGTCCAGTATCAATTTAGTCCCTTACATTTTAAAATTAAACTTTTCTATCTTGATGTTGTAATAATAATCACTTTAAATCTTTATGATAATAAAATTGTTAGTTTTTTTTCTTTTTTGAAATTAGATGTCGTTTGAGCTATTGCTCGGTTGGCAATAAAATTGTTAATTAGATGATTAAAATAATAATTAAATAAATTTTAAATTTTGATATATTGATAAAATAATTATTTTAGTTTTTGCGTAAATTTAATTTTTAAAGGAAATAAGTATAAAAATAAAATAAGAAAACATACAAAATACTAAAAATGAGTATTATTGAAAAAGAGAGATTTGAGTGCAGTCATTCCCACAAAATATTGCAGCTGGTGTGACTCTTTAAGGCCACAATTTTTTTTTAAATATTTTTGTTTTAAAGAGATTCTTTGTGTGTGACTCTTAAAGGCGGAGCATTTGTGAGGGCTCAGTCATGACTGCATTCAAATCTTTCTCTTATTTAATGTGATAGGTTAAAGTGTTCAATTTTGAAATATATAGACCAAATTGAAACTAGATCCCAAACGTAAAGACTAAAAATATAATTTTCTCAAAACTAAATTAATATAGTCAACCGACATCCATGTACACCCAATGGCTAAGAGAATATGAATTTGAATCCCTCGCCCCATTTATTGGGTATAACTAAAAAAAAAATCAAATTAATATGATTAGTTTTTTAGAAAGAAGGAACCGAACTAATATCCAATCAAATACAAAATTGATCGGATTGGACGGTTTGATCTTTATATACATGATCACATCTTAAAACGTATAATTACTTTTTTTTAGTTTAACAACACTAGGAAAAAATATTCGAATTTATAAACTCTTAATCATGAGAGTATACTAGTATTGACTATTCTCGGTTGACATTTGAATAATTACTCTTGCTTGATCAATACAAAATCGTTACAAACAGCTACCAAATAAGTTCATCCATAATTGAGTTTATTGGCAACAATTTCATAAGATGAAAAGTTTTGTCGCTTTGATTTTTAATTCTAAGGTCTAATTACAGCCTTCATAGCTCAAGAGATGGTTGGCTCATATTTCAAGTTTCTGCAAACAAAATAATAAGAACGTGGTTTTTAATTGCAATAATTCCATGGTTTTGAAGAAATATTATTCAAAATGAATTTTTGGGAGGGCAATCGTGCAAACCCAAAAGTTTTTTTAGCTGATTTTTGCAAATTTTCCAATGTTATTTTGTTATTTCAACTTCCATATAACTCAGCTTTTTATTCTCATACTTTATAATATCCTATTTCGGTTCATTTTGATAAATGAATGTTAAAATCATAAGGGAGTATTTGAGGCAAAAAAAGTTAATGATCACTCGAAGAAGAAAAATAAAAATAGGAGAAAGAGAAAGAACATAATGATTAATGCGAAAATGATTATTTGTATTTGGATTGAAAATAATGATATTATGAAATGAACCATTATTTAAATTTGAAGTACAACAAATGATTATGGAAGAACTACTATATGTTAGAATGTTGTAAACAAAAATATATCAAGCATAAAAAATGAAAAGTGATTATAAGAAGAATGAAATTAGATAAATGGTCATGAGGGAAATGTAAAGGATTAATGAATTGTGATTATAGAAAAATAAATAGTATTATGAAGGAATGAACACAAGTAAGAATTATTCTCTATTTTGGGTTGAGTAATAAAAGAAATCTCAGATGATCTGTTTTGGGTTTCAATACCAGCCTCAAATGTACATCCCTTCCTACGCAAGATTTTGATAAGCAAAAACATCCTAAAGTATACAAAATGGGGACAAATACCAATTCTCAAAATTGAACATGTGATATTGGTGTTGAACTGGTTTACAACTAAACAATGTAACCATTACATCACTAACCCATTTAGTACATGTTTAATGATTCATTTGGTGTCCGATGAAAATACATTTATAAATGTCATCACACTCCAAAGTATGATGTTAAAAAAATGTATTTAGCACAACAACAAAATTATGAGTACTTGTGCAAAACCTACAAAATCCAGCAATTTCCAAAACTCCATTGTCAGAATAGTTGACAGTATCATGAAGAATGAAGTTAGTGAACTGACTGATGATTAAATAGAGAATACTAGTGAAAGTTTCAAAACTAAAGCAAATGTGCATATATTTTTGTATACATAACATAGAAAATAAGATCTCCCCTTTTTGGGGGGCTCTCTTTCTTTTTGTGCACCCCTTCATTTTATTCTCGATGAAAGTCTTGTAATTATTAAAAAAAAAAAAAAAAAAAAAAAAGGTAAAATGCCAAAGGGAAGGTAGTTGAATCTCTGTGCAGCTAAAATATCTATCTACTATATTCTCCATTCCTTTTTTTTTTTTTTTGGTTTTGAAAGAACTATTCTTCATTCATTTGAATGGAGGTGCTAAGCTAAAATGCCTGTGAAAACTGAGGAATTCTATGAAAACTTTTCCTATTTATATTTGGAGTAATACAGAGAGTATAACTGGAGGGAAGAAGAAATGTACAGGAGGTTGCATTAGAACTAGAAGTAGTCAGAGAATCCCCCTTCCTTGTCACTGTCAGATCCTGCAAAAAGCAAATGGAACAACGTTGCAAAAAAAAACTTTGATCCTAAAAAAGTGTAAATGGAGCCATGAATGGAGCTAAAGTTATGTACACTTTTTTTTTTTTGAAACAATGGTGTAACCACGCCCGTTCCTAGGCTAGGTACCGGAGAGATCGAAGAAATGAAGACATTGTTTACAAATTAATGTCACAGGTGAGTTTCAAACCTGGGACTTTGAGAGAAACACACCTTCAAAGTCCAAGTTTTCAACCAACTACGCCACCCCTAGGGACTAAAGTTATGTACATTCAGAATTCTTACAACTATTTTTAACACCAAACACTACAGAGTTTTAGAGAAGTGTTCAATATGTCCAAATATTTTTCACCATGAATACTTCGGTAAGAGTTTGATCAATCTCAACTATCAACAACGCCAAACAATTGAATTCTTTAAGCTCCAATTTCAAAATTAGCGTTTGAATGAAAGCGGAGGATATTTGAAAACAAGTGAATTATTTGGTTTGATGGTTTTGAATCAAGGAGGTTCAAAGCTTCTCAATGGTGTTCCATTTTCAAGCTCTATTTTTCTTTTTCCCTCGGGACTTCGGGAGATATGTTTTTTATATCCACGATCAGTTTATGTGCACCTCGACTTTCTCACCAGACACGTAACCCTACAACATTTGGCTGTCAAGGAAACATGTGGAAAATTAATTCCTCAATAGGTGGTCACTATGGATTGAACTCATCATTTCTTATGGAGATAGAAACATAAGAAGATTTGAAAGCTAAATACCGATTTGTAGGATCTAACTCATGATCTTAGTATGGAATTGGATTACAACCAAGCTGATATGTCACCAACCTTTCAGATGAACTCATAATCTCTTAGATCTCCAAGGACCTCTTTGACCATTAGGCCAACCCATGATGTTTCTCAAAGACATTTGTTTGGATGGGAAACTTTTATCTTTACTTTGTGATGTTGTTTTCATCTTTAGTTGTCCATTTGTTTCCTTGTTAAAAAAAAACCAAACGATGATCATCGATGACTATTTCAAGGGAAAGATTTATATCTACAAGTATACATAATACTCATAATAGTTTGACTAATCCATCTATATAACTGAGTATGGCTATAAAATATAAATACAACAAACTCTTGAAGAAAAAAATGAAAAACGCCTAACGTTCTAGGAGGTAAGGCGAATTCTCAAATATATTCATTTAAAGGATAAATTATTGCAACCAATTACAAATATACTTGTCTTGCAATGGATTAGTTGGTGCTAAATACTAACGATGTACAGTGAAAGTACCTGGAACTTCTGCAGCTGAAATATCTTGCACAATCAGCTGAAAAGTGTTGGTACTAAACGAAGAAGAGAAAGTTGGCGTAGACGCAGTAGGAACAGGAAAGGTGAAGTCTTCTGATGATGAATCAGAACAACTAGATGCGGAATGCGTCTGAACCTCGTTTGAAATAGAACTCGATGCAGCATCTGAGTTAGAACTCATGATCCTTTTCATCTCCGAGATTTGGTTTGACATGGAATGTACCATCCTGTTACACACTAGATCAGATTGATATCATCGAAATAACATGCAAGTATGTATATTAGATGTTATTATCGTCGTATAGTGTCAGTTAAATCCACATCTCCTTTAACTGTTCCAAGATCTGCAATTCCGTTCCTCCCAATTGTAATCCACTATAAATATCAGCCAGGCAGCACAGTTTGCTTATTTTTCTCATTGAACGGATGAATTATGTGCCTATACATCACGAGGACCACAAGAGGATATGATATTTATCTCATCTAAGGATAAATTTCTCATTTCTCATCTTTCAATACTGCTTTAATAGTGTGACATCCAATTAGATGTTACATACCTCTATTCATATGAGAGTGATGTGATGGAAGAGAATGATTTAGCATCTACTATAAGGTCATATGAGCAAATAGATGAGACTTGACAGTTGACAGAATGAGGGCAGGGATGAACATTTACAATTCTCAAACTACATGAGTTTGAAACATAATTTTTAGATCTTACGAAGTGTGCTCACAATTATGTTATACCATGCTGATATAATTTCATTTATCTCACCCACTTCTTTTCCTGCTCTCTTGAATCCATTTTTTGCATCATCTAGTTGCACGTTGCGTGTTGCTCAATTGGTCAAAGAGGGTATTGAGGGGCATAAGGTGATAGGTTCAATCCATGGTGGCCACCTACCTAGGAATTAATTTCCTACGGATTTCCTTGACATCTAAATGTTCTAGGGTCAGGCGGTATGTCTCGTGAAATTAGTCGAGATGTGCGAAAGCTGGCCCGGACAATCACGAATATCAAAAAAAAAAAAAAAAGTTTCACATTGCATGTTGATAGCTTGTACACATGTTATTGTTGTACCCAGTGTAAGAGTTATTTAGCTATTTATTGTATATTATTGTACTTATTGATTTAGGCCCATTTGACCCATTAGATGTAGGCAAAGCTGGAGTTTGCATTTGTATTCCTATGTATAGCTATAGACGTGACTAACCTAAATAAAATTACGACGACTCTTTTGGTCTCATTAAGGTTTACACCCAGCACTCCGTGGGATAAATTTGAATCGAAAATCCTAATTAGGTTATGAAGGGTATTCTTGTAAATTCATGTAATTGTACTTCTTTATTATTTTTTAGGTAAGATTAGATTTCATAAATTTTATTCTTTAGTTTGAAATTAGATTTTGTTGTAATCTAGGTTAGGCTATTTTGTATTTAAACGTATGTAATTCTTGATAAGATCAATCAATGAAAAGTAGAAAATTCTACAAGTTGTAACACTACACAGAGAGACTCATAATGACCATGGGAGAATATGAGGGCTCCCCAATCTCTCTAAAAAAACGTCCTCCCAAATAACACAAAAAATTAAAATAAAAAACATAAACAAGAAAATAAACCCTGAAGAAATACCAACAACTAACAAAGAAGACTAAATCACGGAGCAATTGTTGATCCCACCAACGAATCCATCGGTTGCGAAATGGCCTTAATACAAAGACCATTATCAATGTGAAACTAATAACACAGTTCTAAATTATAAACTAGAAGAGAGAAAAAAAATTAATAGGAAAGGAATATAGAGAAAAATATTTCTAAATTGTCTTCTATAAAAATGTTGGTTGGAAATTTCTCTGGTAGCAAGAAAAGAAACAGTCGTGTCTGATCAGATTGAATATTGACCTTCCAATTTTTAAACAAAATTTACCGTATATGCTTTGATTGACAAAATGATATATTGTAACTGTTGGTTGATATAATTAAATTTATCCCAACCTATCAGCTTCAACTTTTGGGTTAATTGTTGGTTTAACATAATTCAACAGGAACCACCACTTTCTAGAATAAATTCAACATCGAGGTGAAAATATTGTATGCTTTAAGAGGCAAATGTTAGTATTTTCAAAAAAGAAAAGAAAAAAAAGGCAAAATGTTATACCTGCTTATGCAGTCTTGAAGTTGATGCACCTTCCTTTCGTTATCTCTTAGTCTCCTAAGTCCATGCTCACCTAATTTCTGTGCTGCAATAAACTTCCTTTCATATTCATTAGCTCTTTTCCTTTCAGCTTGTAATAGGATCTGTTCACGTAAATGTGTTTTGCCAACTTTCATCATTTTGGAACTCAAAGAAAAAAGAAAACTAAATCAAAAAACAAAAAACAAAGGATATTGTTCACAAAACTAAATGCAACTATATGGAGACTTTGAACTTTACCCCAGCTTTGAAAGTTTTTTTTTTCTTTTTGTAAGAACCCAAGCTTCATTGAGAAAAATGAAAGGATGTGCAACGACAGTAAGAACAAGCCCACAAAAAAAGTTCTTAAATACATGAAAGGTTTTTATCAAAAAATAAAACCAACCTGATAGCTACAAACTAGGAAGCATGGAAACTTTGATTTTGACGAAGTATGGGTGTCAGACACGTGACTGACACTCGAAATTCTGAGTCCTCTTTTATTAATATTTTTTTAATTTCAAGCACTTTGCAGTTACAATGTTTAAGACTTATTTATTACAAATTGTTGATGACACAACAACGGGGTAGTATTGGTGCAGACCATCAACGACAAAATGGAAAAGGGAAAGAAAGAGAGAAAATGAATAAGGGAAAGAAGCAGTGTTTTCAAAGCCATCACCTTTCCTCGCCTTGCACATAGGTGATATTTGTGCCTCTAAAAAAGGCAAGGTACCTTCAATCAGGCCATCGCCATTTTGCGCTCAACATCGCCTTCGCCTCAAGCCAAGGCATGTGCCTTGCTAAAGTTTGATTTATTTATCAATTTGCTAACTTAACACCCACAAAAATAACCTTGAATTAGCTCTTGAAAGCGTCCAACAACCATGTGAAGTCTTTATTAAGGATACTGAATTTGTTTAATTGCTATTTCAAATATATATGTGTGCGCGCGCACGTGTGTGTTTAATTTTTCTTAGAGTTATTTGATGTAGAATCTTTGCTTTTTATACTTTTTAACTTTAATTTTTTTATACAAGTAATAATTTAATATGTATGGTATATCTTATAATAACATAATTTGTGTGGTTTAATATTCTTTTATATTTTTACTTTATAGTATTATTTTGTGGGAATAAAAATATATTTTATATATCAATTTATACTCGATATATTATGAAGCTTCTAGAAACACAAACAAGAAGAATGAAAGAAATACAACACCAATCACAGTTGGTTGAATTAGAATTACCTTAAGATTAGCTACTTCTGCTCTGAGAGTCACCAACTTTTCTTCATCTTTACCCGGACTAGTGGACTCTTTAGTAATAAAATATGATTCTTCTACTTCTTTCGTTGAAACACGACTTGCCTTCGAAATTTCAATTGTTTCACCAATGGAGCCTGTACTGCTATTGAGCAAGGAACAATCCTCCTTTGTTTCTTCCAAGTTAGTCTGAAATCATCATTTTGAATTATAGTGTTAGAAGAAAGGTACTTCTAAATTAGATTTACTTGTTTGTCTTTGATTTACCATAAAAACACAATATGCTCCATCAAGTCGAAAACTACGACATGAAAGCCAACATAACTCTGTGCCTTTCAAGTTCAACAAACTTGTTTGACACTCCAAGTGGAATGAAATCAGAGTTCCCCTGCCATAATCACAAATCTATGCTATTCTAAACGGGGAGAGATTTTAGTTTTCTATTAAGTCCCTCATAACTGTCTTTAAAATCCAACTAGCTTTTTTCTCATTAAAATGACTGTCCTACTATTGAGCTGCATAACATAGTTAATTTTTTGTAAAGAGTTAATTTGTTTTTTTGAAACAAGGATAATCACGCCCGTCCCAAGGCCAGGTACCGGAGGCAAAGAGTTAATTTGTTATGAAAATATATAACTCCCAAACACAAATTTGTTTTTCAAATTTGATATAAAATGAATAATTCATTTAAATCAATAATATTACCTTTATACAAGTTTTTTTTTTTAAATCCGTGACTGTCCGGGCCAGCTTGTGCGCACCTCGACTGATATCACGGGACATACCGTCTGACCCTACAACATTTGGATGTCAAGGAAACCCGTAGAAAATTATTTCCTAGGTAGGTGGCCGTCATGCATGGAACCCATCACCTTATGCACCCCAAGCCCAAGGCACTCTTTGACCAATTGAGCCCCTCCATTAAAATATATATATAGAGAGAGAGAGAGAGCCACTCCATGATGGTTTACCTTTATACAAGTTACTTAAGCATTATCTAAATAAAACAACACACTTCTGGTTATGATCTAATTGTTAACTTGTTAACTGAAATGTTAATCAAAAGGGCAATTTTGGACTTCTTTAAAATATTGACTGTTGGACGTTAGAAACTTTCAAGGATATTGGAGAGAAATGTGGGGGTTTTCTTGAAGTGGCAGGACAGACTCGAAACAAACTTGAAATGATGGAAGCCAGCGTCAAGGTGAGAAAGAATGTTCATGGTTTCATTCTGGCCGAGCTCACTGTGTACACTCCTCGCGGAGATGAAGTTCTGGTACGTCTAGACCCTTTTTTTGTCGTCGAAAACCACATTGTTTACAAGAAGATGGTGCACGGCGGAATCCCGATCTCTGTTCCGGACAACAACATCGATCTCTCTTCACGCGCGAATGTAGGTCCACGCGCGAGTGGGTTTTCTTCTCCCATTGGTCAACATCAGCCTGTCATTACAGAGGCCCAGGTTCCAAATAAGAATTTTTTTAATTCTTTTTCTGATGCACCCTTGGCTGACAAAACCCAGGTTCACACGGCAGCTTTTATTGAGGAACAGGGGACAGTTCTTTACCCGGAGGATTTCTGCACTAACCAAGGGAGTGTTTCTAATGAACTAATCCCTTCTACCTCGATGGAACCAGTTCATCTAACAAGATCGGTCTTTTCTTATGGTGAAGGCAGCATCACTCATCCTGGACGAAACCCAAGGCTCATGATTTATATTGCTCCATTTCAACAAAACCGGGTCGAAACAGAGCCTCACCTTCCTGCCCCTGTTTTATGCCAAAACAGAATACCCATTGTTATTAACAACAATCCTACATCACTATCGACTGGCACTAAATACTCCTCTATGGTTCCTTATTCCTATTCTGACACAGAAGGAGATGTTTCCCCTCCCCGTTCTTTGTCTGTTGCTTCTTCCATGGGCGAAGGTCGTGTTATTTCCAAGGCACTATCGGAACCGGACCTTGGGGCTTTTTTCCGCAATCAACTGACTGACTGCCCCCCACCTCTCAGAATTAAAGGTCCTAAAAGGCCCAATTCTCCTCCTAGTATTGATCGAACTAATCCGGAATGTTGTTGTGGAGATGGAACGGATAAAAAGAAGTTTGAGGGTCAATTTTCTGATCTTCTCCCCTTGTTTTTCTCATGGATGGCTGAATATGGAATGTGTATTATGCCAATTCAATGATCCACACCCCAAAATTCATTTAGTAAATCTGCTGCCTCCACTAGTGTTCCAAGGAGTAATATTAAATACAAAAGAGAGCTGAAAAATCTCCAATCTTCCATTAATTATCCTTGCAAGGCTTCATCGAAACAGAGGGTTGGGTCTTCATCAATTAAATGATTATCATTTCTTGGAATGTTAGAGGCTTGGGGTGCTGGAAAAAGAGAGCATTGATTAAAGATTTTGTTAAACGTCACAATCCTGCTATTCTTATCTTACAAGAAACGAAGGTTGACGAGATGAATACTAACACTATCAAGGACATTTGGGGTTCTCGTAATGTGGCGTGGACTGTTCTTGATGCTGTTGGTACCAGGGGTGGCATTGTCATTATCTGGATTGATTCTCTCATGGATATTCTATCTATTAGTAGAGGTACTTTTACTCTTACACTCAATATCAAACTGTTAGATGGTTTCACCTTTTATCTTACAGGTGTATATGGGCCAAATTGTTCGCAACAAAGATCCTCTTTTTGGGATGAGCTCCGTAACATTCACTCATCTTGCGGAAGTAATTGGATTATTGGAGGTGACTTTAATGTTATTAGATGGACGTCTGAGAAATCCATATTCACCAATCCGACTCGAGCGATGAGGAAGTTCAACCGCTTCATTGACTCTTCCAGCCTCATTGATTTCCCCCTTACCAACGGGAGTTACACTTGGTCCAGCTTAAGGGAGAACCCTACTCTCACTCGCATTGATCATTTTTTGGCCACTGATCCTTTTATCAATAAATTTGGATCTGCCCGTTTAAGAAGGCTGGAACGGGTTACATCGGACCATCACCCGATTTGCCTTACTCTTGGCAAGGAAGTATGGGGCCCCACTCCGTTCCGTTTTATCAACTCTTGGCTCTCTCATCCCACTTTCTCTGAATTTTTGAAATCGTGGTGGGCATCTCACACTATCTATGGATGGGCAGGTCACAGCTTTATTACGAAACTGAAGGCTTTTAAGATTGATCTCAAGGCATGGAACCATAGCACATTTGGTAACATCAAAGAATCGAAATTTCTTCTTACAAAGGAATTGGACTTAATTGATTCTAGAGAAGATGAAGGCCCTCTTTGTTTTGCGGACCACTCAAGGAGAATTGTTATTAAAACTGAGCTTCTTGACATTAATGCTAAAGAAGAAGCCTTAGGGAGGCAGAGTTACAAGAATCGTTGGCTTATGGAAGGTGATGAGAATAGTAGCTTCTTCCACAGACTTGTTGCATCTAACAGAAGGAAGAATACCATCGTTGAACTGCTATCTAGAACTGGGAACAGCCTGACCACTGATGAAGACATTGAAGGAGAGTTTATTTCTTTTTACAGATCACTATATACCAAGTGTAATAACAAATTACCTTTTCCCTCATCATTGGACTGGAGTACCATATCTCATGAACAGAGTAGATCTCTTGAGCTTCCTTTCACCATGGAAGAGATTGATTTTGCTGTCTCCAAGTTGGGTGCCAACAAGACTCCGGGGCCGGATGGTTACACCGCTGAATTCTTTAAAAAGTCTTGGAACATTCTCAAGGACGATGTCAAGGGAGTGTTCAATGATTTTTTTAAGA
>JBBMEF010000001.1:7622920-7635006 GCA_037832685.1 Sicyos baderoa | reverse complement strand
CTTATATGCTCTGGTTCTTGGGAGTCACTATCAATAAAGTATTGATTATTCGATATTGCTGTGTTTGTTCTTATCAAACCCATAGATAATCTTACGTAGATTTCATCTCCTGCATATCTGACAGCCAAATTGTGCAGCAACCCTGGCTCATTCAAATATGACATTCTGGTCATATCATCAATTCCAGTCTCAGGAGCTTCTGCATCCCTTGGAAATAGATTTGACCTTTTAACAACCACCTGCCAACATAAATTTGAGTAATATTTTTCCGAACATTTGCAAAAAAAATTGATTTTTTTTTTAAGAAATTAGCCACGATGATTCTGATAGAGTACCAAGGGTAGGACGGTAATATTAGTATATTATATGCAAGGATAGAATAGTAATTAGTATTTAAACGTTTTATTTATTTATTTTGAGGTTACATCAATTGGGAGTTTGGAGACTTGAACCCATGACCTCTTGGTTATTGGGCATACACTAATGCCGTTGAGCAACTGCTCATGTTGGCTATTTAAAGGTTTTACTATAAATAGGAAACTTAGGGTCTTTGGTATGTCTTACAAAAAGACTTGGGAGAGACTTAGCCCTCTCGAAAGGCTACGGGTATAGTATTGTAACCTCTATCTATTATCAATATAGTGGTCTTGTATGTTTGTAGTACTATTGTGTATTGTAGTTCTCCTGTGTATTGTTAAGATTATTGGGGTCTTAACAGATTCCATAACTAAACCGATACATTGATTGAGGCAAGGAATAGGCCTGAGTGATTGAGGCCCACCTAGGTCCTAGTACATTGATTCCATAACTTAACCGATAGTAATGTGCAACTTATATCAGGAGATTATGATTATATTCAAAACTATGAAGGTAGGTATTGTCTTAACAGAATGAAAAATGAAGAACCAAAATGACACATGGTTGCCAAATTTGACCATAAGGAATATCAGTGGATAAGTAGTTTCTTTTTTCTAAAGGAGACAATAATATTAAAAATATAAATAAATGATTTATATCTTAATTGGAATACTCTCATTTTCAGTTTTCTATTTTATTACTTTCTTATTTTCTCTCTTTTTATTCCTTGTGGAGTTTCATTTCTTATCATAAATAAATAAATAATAATGGTTTCAGTCTATAAAGAGTAGACTAAGAAAAATAGTGAAAGCAAAAGCTAACAGAAATCCAAAAAGCTAATAAACGGTGCAAAACACCCAAATGAACTATATATTGGAAAAAGTAACCCGAAAAAGAATGATAAAGAACACCCAAATGAACCTAGATGTATTCCTCAATTTTTTTTTTTAATTTTTAACTACTAAGGTTCACTAGTATAAATCATCATGGTTAACTTAGTGGTCAAGAGGGCTTTAAGAAACCATTCAAACCAAAAGGTTTTGGGTTCAATCTATGGTGTCTAGCTACCTAGGAATTAATCTCTTGAGGGTTTTCTTGATATCTAAATGTTGTAGGGTTAGCTGGTTTGTCATGGAGAATGGTCGAGGCGCACATAAGCTAGCCTCGACACTTACGGATATCAAAAAAAAAAGTTCATTAGTGATAATTGAATTTCTTATACAACTCTTGATAATAGAAATAAAGTTATTTTACCTCTCTCCCATCACTAGTTTGAATCTCAGCATCTTCCCCAGTGATGCTCAATACGAGTCCATCAATCCAAACGGACTCCATATCTCCCACCCATATCTGAGAACCAACAACGATATTGGCAGCCTGGTCCTGCACCAAATTATAGATAATCTCAATGAGTATTCAAATTCACAACCATATGTTAGATCAAATGAAGTTTTCATATCCAACATTTAGATTGAAAATAGAAATTACTTTCCAATCTTAAATTACAGTTCAAAATATATCTACATGTTTTCACAGTACCAATAGCTCAACAAGGATGCAAACATCTCGAGGTTTAAGCGTCATAAATTGAGTTGATCTATGAGCCATAAATAATCATAACTAGAGTGGTTTAGTAGTCAAAGAGGGTCTTGTAGTGCTAGACGTGATAATTTCAATTCACGGTGGCCAGTGGTCACCTATCAAGGAATTAATTTCCTACAGGTTTCCTTGACATCCAAATGTTGTAGGGTATGGCGGTGTATCCCGTCTATGAAGCACGGACACTTCAAAATAGGGAAAGAATCCGTGTCGGACATGCCATTTTACGTATCCTTATTTTTTATTGTTTTTTTAATAATCGGACACACTTCGGACACACCTCAGACACACCTTGGACATGTCTTGTAAGCATGTGTGATCTTTGAACCCAAATGTTAAAAGCTCAAACTCAAAATAATTAAATGCTATAGTTAATTAAATAATCAAAAGGTGAAGAGGGGCATCCTGGGCTGATTACTTTTGGAACCAGCTCCTTCAAACTTTTGGCTGGTATTTGGTGCGCCCCCGTGACACTCGGACTTTCTTACTGTGCATTACAGAGGGGCATCCTTTCAAGAACTGTACAAAAGTTCTTTGGTTCAATATGGTTTTTGCTTTTTTCTGGAAATGGTGGGGTGAAAGAAACAATAGGATTTTCAAAGATGCTCACATCTCCCTTGAATCCCTCACATAAGCTATTATACACACAGGAATTATTTGGAGTCATAGGTTAGCTCCTTTTTGTAACTATGATCTATTTGTTTTATTTGCCCAATAGCACCATCTTTGGTAAGGTTTTGGTAAGGTTTCGATTCACGTTTCGCATAATATTCATTAATCAATGAAAATTACCGTTTCCTATCAAAAAGGTAAAGAAAATGGTAAAAATAAAACAAAAAAGTATCTCTCTCATCTATAACAAAAAAAAAACCAACAATTGTTCTCTCTTTCTCATGAAATTTTTTTTGTCTTCATCTTCTAAAATACTTGGTTGTCGCCACCTCACATGCAAAACATGCCTAACCGACGTCCATTCTAATTAACATTATATACTTCTTAATAAAGTACATTTAGTATTTATGCTAAATTTACATATTAACTATAAAAAAATTAACGTATCCTCAACGTATCTGTGTTCTAGTTTTTTAGACAATGGCGTATCGCCGTGTCCCGTGTCCTTGTCATAGTGTCCCGTTACGCTAGTCGAGGTGTGCATTTTAAAAAATTAAATAAATAAACATAACATAATCTCTAAAATTTACCATTCTCAATCAATAACAACAGAAACATGGAATTTCCGTGAAATTAATCATTTCCTAACGGATAAGGGTTTTACATTTGTAATAAACTGCAAAAATGTTCATAACGTGGAATTGCACAACACTTGAAGATCGGAATCGCTAATTCACATACCATTTTGGCTCCCGATATGAATGAACGAAATGCGGCTACGTGAACAAAGGCATTCGATCGTATATGCAAGAACAATGGAAGGATCAAAAAAGTTGTGGAACGGAAGTTCGAATTCGAGGAGGAACAAGCTCTTGCGTAAACCCAGAAGTTGAGATTTGTCTGGCTCTGTGCGTTGAGCTTTCATTGTTTGTGGCCATGGCGACCTTGAATCCTCCAGTTCCCGCATTTTTGGGCGGAGTTCTTGTGCCTATTTTTGCTCTCAGCTTCTCAACACAGACACAGGAGACAGATCAAATCCACAAATTCATCAAAAATTAAATAATTAAATATTTAATCTCTCCCATTACATTTCAACTCCATCAAATTTTAGTATTTTTGTAGGGTTTTTTTAGAAATTGTTCTTTTTTTTATATAATCAAATTGACAAGTATTTACAAGCAAAAAAAAATTAGCAATTATAATCGTAATTAATAATGTAAAATAACTAGTATTGAATGAGTTTGTGGCGTTATTGATTATTTAATTTGGTGTTAATCCATTTTCATTTATACTAAATTGTAAATTGTATAAAAATCTTAATAATATCATTTTTTTTATTATGGATGCAAATATATTCAAATTTGATTATATTTATAATATTTTGTTAAAATAGATTATTCATTATATTATTTCAACAATAATTAAGATTCATGGCTATTATGTGATACATAGATGTCATTCCAATATTACTCTTTTTAACTGATCAAAATTGAATTAAAAACTAATGCAACTTTAAAAGAATATATAATAAATACATTTGGGTTAGTAAATTAGTGATAATTAGTTTAAAAATAGTGACAATTAAGTGTACAACGATGGATTGTTTTTATATAAATGTCTAATAATCGAGGTGTTGAAATCATTTATAATTAAAAAAAGAAATATGAGTTTGAATTCTTCCATATATTTATACTAAACAAACGTACAAATGTTGTGAAATAGTATAACGTACACAACAAGAATAACAAAATAACATATAAGATGTAGAGATAAAAAAACATGATCTCTAATTTAGAAGTATTTGTTTGTCATATTAAAATAACTTTTACAAGTTTTTACAATTTAGTCCTCAAACTGCAAACTATTGTTTATTATCCTCATTAAAATTTTAAAATCTTTGATGATTTTGACTTATAATTTACTTTAGAGACATAGTATTGTGTACAACTTGTGCATTATCACATTTAATCTTTATATAAATTTTTTTTAGAAATACTAGTTAAAAGGAATACTTGTCTTTAATAATTAATCATTTATTTGAAACTTAATAGATATTTTTTCATAAATATTTAATTATTTAAAAATGTTATAAAAAATTAAGGGAGAAAAAGTCCTGGCATTCATACTAAAAATGTTATAAGTTTAATTTTCTAATATATTCTATAAAAAAAAATATATCAATAATAATAATTTTACATGTGTATATATAATGTGTGAAAGATAATTTACTCGTTTTTTTTAATTCAACAAGAATTATTATGGGATTAAAATTTATAATGTTTTGATTAAAAATACATATTTAATGATATTCATATCATTTTGGATCTTTGCGATGACCTACCCTTAATGGGAGGAGACACAAAATGAAAAATGTATTTTCCATTTCAATTTTTGGTTTACATTTTTTTTAATTATCTTGTTTTATCTATTACCTTTAATCTAATTCAAATGAGTATTTAAAAAGTAATAATTAATTAGTTGGAACTTAGCAAATGTTTTTTACGAAAATTTAATTATGTGAAGTTATTATCCAAAAACATTATTTATAAAAATGAAAAACATTGAATGAAGACAAATTGTTTGTGTTCACTATCAGTTATTTGGTGTAATATCCACAAAAAAATAGTGAATTTAATAGAAATGGATTAAATTAGAAAGTTCCATAAGAACCAGGCGAGAAAGTCATTTCCTATCATGTGAATATATATATATTATAGTTAAACTTATTTGATTTTTATTTATTTTAATTCAATCATAAAATTTAAATTTAGAATCTTTTGGTGATGGAAAAGCTAGATGGTGTTTTTTTTTTTTTTTTTAGAAGCAAAGCTAGGTGGTGTTGAGAGGCAGAAACAAGATTGATAAGTAAAATGTAAATATTAAAAAAAAAAAAAAAAAAAAAAAAAAAAACCTTCCATAAATAGCTATATACAAATCACTAATTCACCTTCATATATACCTAATAAAAAAGATTATAAATCAAATTAAGTATGAGTTCGAGTCCTCTCACCTTCTATCGTTGTAACTCAAAAGACATTGCTAGACCAAATATTGCTGTACATTAGTACAAACAACCAAAAATACATTTTCACGACATATTGTTCGATCCCAGAAATATGTATTTGTAATTCTCTCATCCAATTTGTACTAACAATAAATAAAATAAAAATAAAAAACGGAGATCTGAACCACGATCCATCAGCAGTGCCGTCCATCGCCGCCAGGCACTGGAACATTAGCGCAAGGATTCCGGCCAGACGGCGGAACCGGCGCTCTATCCTGCTGCCGGAGCGCCTCGCCGCCGGAATTTCTAATCGGCCTCGCCGTCGCGATTCCGGCACCGTCGATCGCAACCAGAACCACGAGCGACGCAATAAGGGCGAAATTGAGACCGAACTTGTAATCGCCGCCGCGCATCGTGTAATTTCCTCGCCGGAGAAGGTGAATTGAGAAGCGTGACGATGAAGAATCGCCGATTTATAGGGCGGAGAAGAAGAAGCCATTGCGTGAAGTGAGAAATTCTGAAGCAATTTCTGAGGAATTTGGGCGAAGATTATTGTGGAGATTTGTAAATTTCTACGCGTTAGGGTTCTTATATTTTGATTTTAATTTGAGTTAATGCTCAAAGTTTCATTCTGGTGTGCACTCAAAATTGATACCAAGATTCACCTTCAATATATCTCTATTTCACTTTATCTTATCATTTAAAAGTTATTTTGTAGTTTTTTTTTTTTTTTTGGTTCTCTTTTGAATGTACTAATTTGGAGATGTACATTTTTAAAATTAATTTTAATTTTTTTTAGTATAAATTGGAGAAAGGTATGACAAATATCAATTCTCGAGCTACATATGTGATTTACACTGGCCGCTCGTCTATTTAGTTAGAATCAATTTTAGCTCTTTATATTTAAGTAATGTTCCATTATAATCATGAAAATAAAAAATCTTTAGTTAACTATCACTAGAATGATTTAGATTTTAATATATTGATGAAACATTTTTTTTATATTAACGTGAATTGATTTTTTAGGGTAAAATAAGTATTGAATTAAATTCAAAAGATACACCAATGTTAAAATTGAGTATTATTAAAATGTCAATTACAATCTAGACCGAATTAAAATTATCAACAAGCTTCGAATATGAAATAATATTTTAGACAACAACATTTCGATTGGGGTATACTCTTTTTTGGCATTAAAATATATAATTTAGTAAATTTGAAGTCCATTTTAATTAAAATCAGTTCAATTATGATAATAATATAATTAAAAATAATAATTGAGATGAATTAATTTATAATTAAAAGGTAATTTTCAAAAGGATCAAGATTTGAAAAGCTGAATCGGGCAGGTGTGTTGTGTTAAATGGAAAGGGCCCATGAGAAAGTTCAGCAATATTTCTGTAGACTTTCTTGAGGTTCATTCCAAAAGTTAAAAACACAACAATCCGAATAAATGATTATATGGATATTGTTTGACTTGGGGTTCAAGTTTCCCAAAATAATCCTTTCTTAATTTCAAAACCATTGTGAAGGATGGAGAAATGTGTTTGTTGGTTGTTGTCATCTGGAATCATAAGTTTTTAATTATGAAAATTAATCAATTATAAGATTTGTGTCTAAGTTCTTTTTAAATTTTCAATTTTGCATATAACAAACATGAATTTTCAAAAAAAAAAAAAAAAACTCATGAATTTTCAATTTTATAATTAATTAATCAATTAGTTAAAAAATACAATTTGTCAATTGAGTATTAAACACAAAATTAAAATCATGCAAAAAAATTATACACTTATTATAATACTGTTACTATAGACAATGTGATTAGAAATAAATTAGATACTTTGTCTAAAAAAAATAATAATAAATCAGATACAATATTGAAAATCCTCCTATCCTAAGGAAATGGGGAAAAAAAAATATGTATTATTTTCGCGAATCTTAATCCTGTTATAATCCTTCAGTTTTTTTAGAAAGGGGAAAGGACCAACAAAAGGATAGCCAAATACTTATTTTTTGTTTGGCCCAAACTTATAATTAAAAGATTAAAATAAATTAATATCAAATAAGATAACTATGATAATTAAAGTAGGAAAATAAGATATATTTATATATGAATTTGCTAATATTTAATAGAATTAATAAGAACTTTCGCTATGTTATAACATTTTTTCGCTTAAGTGAATCATCTTATGATTTTCTGAATAGGATGCATTTTTATAGTTTGGCTCAAGCAAAAGTTTCTGATTATGCGCAAATATTCAACGATGCAAAACGAAGTTCTCAACAAAGGGAATTAGCCTTAGAGTTGTATAATTGTATCAATTTATTTAAGTACCCATTTTAATTAGGAATTGTTACTCCTCTTCGAGAATCCCACATTATTGATATCTACTAGTATTTAAAAGATAAATGGATTACTCTTCTTATTACTAATTGATTTTGAAATTAATGGACACTATCTAATAACTTTGTAATAAAATATTAATTTTATATTATTAACAAAAATTTCAAAAAAAGAATTAAATATTGGTCAAAATGTCATACATTCAAATCTCAATTACCTCAAATATCATTTTTCTTCCCACCCCTTCTCTTTGCATGATAATTTTAACAACATTTATCCTAGCATATTTTTTTTGAAAATATATAAAAAAATAAGAGACATACACAAATTTTCAGGATCGAAAATCGAATGTGTAATGTTGGTGTTGAATTGATTTGTAACCGAATAATGAAACGATTGGGTTCAAAACATTTATTAAGAAACTTTATTTATTGATTTAAGTATACATTAGTATATATTACAAGGATGAGTGGGTTATTTTGATTTTTGGTTAGCCAATGATGGGAATTCGAGTGACGATCCCATTAGAGCTAACCCAAACCCTAACCCTATCGCACCGGATATCAAAAGTCACGAACCTCCCTTCTCGAGTCACTGCCACGTCAACATATGGATTTTCCTTTTCTATCCTCGTCTTTGCCTCCTCACTTTTCACTCCCAGCAGCTCCGGCCACGCCATCTTTCCTGTCCAAATTCGTAATTAAACATGATTAACTTCTTTTTTTCTTTTATTAACCTTATATTTATAAAGTTTGTAAGAGATGTTTGGATGATTTATTTTAAAAAATTATTTTGAATAATTATAATTTGATAGTTATAGTAAAATATTTATTTAGATGTGATTTTTTTGAAGATGAGTTAGAATGAAAATTTTATTTAAATATAGATTTAAATGAGTAGTTATTTTGAGAAGTTACAAAAATTTATTTGGACGTAGGTTTTTAATGAGACATATATCGTTTAGTATAGAACTAGTTTATATACTACAGTGACCTATTTGATTTTTTAGATTCATTTTTAATTAACATTCTCTCTTAACTTTTCTTTTATGAATTTAGAAATATGCTTATAAAATAATTTAATTAAAATCATTATTTTCAAATCAAGTTTAACAAATATGCTTATAAAATAATTTAATTAAAATTATTATTTTCAAATCAAGTTTAAATAAATTTAACTTACGAAATATGAATCAAATTTAAGAACAATCTGAAACAAACTTTCATTCTTACTTTGTTTCTTTTACTCCCCTTTTCTTTGAAAACCACTCACTAAAATGTTAAATTTATAATACATAATATTTATTAAGGAGTATTTATAATACATAAAACTTGAGTTTTTATAACAGGTAATACTTATTAAGGAGTACTTATAATATTCTATTAAAATGTATTAATTATGACTATGCAGGCAAACACTCTTAAATTTGTTAAAAAATAATAATAAATTTCAACTCATCCCCATATAATTTTCCAAATGTTCAATATTAGACAATATAGGGTTTCGGGAGTAACAAACATTTTTTGAAAATTCTTCATAGGTAAATCATTCCCTTATCTTATTGAGGAATTTGCATGTATATTACAATAAGATAAAAAAATTGAGTAAATAGCAACTTTTTGAAAATATTTGCAAATCTATCAAAATCAGATTGATAGACTCCATCAATAATGTCTGATAGACTCCATCAATAATGTCTGATAGACTCCATCAATAATGTCTGATAGACTCCATCAATAAAAAGTTGGAGTATTTGCAATATTTTTAAAAAGTTGCTATAATCCTAATGTAGGGTAGGAAAATTGCTATACAGCGCAAATTCCCTATCTTATAAGTGTTTAGATCGGAACGAAATTTTTAACGTTAATAACCCACATGGAGATACAATATTAAATTTTAGGGGTTAAACCTTAAAATTAATTGAAAATAAAAAAAAATAACTCAAAGTTGAAAATAAATCTAAAATAAGAGTTGATGATCATAAATTTGGAAGGATAACAAAAGGCAAGAAAAGAAAACTTCAAAAAATTTGCATGGCTTAAAACCAATTACAGAGGAGGAATTAAAAAGTGACAAAACGAATCACTTTATTGAGGCGGTTTGATAAACATGATAATTGATTTTAGTTTTATGTTTCTAAATCTTAAAATTAAAAAAAACATATTCTTTTTGTTTTAAAGATCACATTTTGTTTTAAAAAAAAAAATTTAACAAAAAAATGAAATCCCTGTTTGATAATCATTTGATTTTTTATGTTTTTTATTTTTGGTTTTTGAAATTTAAACCTAGAAGAGTACTAACCAACTTTTAAAAATAAAAAAATAGCTTCCAAAAATTTGTTTTTGTTTTTAAAAGTGGATTAGTATCCTCATATTTTCCTAAGAAAAGATGGATAAATTTTAAAAATGGTAGAAGACATGATAATAATCTTGAATGAGAATAAACTTAAATTTCAAAAATAAAAAACAAAAAACCAAATGGTTATCAAACAGGACCGAAATGATTATCAACGAGTAAAAGCAAAAGAAAACTGTGTAATTTTAAGCCGAAAATGAAGGTTTATATTTGACGTACCTCGACAGAAAAGAGCCATGGCTGTGATTGTGAATGGGCAAATTTAATTATTATTTTTTTAGTGTATTTGGTTTGTATATTTGATTTTATTGTGTAATATTTATAGAGTGAATGGGAGAGGAAGGAGGGATGAACCGCCATTAATATGTATAAGGTTTTGATTCATGGGAGAGGAACACGACACTGGCCTCTTCAACACTTGTGTGCCTTTTGAAGACACTTTGAAGTTTCTTTTGTTTGGATTTGACTTTATGCATGGCCATGTGTCGTCGTTAAAAGCATTGACTTAGCATTGAGCCAACTACGTCGATTGACCTAACCGCAACCTACTCGATCATATCGGGAAGTGGCTCGGTGATCAAGAGAGATTTGTGAAACTAAGAGGTGAATAGTACAATTTATGATTGTCAAACCTACTTGTAAATTGATTTACTACGAATTTTTTTCCTTGACACATAAAAGTTATAAAGTCAAGTGATATGTATTGTGACAATACTTGAGATACATGAAAATCGATCAGAACAATTATGGATATATAAAAGAAATCAACAAACTCGCTAGATTTCTACCCCTAACCAAAACTTGTGATCATTAAAAAAATATAATTGTTCATCTAAAAGAATAATTGACACTATCTAGAATGATCTATCTATTTTATATATTGCTAGGAAGTCTCCACTATTTTCAATGTAAGATATTCTTCACCATATCTTTACAGATAATACCTCGTTTGAATTTCATCAATCTTGAATTAGGTTCTAATTTTGTTTGGTTACCAAATAGCATTTAAGATAATGTCTCTTTTTATTATTATTAGTTTTTTATTAAGAGAATAAAAACTGGAAAGGGGAAATAGGATTCAACCATGAGATTTTGGATATAGGTTTGGTGTCAGAGAGAAAAGGAAAGATGAGAACCAAAAATTTGAAGAGAGAATGAGTTTTATACATTTTCAACTAGTCTATATGTATTATCAATCTCTCGATTCGAATTATGAACCAAAATGAAATTAATTATTCAGACCATTTTTTTTCATATTAGTAGCTGTTTTATTGACTTTCAAAATGATAACAGGCTGTTAAAAAAGAATCAGATGATGAGAAATTTAGTAGGAAATTGGAGCTGATTTCACAAAAGAGATCGTTATTGGAGAGATTTAGAGAATTTATAATAGGAAGAAATCCTAGGGATGAAGAGATTTAGAGAATTTATGTGAAATTTCATTCATCTTTTCACCACTTTTAACTTGGAGGGATTATGACCAAAATGAAACGATAGAAAAGGCTGAGGTACCAAAATAGTATTTTAATCGATTTATAAATTCAATAACAATAAGCACATCATCAAATCTAAGACACTACATAACTAACATCCGGATAAAGGTCAGTGGCGGGTTTGATCTTACCATCGGTATTTGTAATCCCCTTCTCCAATTTATACTTTTGCAAAGCACACCATGATCAATAGCTTCTCTTCTAATGCTGCCATTTCCATTTACAACACCCGCTGATCATACTCATACACTAGTAGAAACTGTCAAAACGATGACCGGCGTTGACGGTCATCGTTTAAGATTTATGACCGGCCATGAGCCGT
>JBBMEF010000001.1:7594681-7612734 GCA_037832685.1 Sicyos baderoa | reverse complement strand
TAAAATGAAAAACTAAATGAAATCCACAACATTAATTACCAATCATTAAGGAATGAAAAGAAAAAGGAAATTTTGTGTTTGCAATAAATTAGAAAAAGATTTCATATTTATTGCAATTTTGAATTTCAAATTACGGCCATTAATACACTAAAGGGGTACAAATGAGATTTGAAAAATTGGAAATTCGAAAATTTTAAATGGAAAACTAAAATTGCAAAACAAAAGTTATGAGCCTAAATGTGCAAATATTGTTTCAAAATGGTCTAAATAGTATAATTTTTCTTTATTTAATTTAATTTTAGGGGTTTTTGCATGTATATAAAAAAGAAACAAAATAATTCCATCCATAGCACAATTCCAAAAGTTATTCATACGTGGCAAAAAAGTTATTCATGGCTTGTGAAATGACTAAAAGACCCTAGACTTCTATCAGCACGCTGATAGAAGTCTATCACTCCCGCCGATAGAAGTCTATCACTCCTGCTGATAGACTTCTATCACTTGAGTTCCGCTAATAGACTTCAAAATCTTTAAATGACTTCTATCTGTTTCGCTGATAGACTTCTATCCGTTTCGCTGATAGACTTCTATCCGTTTCGCTGATAGACTTCTATCCGTTTCGCTGATAGACTTCTATCAGTTTCGCTGATAGACATCTATCAGTTTCACCGATAGAAATCGGTGAGAACGAATTCAAGAAGAAATGACAAAAGTTTTTAAATTGCTAGAGACGATCGGTGGCAGATCTACGATGGTCTACACCAAAGAAAAAAACCTCACAATTTATATTTGGTCTACACGAAAGAAAAAAACCTCACAATTTATATTTAAAAAAAGAGATTAAAAAGAAACGTAAAAGGAGTGGTGGGAGTAAAAGAGTTGAATATAGAGAAAGAAAGGAGCGTTGATTTGGAGCCCTAACCCAGCGAAGAAGAAAGGGAAGGATGATCGTGAGGACTCCTCCAGCGAAGAAGCAGCGATCCGATGGTGATTCCTCATCTAGAGATGCGCCGCTGGTTGTGTACGAAGACGCTCTTCCCGCTGGAGATGCGCCCATGCTCTGCACTTACCAATGCCGCCAAATGGTGAAGTCAGACTTTTTAGATGCATTAACCAATTCAGAGAAGCAACTTCACGATTATGAATTCAAGCTGGCCTCGCTAAACGACAACCTCTCCATTGTTGGTCCGTAAACAAACAACCCCCCACCCCATAACTTCTCTTCAAACTATTCTTTCTCTACATTTGCTACCAAGCTTTTTACATTGCTTGCACCCTCTTCCAGCTTTCTCTATCTGGATTGAACACATTGTAGGAAATTTCAAAAACAAAAAACAACAAACCAAATGGTTATCAAACGGAAAATCTAAAACCAAAAACTGAATGATTATTCTTAGTTGCCGCCATATGTTTTTGTTTTTAGTTCTAGGTTTTCTTCTAGGTAAGTAAGCAGTTAGTTACTATGTGCTTATAACTTTTCATTTGTTCAAAAGCTGTTTCCCAAAAAACTTAATAAGAAAACTTCGTTTAGCTATCAATATATTATTTCCAAAATTTTCTCATTGATTTTACTTGTCATTGTGATTGTTGCAGAATCAGAGAGAAAAAAATTTCTAGATCTGTTATCAAACACAGAGCAAGAACTTGCTGCCACGAGGGGACGTGAAAAAGTACTGCAAGAGCAATTAAAGAAAGAAATGAATGATTCTGGGGAACAATTGAAGAAGCAAATGAGAATAAGCAGTGAGCTGGAGGTATATTTATTTGAATTTCACTCCTGAACAAAAGATTTTTATTGCCTCAAACCCAGTGTTATGGGTATCTCGTTCGAGTGCTGAGTCAGAATATAGAGCCATGGCTCAATCGACGTGTGAGATTGTGTGGTTGGTCTAACTACTGAATGAAATAGGAGTAAAGACTACTGAGCCTGCTAGGTTATGGTGTGATAATCAAGCAGCTATTCATATTGCCTCAAACCCAATGTTTCACGAAATGACCAAACATATTGAAGTAGATTGTCATTTCATTCGAGAGAAGATACAATGAGGCTTGATTACTACAAGATATGTGAAGACTAGAGAATAGTTGGGGGATATCCTCACCAAGGCTTTAGATGGAGCACGAATAAGTTATCTCTGTAACAAACTGGGCATGATAGATATTTTTGCTCCACCTTGAGGGGGAGTGTTAAAATATAGCTTATTATGTATATATTGTATTTAGTGTATTTCTAGTTATAGGTCCATTAGGCCCGTGAGTAGCTAGGTTTGGATTCTCTATATGAAGGCAATGCCTCGATCAATAAAGTAAGACGACTTTTCAGTCTCAATACTATTTTACAGTAATTATTCGTTAAGTCTCATTTTACTTGATTGAAGTTAATTTCTTTACCAGGACTAGGAGTTTGTTAAGCCTCATTTTTTTTCCAATTAAAGTTCGGTTCTTCATTAAGAAAACATTCATCTCTTGCCTTTTGAATTTAGGTAAAGTTGCAAAATGAATCAAACCTTCGGGTGAAAGCTGAGTCTTCAATTGCATTGTCAGAAGAGAAAGCAAGTCTCTTAGAAGATAAATTAAACCATCTTTCTGAAAGCATAGATAGAGAAAGAAAACGGTTTCATAATGAGCTTGCACAATTAAAAGAAGAATCAAAACTTTCTGTTTCAAGAAGAAATGCAGATGTAAGTAGCCACTTGTTATCTTATTTTCGTTGAAAGAAATTCTTGCAGAAAGTCTAAACTTTTGTTGTAAAATGTGGAGGAACATTTGTTTACTCTACCATGGTAGACCGTACTGTGCTTAACTTGTCTTGATTCTCTTGTAGCTAGAAAAAATGGTTTTCAGAGCTAGTAATGCAGAAAAGGAATCTGAGCTCCTAATAGAGCAGTTGGAAGACTTGAAGAAGCAACTCAATGAGGTTTTCCTTTGTGATTATTCGTTCTAGAATCTTGGAGAGAATTTGACTAAGATATCTCATTCTTGATTTTTTATTCTACCTTAGTGCCATTCAACATCTCTTTTTTATTTATCCACTTAATGTACACCTTCCCCAACTGAGAACCATTTGACATTATTGTAAATTGTAATTTTATGTAAGACCCTTAATCGGCCTAAATATTTTAGAAAGGGAAAATAGAGAAATTTTAGGGTGAAATATATTCTTCTGAGGAAAGGAACCAAATCGCGAGTATAAAAAAGGACCAGGGAGAGGTAGTGTCTTAGGACAGGTCTGGTGCTGCACGTTCCATTTATCTTTTTCTTATTGTTTTCCATTTAGTCTTGTAATTTCTGTTTCGATCTTGTGAAGGAAGATGATGGATATTCAAGAATATATATTATAGATATATTTCAGTATTATTTCTTTATATCCATCACTCTGTGCTGTGATATTTGTTGAGTTTGGTATCCATCGTTAGGAACGGAGTCCTAACATTTTACTATTCTTTTTAGGACTTCCATTTATGCGTATATATATATTTGAACTATTAATAGAACTCTCTAAATATATATACAAGATACAGAAATAAGGGGAGAATCCCAATTTATTCAACTCGACTTTCTAAATCTTCCATTTTCCATTGTCAATTTGTCAATTATTCTGTGAAATTATAACTTTAGAAGTCCCTATGTTAGCATATCAACACTTCTGTAGATGAGTAGAGAATATTAGTCCTTCATCAATCTTCTTCTCTCTGAAATGATTATTAATTCAATATGTTTTTTCCTTTCAAAGTACCGCATGCTATTCTATTATAATTTTCTCATTACAATACATTGGAGACATGTGAGACTTTGACTCATGCTTGATTTTTTTTTTTATATCCGTGACTGTCCGGGCCAGCTTTCGCGCACATTAGTCGAGTTGCGCGAAAGCTGGCCCAGACAGTCACGGATATCAGAAAAAAAAAGTTCAAATAGTTGGACTCAATTTTTTTTTTATTATTATTTTTATATGTAGCAGTGACATATTTTTACTTTCTTTACTTTTTTTTGTTTCACTTATGAAGATTAAACTCTTCCATATTTGATTTATGTTCTAATGCTATTATGACTTCATTTTTTTTTTAATATTTTGTAGAGTCGGAAGACTTATGTTAAAACTTATGTGATGTTGTTTACACACAGATTGATATTGATTATCATTGTTTGGACATTTTCAAATTTTCAAGCCCACAAATGAGGGTGAATGTTGGTTGATATAATTAAATTTATCCCATCCATGAGCCTTAGCTCTTTGATTCATGAATGATTTAACATGATTCAATATATTTGATGGTTGTATTTGTTCATTTCAACAGTGTTTATGCCAGAGGAGTGAACTAGAAAAAAGTTTAGCATCCTTCACGGTCAACGAAGGTACAAGCAAGGAAAGCAATATTTTGATTAAGCACCTGCAAGAAGAGCTTCGGAACTATGTATGATTTTCTTCGTTTTTTGATTGTAAATTTTAATGTTTACATTACAATAAAGCCACTTTCTCTCTTTCCTATAAATATAAAAAGCTTATACTATAACCTATTTTTTAAAATTGGACATTTTTGGGTCATTGATGTGACAGGATTGACCTTAGAGGAATTAAGCAATAATATAGGGGTATATGGACAATTAGTTGATGTTTATGGTTATAATTAGATAGGAGGGGATTGATAGTGATATTGTATATGCAAATATGAAGTGGTTTTACTTAGGGCTCAAGACAAAATTCTCTAGAGAAGGGAGGTTCCAAGTTCCTATTAACAACGTGGGTTATTTTGTAATTCTTTTATATTTTATTTCAATATAATGTTCGTGTTATTGTTTTAGTTCTAGTTCGGATCCTATCAAGATGCAATACTTATACCACCATATCTTATCCAACCCTCACTGCATGATTTCTCTTTAAATTTCTACTATGATAGACAAATTTGGAAATTTGATTCTTTGGGAGATTTTCTCGTAAATTCTCATCTTAATTTCTCGTAAATTCTCAACTAAATGATGTAGGCTCTAAAGGGAGTGTCTAGTTTAAACATTATAGACTAGTTAAAATTGGAGTCTGGAGATGAACTATCTAATAATTTAATGAAATAAAATAACCAGAGTAGACAAGTTTTACTTATGCAACGAGTTTGTAAAACTTTCTGGAGATCAACTAGTTCCTTATTATGCTGATATTCTAGGAGCAATTCTACCTTCCATAGCTGATAAAGAAGAGAAGATTGGGGTGGTAGGATTTATCTTCCTATTTTTATTGTTACTTGTAGGTAGGATTTATACAGCTTTGTTGAAATGCTCTCTAGAGTGCGACCTTTTGTTGAAATGCTCTCTAGAGTGCGACCTTTCTCCGGCGACTCCTTCCCCGGAGTCTTTTGACTTCCCTTTTCTCCTTCCTTCTTCTCCAGCGACTTCTTCTCTGGTGCCTCCTTTCGTTTCTTCTTCCTTCCCTCATTCTTCTTCCACCTCTTCTCTAGCCTTTTATTTTTTCGTTTCTCCCCTTTCCATGGAATCTACAACCTGTACCATCCTTGGCGACCCTTACTGCATTTGAAAGGATGATGCCCTCTTCTGGTTAGCTGACTCTCTCTTTGAAAGAGAAATTCTTTTGTCCCTCCCTTTGTTTCACTGGATGGAATCATCCCTTTCTCACCTCGCCAAGCAACCTCCTGCTAGTTTTTACAAAGAATCATTCAAGGATGGCTTTGGCACCATCTTTGTCAACAAACTACGAGTTTCTGAGGGTCGACAATGTAGATGCGAAGTTTGGCCTCGAAAAGGAGGAAGACATGTTATTCATTTTCCTCTCGGATCAAATTTAGTTGGTCTTAATGCCATTCTATCTTTGATGAGAACCTTCCTCCTTTCTTTTGGTTCTCCAGAACCCATAAAGGAAACAACCAATGATGTGATTTCTACTTCCCCAATCACCATAGGTGAGTTGATATCAGAAAGTCAAATCCAGACTGCTACCCTGATCACCATTGCTACTTCATCATTAGTTCCTTCTCCTCCAGTTATTCCCCCTCCAAAACAACATGTAGCTCCTCCTGCGTCTTTAGTCTTCCTCCGTCAAAAGCTTGGATTCGAAAACATAATGAGGTGTTAAATATGGATTTTGATAACACTTGGGTTGTCACTAAATGCTTTGCACACAACAACTGGAAAGACATCGCCGAACTTTGAAGGATTTTTTCAAAAGTAATGTGATAATCAATCCTCTCTATGTTGATAAAGCTCTCATTGCCATTCATGATCAGAATATGGAGGCATTGTTCATTAATCCTGGGCACTGGGCTACTTTTGGTGATTTTTGTTTGACTATGGAGAAATGGGATGCCATTAAGCATGGAAGGCCTGAGTTTATCAAAGGTTATGGAGGTTGGTTATCGATCGCTAATTTCCTTTAGATTTTTGGACTCGTCAATCTTTTGAAGCCATCGACTCCTATTTTGGAGGCCTGGAAGATATTAGCATCGATACTCTAAACCTTATTAACGTTTTTGAAGCTCGTATTAAAGTTAAAAGAAACTTATGTGGATTTATGCCTGCAACTATTGATATTTCTCATTCCTCCCGAGGAAGTATGTTTTTGAATTTTGGTGATATTGAATGTTTGGAATCCTTCTCACATTTCAGGGGTAAATTATCCTCAAATGACTTCCATAACCCCATTGATGTTGTTCGAATGCAATTAGTTTTCAATGATCTTGGTCTTGAATCATCCTTACCTCAATTAACTTCTCTTCTGCCTTAAAATTCTCCTAATCCATCTAAAAATCCTTTCCTAATCCAAATCATTTTTCAGTCCCCGCCGAAATTCAAAATTCTCCCGCCACCATGCCCTTCGAACAGTTAACCGTTAATGAGCCTTCTCTCTCCCCCGAACCTACCATTGACCTCTCACCTACTGAAAACTCTTTTTTCTGCAATGAATGAAGATGCATTTACTCCCAAGCAATGCATGACGACCTTCATTTATTGCTAGCCTCCTTGCATGATGATGATAAGAGCAAACGCAGCAATATCGAACAATCAAATAGTTTATTGATAGTGACTCCCAAGAACCAGAGCATATAAGCCTCAAGTTCCTGGATATCCTAAACAATGATATCCTACTCTATTTATAGGGGAAAATTCCTAGTGTTGCCCTAACCTATGAAAAGACAGAAACGCCCTTACTAACTAATAATATAATAAACTAATCCCTAAACTCCCAAGTTGGATCGTATCAGATGAACTCGTTAACACCTCCTCGTCTTTTGATCCAATTAACCCATCTAATTCCAACTCTCACCTAATCTCCCCTTCTAGCCCTTCTACTTCCAACTTTCACTTAAATTCTCCTACATTATCATTAATGACCTCGCCCCTTGCCACCAATCCCATTCTCCCTCCATCTTCATCCATTGGCCAATCTGTCCCTGCCTCTTCTCCTTCCACAAACCTCAAGCATTCTGAATACTCGACCTTTGAATTCTTCGCCTGCTCAAGCATCTCCTCCTGTTCTCACTACTGCTAGGCCTTCTACCATTCCCAATCCCCTTACCACGCCTTCATCGTCTGACTCAATCCCCCCTACCCCTTTTCCCGCCACCTTTTCACCTGCCCCTCTCTTCTATTCTAGGAGGAAGAAATCACCTGTGAAACTCAACTCTGATATCTTGGATGACATCAGAACAACTTCTATTGTAGCAATCAAAAATAATAAACCTGAGGTAGCATCAAAAACTAGTTTTGCTTTCCAACCATCACCCATCTCTCTGGAAAATCCTTTTACCTCACATTCTTCCAAGCCTACTACCTCTTCCTTACAAAAGGAATTGACAATACCAGTTCACGAAAGCCCTGATAACCACTCTGTTTATAGTGTAAGCTCCATTGAATCTGATTACCTTGATAACAATCCGCAGGAAGCTAATATGAATTTAGAAGTATATCCAGTTGACTTATCCGTCTTTTCAGAAGACATATCTGAGTGCGTCTTTCCGGACAAGTTTACCAAAATTATACAAGACAACGGTCTTAAATTAAAGTCTATCACATCATCTACTCAAGGATGAAGATTTTGTCTTGGAACACAAGATGCCTCGGTGACTTTGACAAGCGTAACTCAATTAAGAAAATGATCTTACACATATGTCCTGGCGTTGTTTTAATTCAAGAATCTAAGATGCCTCTTCTTGACAAAAAGATTGTAAAGTCTTTGTGGAGTTCCAGAAATATAGGGTGGGGCTTCCCTAAGCTCCACTGGGAGATTCGGTGGACTAGTTATCATGTGGGATGACACCAAGATGTGTGCTATCGATTTCATCCCAGGTATGTTTTCTCTAACGGTTAAGTTTCATTTTGCATAGGATAAATTCTGCTGGATTACAAATGTATACGGTCCAAACGATAATCGTTTACGTCCTGAATTCTGGAAAGAAATTAGCTACCTTGCTTCTTCCATCAATAGCTCTTGGTGTATTGGTGGAGATTTTAATAACCAGATGGGTTAAGGAACGACAACCCTGCAAAAGAATCACAAGAGGAATGAAACAGTTCAGCAAGTTGATATCCGATCTAAAATTGAAGGATTTGCCGTTATCAAACGACTTATTTACATGGTCAAAACCCGGGGACGAATCTATCAGATCTCTTATTGATAGATTCCTTGTCTCTTAATGTTGGGACAACACTTTTGACAACTCTAGATCTTCAAGGCAAACCTGCACTATTTCAGATCATTTTTCGCTACTACTTGAAGCTGGTTCTTTTAAATGGGGCCTTCCTCCATTTCGCTTCTTCAACTCATGGTTGTCTCTGCCTTCTTGCCATTCCATAATTGAATTCCAGATTTCGAACGATCCATCTTATGGTTGGGTAGGCTTTGTTATAATAACAAAATTAAGGCATCTCAAAGAGTCCCTTGATTAGAAAGCCGATTTATCTCAGTTGTCTCATCAAGATGCTCTTCGGTGATTTGAGGCAAAATGTGAAATTTTTCAATTGTACAGTCTGGAGGAAAAAAACATAAAAAAATGTAAGCTACATTGGCTTAAGGAGGGTGATGAAAATACCAGCTTTTTCCATAAGTTTCTTTCTGCAAGAAAGAGGAGATCACTCATTTCTTCTCTACAATCTGACTCTGGATCCCTAATCACTCCACCTGAGATTGAATCTGAAATCTTAAGTTTCTTTGATAACTTGTACCGCAAGTTACCCGGGCATAGATCGATTCCTTGCAATTTAAGATCTCCAAGACTCTCAGATGCCCAAAACCAAGTCTTGATAAGGCCATTTTCATAGGAAGAAATCTTCCTAGTACTTAACTCGCTTGGCAAGAATAAGGCACCAGGCCCAGATTGCTTCACAGTGGAGTTCTTTGCCTCATTTTGGGAGTTGTTTAAAGCTGATTTTCATCAATTCTTTGCAGAATTTTATCAGAATGGCCACTTAAACTCCCGTTTGAAAGAAGACTTTATCTGCCTAATTAAGAAGAAAGATGATGCTTGTCGAATTAAGGATTATAGACCTATAGTGTCAAGAAGAAGCAAGGCTGGATTCTCAAGTTGGATTTTGAGAAGGCTTTTGATTGCATTGATTGGGATTTTTTGGAGGAAACTCTTCATAGAAAAAGCTTTCATAAAAAGTGGACTAGCTGGATCATGGGATGTATAGCGAATCTTAAATATTCGGTATTCATCAATGGCAGACCAAAGGGCCGTATTGAGGCTTTAAGAGGTTTAAGGCAAGGGGACCCCTTTCTCCTTTCCTTTTCCTACTTGTTGGAGATGTCTTCAGTGCTATGATCGACAATGCCTACTCTAGAGGCATTTATGAAGGTTTCGTGGTTGGAAGAGATTAAGTTCATGTCCCTCTATTGCAATTTTCCAACGACACTTTACTGTTTTGTAAAAATGATGACCGTATGATGGAAACTTTTATTCACACCATTGAGTTATTGAATGGTGTTCGGGTCTTCGGATAAACTGGTCAAAATCATCACTGTGCGGTGTAAATCTGGACATGGCTCGAATTGATGAACATGCCGCTAAACTTGGGTGCAAAGTTGAAGTCCTCCCATTAACATATCTTGGTCTACCTTTAGGTGGACATCCCAACCACTTACCCTTTTGGCAGTCGGGTCTGGATAAGGTTCAAAAGAAGTTGGATAGATGGCACCACTTTTATCTATCGCGAGGTGGGAGGTTGACTTTGTGCACTTCGGTTTTGTCAAGTATCCCTCTGTATTATTTTTCCCTCTTTAGGATGCCTTCGCAAGCCTCCCTGACTTTTGAAAGGTTGGTTCGTAACTTCTTCTAGGCAGGTTCCAATTCGAATAACTTATGCAACATGGTGCGATGGAATATAACTGCAAAAGCTCAATCTATCGGTGGTTTGGGCATTGGAGAAATTCATTTGAAAAATTCTGCCCTGCTCGCTAAGTGGGGTTGGAGGTTTCATGGAGAACCAAATGCTTTATGGTGTCAAATTATTGCTAGCATACATGGTTGCAACACTAATTCTTGGTCTTTGAACCGTAAGTCGAATTCCAGTTTGAAAAGTCCCGTGTTGAATATTGTTAAGGAATGGGATAAATTCCAATCGGTGCCTATCTTGAAGGTTGGAAATGGCTTAAAGACCCTTTTTTGGCACGACCACTGGATCGGTTTTTCGAGCCTCAAGGTGATTTTTTCTGAATTATTTGTTCTCTCCACCAAACAAGATGAAGCAATCTCCTCTTTTTGGGATCCATTCACACAGTCATGGCGACTTCAGAAAACTACTGAAAGATGAAGAAATTAACCTTTTTATCGATCTCCTTAGCTTGCTCTCTTCCAAATTGGTTAATTCAGATCCAAATATTTTTTCTTGGCCTTTAGAAGCCTCTGGTGCCTTCTCTGTTAAATCTGCCACTGCTTTCTTGGGTTCAAGCTCTCGGTTGGACAAGGATATCTATAAGGCCATTTGGAAATCTAAGTCCAAGAAGATTTATGTTTTTATTTGGATTCTTTTGAATGGAAGGATAAATTCTGTTGAAGTGCTTCAAAGAAAACTGTCTTCCTTCTCCTTGCAACCTTCTGTTTGTCACCTTTGCTTCCAAGCCAACGATGATGGACACCGTATCTTTTTCTCTTGTTCCTACTCTACTAACTGTTGGAATAAGCTCATGAGTTCGTTTGGTTTATCCTGGATCTTTGCCAATGATGTCAAGCAAAACGTTCTACAACTTATTATTGGGCCAAAGATCAAAAAAAGATCCCGGGTCTTATGGATCAATGTTGTGAAGTGTTTGCTTTATGAACTTTGGTGGGAGAGAAACCAGAGAATTTTCCAAGATTCCTCTCTTCCATGGCGCTCTAGACTTGAAGCCGTTCGAATGCACGTTTCAACTTGGGCTTCTTCCTCTTGCAAAGATTTTGCTGGCGCTTCTATTCAGGATATCTACTCCAATTGGGAAAGCTTAGCACAACCTTAGTCTTTTATTTTTATCTTTTATTGTAGCTTTTTTGCTTTCTTGTTTTGTTTGGTGTTTTACTATCTTTCTATTAGATGTAACTTGTTTCCTTTCTACTCTTATTCATCTCTTCAATGAATAAATTTGTTTCTTGTTTCAAAAAAAAAACTTATGCAACTTAAAATAATCATGTTCCCATGGGGTGGCATAAGGTGGGCTCCCCTTAAGGTTTAAGGTTTGAGACTCACTTGTGACATTAATTTGTAGACACTTTCGTGTTTCCATTCCTTCGAGTCTAGGAACGGGCGTGGTTACCCCAGGTTTAGTGGAGCGAAGCTCCGATTTTCCGGTTTTTTTAAAAAAAACTTAAAATAATGAGGTGCAACGGTTATCTTCAATGAAAATCCTCAATTGTATCAAAAAATATCTATTCAACACTCAGTGTTATTGTCCAAGATATCTATTACTATATTATAATATATATATGTATATATATATTTATTTAGTTTTTTTTGTTCTTTGATGTCTTCCCAGGAATCTGAGGTTAGGGAAGCTAGGAAGTTGAAATCATCACTTGGTGATTTTGAATTATTGAAGGAGAAGCTATTAGAAGAAAAAACCCGAAGGGAGAGAGCAGAATCAGAGTTGTCTAAATTGTATGACATTCAAATTAGTGTAAAGAATCTGGAGGATGAATTGACACGCAATGAATTGTTTATTAAGGACATCCCAGGGATTACGACTTATGAGGATATACCAACTAAGATTTCTTCCCTCCAAAAGTGAGTGGGTTTATTTTTAATTACTGCTAACCATACCTCCTTTTTTGAACAAGAAACTAAAACTTTTATCCCAGTCATATTGTGTTGAAATTGATGTCAAAGTTAGGAATTTTTAAATTAGGAAATTATTTTCTCTATTTAAACTTGTTATATTTTATAACTAAAGATTAGGATATTTGTTTTGATTAGACTTTTCTTTCACCTAGCTTTGTATAAATATATATATATATATATAAAAAATCGAGAGCTTCTGACTAAAGAGTCGTTATGTTTTATTAGATGAGATGAGAGGCAACACTTTTATATAAGTATTACAATGGGCCTGGATCTATTAAGGAATAAACCTACTAAATACATATATACATTTAACTCTAACACTCCTCCTCAAGCTGGAGCAAATACATCTATCATGCCCAACTTGTTGTAGAGGTCGCTTATCTGTGTAATCGAGAGCTTGTGACTAAAGAGTCGATCTCTTATTAGATGAGAGGCAACACATTTATATAATTGTTACAATGGGCTTGGCGGGCTTAACGAGCCTAGATCTATTAAGCAATAAAATATCCTAAATACATATATACATTTAACTCTAACACTCCCCCTCAAGCTGGAGCAAATACATCGATCATGCCCAGCTTGTTACAGAGGTAGCTAATCCGAAATTCTATCAATGTTTTGGTGAAGATATCACCCAACTGTTCGCTAGTCTTCAAATAACCTGTCGAAATCAAACCTTGTTGTATCTTCTCTCGAATAAAGTGACAAACCACTTTAATGTGCTTCGTTCTCTCATGAAACACTGGATTAGAGACAATGTGGATTGCTGCTCGATTGTCACACCATAGTCTTGTAGGTATTGTGGTTTTCACTCCAATTTCATTAAGCAGTTGAACCAGCCATACTATCTCACACTTCACTTGAGACATAACTCTGTACTCTGACTCAACTCTTGAACGAGACACCACGTTTTGTTTCTTACTCTTCCACGATATCAAATTACCTCTGATAAACACAGTAACCTGAGGTTGACCTCCTGTCCTCCTTAGAACCTGCCCAATCAACATCCGAAAAATATTCAATATTGGAGTGTCCATGATTCTTGTATAAAACACCCTTCCTGGAAGAAAACTTGAGATAGCTTAAAATCTGTTTCACGACTGTCCAATGGTCGACTGTTGTTTCAACTTGATGTTAATGATGTTTTTTTTGCATCGTGATCTCCTAGAGGAGGTGTATATGGAGCAACCTCATGGGTTTGTTGCTCAGGGGGAGAATGCGAAAGTTTGTCGTCTTCGTAAATCGCTGTATGGATTGAAATAGAGTCCACGAGCATGGTTTGGAAAATTTAGTCAAGCTCTTGAGAAGTTTGGAATGCAAAAGTGTTCTTCAGATCATTCCGTGTTCTATCGTCGGTCCAATAGTAAGATTATATTATTGGTGGTGTATGTTGATGATATTGTAATCACTGGTAGTGATGATTCTGGGATAGCTTCACTAAAGACTTTCCTTCATAGCCAGTTTAGTACCAAAGATCTTGGGAACTTGAAATATTTCTTAGGTATTGAAGTTATGAGAAGTAAGAAGGGAATCTTTTTGTCTTAGCGGAAGTATATTCTTGACCTATTGACTGAAACTGGGAAGTTGGGTGTGAAACCGTGTAGTACTCCGATGGTACCAAATCAACAACTTGTCAAAGAAGGAGAAACTTTTGATGATCCTGAAAGATACAAGAAAATTGTTGGGAAACTGAATTATTTGACAGCCACAAGACCAGATATATCATATTCTGCGAGTATAGTGAGTAAATTTATGTCCTCTCCCACAATAGAGCATTGGACAGCCGTAGAACAAATTCTGAGTTATCTAAAATCTGCTCCTGCAAGGGGTGTATTATACAAGAATCATGGACATTCTAATATTGAGTGTTATTCAGTTGCTGACTGGGCAGACTCTAAGGAAGATAGGCGATCAACCTCAGGTTACTGTGTGTTTATGGGAGGAAATCTAGTGTCATGGAAACAAAATGTGGTATCCCGTTCGAGTGCTGAAGCGGAATACAAAGCTATGTCACAAGTAACGTGTGAAATAATATGACTTGTTCAGCTATTGGATGAGATTGGAATGAAAACTACGATACCTGCAAAGTTATGGTGTGACAATCAGGCTGCTATTCACATTGCAATGAATCCAGTGTTTCATGAAAGAACAAAACACATTGAAGTTGATTGTCATTTTGTTCGAGAAAAGATCTAGCAGGGTTTGATTTCAACGAGTTTTGTGAAGACTGGGAAACAGTTGGGTAATATACTCACCAAAGCATTGAACGAAGTTCGCATAAACTACCTCAGCAACAAGCTGGGCATGATAGACATATTTGCTCCAGCTTGAGGGGGAGTGTCAGGATTATGTATATATTAGTAATTTGTAATTATTTAAAAGTTTTCCTAGATAGTTTACTAAATGCTTTCCTAGATAGTTTACTAAATGCTTTCCTAGATAGTTTACTGCTTTATTAGGTTATCTTGTACTCTATAAATAGGCATTGCCTCTACCAATGTTTTAAAAGGCTTAAGGCGGCCTCGAGGCGGTATGAGGCGTAAGCTTCATTTTATATTAAAAAAATACATATTTAATTCATAAAATATAAATGTAATACTAAAAAAATAGTTAATAAATAACTCAATATTAATGTGCTATAAAAAAACATATAAAATAAATTAAAGTAAACAAATATATAAAAAAAATAAGAACATAAAAGAAGTTATAGTAATAGTAAATGGATTATAATAGTAAGAATAAAACATAAAAGAAATTTTAAAACGAAAAAAGAGAAAAAAACTTATAATATTAGAATAATAGGAAAAGTTTAAAATATCAAACCATAATAATAATAATAATATGGTAAATGGTAAAAATGTTAAAATTTAGAGTATAATAGTAAATTATTTGAGTCTCCAACCATTTGAACCTGTGATATAAAAACAAATTTAAAAGCAATAAAAACCATAGATTTAAAGAATGTCAAAAGTTAATTGTCTTGAGCCATGTGTATGTCAGTAAAGATTTTTACTGATTTAATTTAAATAGCATTTTAGTCTTTTTTCAGTTTTCTATGCCTCTGTCAAATCATTTTACATTTGTTTCCTTTTATATTATTTTTTATTTAACTTATCTCGACTTTTCTTCTTCCTTCTCCTTCTCTCTTTCTTCTTTATAACTTTTTTCTTCTTCTTCAAGCTTATACAGTAGAAGCTTATTAAGGTTTCAGGTTTGTACATTTTTTTAAGCATTTTTTTTGGCTTTACCAAATGAAATTGTTGAGGCTTACGCCTTTAAGCCTCTGAGGCGTACGCCTTTGAAGCCTCATTTTTCACCCTCAAGGCGTAAGCCTTGAGGCTTTTTACTTTCGCCTCGCCTCAAGGTGCGCCTCGAGGCGTACGCCTCTTCCGATTTTTGAAACATTGGGCTCTTCTAATAATGATAGAATGACTATTCTAGTCTAACTCGATTTACAACATCAACTCGTGGTTGAATTAGACGTCAAGGTTCCTACTTCGATCAAGTTATGGTGTGACAACCAGGGTGCTATTCATATCGCTTCAAATCCAGTTTTCCATGAGTGGACTAAACACATCGAGATTGATTTTGTCATTTTGTTCGTGAGAAGATACAACAAGTGTTGGTTTCTACTAAGCATGTGGCAACAGGAGATCAGTTATGAGATATCTTCACAAAAGCATTGAAAGGGGTTTGAGTGGATTATCTTTGTAACAAGCTGGGCATGATTAACATATATGCTCCAGCTTGAGTGGGAGTGTTAGATTTTATGAGTTTCTAAGAGTTTGTCCTTTATCGTAATTGCATGTTCTTAGTTAGGGTTTCCTTCAAGTCTCTCTATATATAGGTGTACCCATCTCATTGATTAATATAAGTTTTTTCTATTCCTCTTCACTATTGTTTACATAAACAACATCAACCGAAAAATGGTTCGGAACATTCATTTTGAAAGACAGGGCTCGAGCTATTTCGAGCAAATGCCTGTTCTCGCGTTCAACCACCCCATTTTGAGATGGAGTATCCGCACATGATGATTGATGAACAATACCCTCCTCGCAAAGATGGGAACCAAGAATGCCCATAAAATATTGGCCCCCATTATCAGTGCACAAAACTTTGATAGACACATTAATTTGATTGCGAATCTCAGCATTAAAGGTACAAAAATTAGAAAACAACTCAGTACGATTTTTCATTTGATAAACCCAAGTAAGACGAGACAAGTTGTAAACAAATATTACAAAATAGCGAAACCTTGTTTTAGACACAACATGACTCTGACCCAAACATCAGAGTGGACTAACTCAAATGGAGCGTTTGCTTGTTTTTTAATCCTAGGATTAGAACTCAAATATTGAAACTTTGCGAATTGGCATGACTCACAATTCAAAGAGGACACTTTATTGAATTATGGAAACAACTTATTCAAAACAAACAAAGAGGGATGACCCATCTGACAATGAACCTCGAATAGAGACGTAGTACTCGCACATGCCACAGCTTGGACTGGTTGCTAATCCAAGATGTAGAGACCCCAGCTTCATGCCCCCTACCAATAATCTTCTTTGTCAAATGATTCTGAAACAAGAAATAACAAGGAAAAAAACGAAATGAAACAACTTTAGTCACGAGATAGCTGACTCACAAAAATCAGGTTATACGAAAACGTAGGTAGAGACAAGACACAAGACAACGACAAGGTAGGGGTGAGTGCGATCGATCCTGACCCCTTGATGGGACATAAAGATCCATCAGCCAAGGTAACAACAGGAAAACAAACCGACGACAACGTAGTAGAAAACAAATTTGTGTTATCTGTCATATGAGCAGTCGCCCAAGAGTCAATGACCCACTTTGTAGACGACGAAAGAAGACAATGATTGTTACCTGATTTAGCTAGGGTTGTAGCAGGTGGGGGTTCTTAAGACTATGGTTGTGATGAAGTAGAAGAAACCCATCCGTAAGAGCTCTGCCTCTGTCATAAAAGCGTGCTTCAATCCGATACCACCTTTTTTTCTCCACATCTTCCTTAGATGGATCTCCATCGATGTGAGCCTCCATTACATTGATCAATAAATGAATCCGAATCGTCTGATTCCAATCTAGGTAATTTGTGCCATTCAACTTACGTTTTGTGATTTCCATCGAGTATAGATAACACTTGTTTGTTTATTCTTAGTCATATTCACTTAAATTAAACAAACTAGGGCAGTAAATAGTCTTAAAATCAGCAAAAAATACTACTTACGTTTTTTTTTTTTTTTTTTTTAAAATAAAGATCTGAAAATAATAGCAAAAAGTGCCTAAAACAGTGTGTAGTCGTCAATCCTAAGACAAACCGATGCCAGAAACCTAAAAAAAAATACCCGAACGTGTAGTTCTTGCCGTCCCACACAAAACCCAACAAAAAACACTCTGATCAGAGCTGAAACCCGCCTCCACGCGTGGCTGCATGTCGGTGACAGTCGAACTACTTCGACGACTATTGCTGACTAATAGCTGGTTGTAATCCTTCGACATTTGGACAGATTGTAGATTGGGACGTGGGCTACCGAATTCTGGTAACAATGAATTTTCGAAGACTTTCCGACGATGCTCCAACGAATTACCGGCAACAGTTTGACAGTGACGGCGATCTTTTGACAACTCCTTTGACTAACAAAAAATCCAATGCTCTAATACCATGTAATTGAGAGCTTGTGACTGAAGAGTCGTTATGTTTCTCGGTTTTCAAAATGCCTTCAAGTGTGGGATCTTCCTTTGATCGTATTTTGAGAAAGTTCTTTTGGGGAGGTGTT
>JBBMEF010000001.1:7573839-7585201 GCA_037832685.1 Sicyos baderoa | reverse complement strand
TTGATATAATTAAAATTACCCCAATCCATTAGCTTAGGCTTTTGGATTGATTGGTGGTTTAACACAACTCAACAGTAAAATAGAAAAAAAATGAAACAAAAATAAAAAATCAAAATAAAACCAATCGGTCCTTGGGAATCGGTTTGGTTCACCAAACCAGACCGATTCAAGAAGGAAAAAAATCTAGGGCAATTATCGATCAATCTGTTCTGTATTGTTCGCCGCCAACAACTGTCTTGAGTCTCTCGATTTGGATTGACAAAAATTATGGACGACGAGCCAAAGAGACGTCTGTTTTGCACCATTCGTCGTCGAGCTTTGTCCCAACAGAATGATGATCGAGAATGGTAGTAACTAGTGTGCGAGGAGGGACAGATGATGTCCATCAGATTCGCCAATGGAACTCGTCTTTGCTCGATAGTAGTCTCCGATGAAACGATGATGGTCGCCTATCAAGAGGGGCTTGAATTTGAAAGCAATGTTTTAAAAGGCTGAACGCAGCCTCGAGGCTTTTTCTCTTGAAGAGGCGAGGTGCAAGCCTTGATGCGGTATGAGGTGTAAGCCTCATTTTTAATTAAAAACTTTATAAAAATCCTAATTTGTGTTAACATGTATGGTAAAACATAAGACTTGCATAAAAAATCACACCAACACTTATCACTTTCACAAAATTTCTAAAATGATATCCTTAACATCACAACTATCATTAATAGGATTGATTTTTTTTTTTTTTTTTTGGAATAAGAAACAATAAAGAACCTTCCAAACACCTATAAGCTATTGTGAATACAACAAAGAATTACATAAGTAGATGAGAAAGAAACACTAGCCAACAAATGATCAAAATTAAATCGACAATCCTAAAACAATTCTATGCTTCAACAACTAAAGAATCCAAACGAGAAAATTCGTGATCTTTTATTAAATGGATGACTAAAGCAATGTTTGAGAATGAGATCATGAACCAAGTTCCCTTACTTTTCGAAGCTTACATTATCAATGAACTAACATGATTGAGCTTACATTATCAATGATGATAATGTATGAGCCCATAAAATAGCTAGGACAATAATGGCGTCTAATTATTATACGAGGTGTAGAGCCTTTAAGCTTCAGTGTGTTATCATCGAGGCATAGGCCTCTCTTGTGTGAGGACTGAGGCGCAAGGCTCATATGATCCAACAAAGGCGTAATTCTTTGTTTATGGCTTAAGCCTCATTAGGTTTTTTATTCTTTGTTGTTTAAAAGTTAACGCCTCTTTGTTTATCAAATTTAATACTAGGGCTTTGGGTTACTTTATATGTAAATGCAATTATTTTCCTCACTTTCCTGCAGTATTTGAAAGAACAAAGGCTTCCTCCTCAGACATTCATACCTCTTCAGTCTGTTCGTGTAAAGCCTGTCATTGAGAGACTACGTGCTTTAGGTGGTAGTGCAAAGCTGGTCTTTGATGTTATTCAATATCCTTCTATGATTCTGTTTCTGGACAGTGGAGGAGAAACACTTGTTACTTCCCTGTTTTATAGCTTTCTTCCATGCTTGGGTGACTCTACTGGTTCCTTATTGTTTTAAAACAAGAAACAACCTTTTCATTAAGATTATGAAAAGAGACTGAAGCTCATGTGTACAAACTCCCAAAAGAGTGAAAAAGAAGGAAAAAACAAACAAAATAAAAAGAACAAAAGGAAACATAATGAAAGGCATAACGAATAGAGATATATAAACACACCCCCAATGCAAAAGTGGCCCTTGAAAAGCATAAAGAAGACTTAAATATGATAGAAACAATCTTGCAGACCAAGAAAGAACGAAACGATGCCCATTGAAGATCAAAGAAGATAGGAACAACAAACCCAAAGAAATATGCTAAAACAAACATATCAAACATTGAAGACCATGAAAAACATATCGAAGCCCAAGGATGAGATACATGACTAGCAAAGCAGATACCGATAATCTACCAGATAAATGATTAGATTTTGGAACATCTGAGCTTAAGACATGTTGGTGATAAGTACAAAGAGTCAACTCTGCCAAGTCTAATGGAGATATACTGTCTTCCACTGTGGGATCGTTGTCTGCCTCAAAATAATTTAAAGAAGAGTCTATACTACTAACACTGGTTTCTGATTCAACATCTAATTCGTCACATAAAGGGGTCAGGATCCTTTTGTGTATTTGAATGAGATTGCCGGAGAACCACCCTTTTAATCATAGATTTTTTTTTTTTGAAACGAGACACCGGTCATTCATTAATAAAATGAAGAGAAAAAGAGTACACAAACAATTATAAAAAGAAAAAGCAACAACAAAGTGGATAAACAAGAACAAAAGGGAAAATCACCAAAACAGTAGTGCTAAAATGAATAAATCTTAGAAAAATGCTTCCCAGTTGCAAGAAATTTGTTGAATGGAGAAACATGAGAAAGCATTTGAAAATGAAGCCACAGGGAGACTTTTAGGATAGCTGATTCGAATCTAGAGTGCCAAGGAAAGTTAGAATCTTGAAAAGTATGTTGATTATGCTCCCACCAAATCTCATAAAGACTTTTGATTGAGTTTACCCACAATAAACAAGCTTTGTTGCGGAAATAGGGGCCAAGGAGCAGTTGAATGGTATTCTCTTTTGAATAATCATAGACGATCTAAACAAGAAGGGAAATCTTATTTGTAACAAACTGAAGGAAAGGAGTGAGGTACATTCTGCAGAACTGGTTCCTTATTCAAGAACAGAAAAATTCTAAACTTGAATTAATAGAGAAATTAATATTTTTCTGTCAAATCAGAACATTGCTCATGAACCAATTGATAAATTGCACAAAATATCACGATCTGAACACAAATCAGGTCATAGAAATACCCAAATCCAACATACACCATGGGTAGCCTAGTGGTCTGAAGGACAATAAAAAATCACGAGGTTGTGGGTTCAACCCATGGTGACATCCTACCTAGGAATTAATTTTCGACGAATTTCCTTGACATCCAAATGTTGTAGGATCAGACAGTATGACTCGTGAGAATAGTCGAGTTGCATGCAAGTTGGCTCAGACACCGACGGATAAAAAAAAAAACCAAAATCCAACTAATCTTGTATTGTTCTATAAAAAAGAGATATCTTGTCTAGCTATAAAAGTGTTTACACTGCTAACTACAATTTCAAAAAGAAAAATGAAGCGTAATAGTCTCACTACTTAAGTTTAGGGTTCGTTTGAAAAGAAATTTAAGCTTGTATTTGTCTCATTGTGCTATATATATGGGTAAGAAACTTGTGTAAGAAACTGAAGATTTCCCTTGAAATAATTGTGAATTTTTGGTTCAACTCTTTTATCCTTAAGAAACAGTGATCCATTATCTGATGTTTAATTTTTCGTTTTTTTTTTTATCATATTTGGGTGACTTTAAACTGCTAGTGGGTAATAGGCAAGAAAATTCTATAAATTTGTATGCTTAACAATCACACATTTAATGGGACGTTGGAGAAGGCAATTATATATGCTGTGGGAAATACTCTAGTTTGTGACGACCTTGATGAAGCCAAGGCTCTGAGCTGGAGTGGAGAGAGATATAAAGGTAACTGTTAGTCAGATTTAAATTTTTTTATAGCTCCATCAAGTTTATCTTATGGCTACTTTGATTATGCTTGAACTAGTGGTAACTGTTGATGGAATTCTGCTTACGAAATCTGGCACAATGACTGGGGGTACTAGTGGTGGCATGGAAGCAAGGTCAAACAAATGGGACGATAAAAAGATTGAAGGTATTTAATCCATTCATTGATTAATGTTTTTTTTGCAGCTTTACCATTGGCTGTTGTTGTATTGTAGGGCTTAAGAAAAAGAAAGAACAGTATGAATCAGAGCTTGACAAACTTGGACCAATCAGAGAGATGCAACTAAATGAGTCGGAAGCATCTGGGAATATTAGTGGACTTGAGAAAAAAATTCAGTATGCAGAGATTGAGAAGGTGATTACCTGAAAATGTTTCTATCATGTTTGCGCTTCCATTAAGGTCTACGTTTCTTTCCCCAAGGAGCAGCCTCGTTGGTTGGGGCTTTCAAGGCATGCTTCCTTGGAGGTCTTAGGTTTGAGCCCCACGACTCCACGAGTGAGGTTAATTATAAGACCCCTTGTTGTCTCATTTGCCTGGGGCTTGGGACGTGTACAGGTGCCCCTGGGTATAGTGGAGCAAATCTCCGATTTTCGGGTTTTAAAAAAAAAAAAGTTCTACGTTTCTCTTTGAGCCTCCATCACTTTCTTTTGTGATACGACATCTCTAGTTTTTTTGCACGAGTTTATTCTTTTTATTGTATCCCCTTGTGTAGCTCTTTCATTCTTTTCTTAATGTAAATTTGGTATGTTCACAAAAAATGTTTTGCGCTTCCACGAGGATAACAATATGCTGTTTTTTTCTTCTCTTTACTCTTAAACTTGGCTCTCGGCTAGAAGTACACTCCATTTGGGTTTTGGCTATGGCTATCCTCTTCTTTTATCTCTTTGATATGATTTCTATGTTGGTTGGATTTCTATGTAGCTCTTTTCTCATACTTATCAAAGAAATATTTATTTCAAGTATAAAAATAGATGTTTTGCTGGATGCGCAATTAATGGTGAAGAACATGGACACATAAACTGACAGGGAATTGGAATATCCTACGTAAGGATTGCATTAGATGTATCATGTATGTACGATCTTACTTGAATAGGATCTGTTGTTGTATTTCTGTGTCCTTGAGTTCTAAAGATGTATCGTGTATGTACTATCAACTTTTTTTTTAAGGAATTAACAGAGTGAAGTAAATCCAGGTAGGAATTTGCATACTCCCATCGATGCTATCACAAATATTTAGTTTTCCGTTTCAGGTCCTTGTTGGTACATATTCAGAAGGCGGTGATTATTTTGAAAATATTTGAAATTATCTTACAAATTCATTAGAGGATATGGTTTTTCTAGGGAAATTAGTTGAACAATGAATTATTTGGCAAGATGCCTTGATTCAGATTAGGAAGTTCTTTTTTGCTTGTTGATGGGAAATGCTCCCTACCATCAGGTAATAGGCCTTACTGGATTCATTTTCTGATCATGGATCACTCATCAATTGCGGGTACCTTGAAGTGGGTTCCAACACTTATTAAGGAGGAGAATATTTGACTTTGAAAGTCCAATATTCAGATTCATTTGGTGATGAGAATCCTAAAATATATTTTTTAAAGCATTGTAAGTGATGAATGTGAGGATGGTATTCTTCTCTAGATTACCATGCAATGAACATATAAATGAAACTAGGTTGTTGGACTAATCTAGGAGAGAGATAGTATTTATATGCAATGATGAATCATTTTTTTTTTGTATGGAATGAGTATTTCCTTAGTGTTCGAGAATCATAAAGAAGTTCCAATATATTCAGTTCCAGATGTCTTCAAAACTACGTTCTTGTTCAAGTATTCTTGTCCTACTTTTTTTTTTTTTTAAAGTATTCTTGTCCTACCTCCTTCCAACGGTATATGTGTTTAGAAAAATCTAATTCTTATAAAATGATCAGAATGTGATAGTGACTATGAGATGTTTTATTGCAGCGAAGTATTGAAGATAAACTTGCAAACTTGGAGCAAGAGAAAACAATTATAAAAGAAGAAATTGATCGAATAAACCCTGAATATGAGAAGGTAATATTATGACCATATGTCCACCTATTTTGTTTTCTAACACATTTTTGTAAGTCATCTTGTAATATTATCTTGTTTCTCCTGTAGTTAAAAAATGGGATTGAAAAGAGGAACACAGAAATTAGGAAGTTGGAGAGGAGGATCAATGAAATTGTTGACCGGATATATCGAGACTTCAGCAAATCTGTGGGGGTGTCCAACATACGAGAATATGAAGAAAACCAACTCCAAGCCGTGCAGCATATGGCTGACGAACGTGTCCGCTTGAGCACTCAACTAACAAAATTGAAATGCCAGTAGGTTCACCTCTATTTTTATTTTCGTCCTACCATGTTTAGCGTCGATGTTGAAGAAAATAAAATACATGCACAATGTTTTTGTTCCTCGTACATTATGAACATATGTCTCGTCTCTTAAATACAAAGATGTTTTAGCGATTTCAGAAATTTTCTTTTGGAAACGTTGTTATTTTCTAAAAAAAATGTGAGTATCCCTTCTTTTCCTTCGCTATAATTTGGAAACACGTATTCAATTTTTTTTCTTGATAAACATCTCTTCTTCTTTCAATATGTTTGGCCGATGATATATTTTGAACTGAACCTCAGTTTTGAATAGTTCGTTAATTTCCAATTATAGTCAAACACATTGTCTATGTTGATAGACCAGATTCTGTTTATGATGTAACTCAGGTTGGAATATGAACAGAACCGGGACATGGAGTCACAAATTAAAGATCTAGAATCTTCGTTGAGTTCTTTGGAGGACGATTTAAGAAAGATTCAAAACAAAGAGGCCGATGCCAAATCTGTGAAAGAAAGTGCCAATAATGATATTGGCCACTTGAAGGAGGAATTGGCTGGTAAGGTCTTGTTGCACAATAATATATATTTTTATATTCTTCATTTGTAAAATTCTATTTATTCACACAAAAAATTAAGCCCGTTGAAGTAATTCTACTTTGTGAAAATTTTACATACACTTTTGATATTTGTTGCAAGTGCCTAGGCTAGATTATGCGCACTTCGAGTATACAGCTGCTTGTTTTCTACATTTAATTGTCAAGAAATTCGATAGGAAATTAATTCATTGAAAGGTGATCACCATAGTTTGAACACATTACCTTTTAGTTCTCATAGGCCTTTTTTATCATTGGTCAACCATCATACATTATAAGAGATCAATTTTTTATTATTTCCATTAAATGAGTTAAAAAAATAGGATCATTTTTTATTTTTTCTATTTTTGGGTACAACTCTACATTGGGGATGAAATGACTCGATAGAGATTTGAACACAAGATTCCTACTCTGATACTATCTTGAATCATATTAAATCACCAATCAACCCAAAAGATTAAACTGACGGGTTGAGTTAAATTTAATTATATCAACTAACAAGAATTTTCTCTCTCTTGGGTGTTGTTTCTAAAGCTTTGCTTCTTTTCCTTTACTTGATGAAAAGTTTGTTTCATGTTTAAAAAAGACAAGATTTTTTCTTCATTTGCACCAATATGGTGGATTTCATAAACATGGTTTATTGCTCTTTTTTTGTTCCTCTAGAATAGAGCTCTTACTCTTAATATTTGCCCCACCAAAGTGAATTTGGGGTAACTTTTGGGTTTAGTACTTTTATGTAAAAACACTGTTTCTATACAAACATAGTTTTTTTCTTCTTTTTTCCCCCTTTCTGTTCCTCTTGTTAAGAAATTCTTTTTGCAGAGTGGAAATCCAAGTTGGAAGATTGTGAGAAGGATATGCAAGAATGGAAGAAAAAAACATCTGCTGCTACAACTAGCATATCAAAACTGAATCGCCAGATTAATTCTAAGGTTCTGTTTCAATGGCTTTTGATATTTGAAGTGAAGGATAGACACTTAAGTATATGTAACATGCCTGCGTCCCATCTATCACTCACTCCAACACTCTTATCACTTATCAGACATGTATCAGCACTCATTTAACACAGTGGTCATGTCATATTGGTGTGAAACACTCAAGCTCTCAACAAACGGTCTTTATTAATATTTAAAATGTCGGTTGAACGTACAAGAGAATAGAGATTAACCTGAGGTGTTAACCAACCCAGGAAACCAACTGCTAACTAATTTAACAACTCACAAACTTCTAACTTGTAACCCATTGAGAAGTCCAACAAATGTATAAGCATAAAACTAACTCCCTGTACCGGTTAAAAAAACTCCATATACCTCAAACCCTAAAGCCTAAGTTACTTTTAGAGCTTGTACACGTATAAGTGCAAAAGTATACTAACTGACATTTTATATGATCTGAAACTATTGAGAAAAATGTAAAGTTGATTTAAATATTTAAATATAAGGTATTGTATTATTTAAAATAGGCGATCCCTGCTAGTTTCTTCAACCTCTTAATAAATTGCATTTTCATCACTTATTTTACTTCCTGTTCTTTTTTTATATGAAAATATCACAAATTAACAAACCTTTGACATGAAAATTTCTCTCAAATCTTTATATACGCGTATAATTTTAGTTTACTTTCATGGATACTCACCATAATTTTCTTCCAGGAGAGCAATATTGAACAGCTAATCACACAGAAGCAGGAAATAGTGGAAAAATGTGAATTGGAAAGTATAGTCCTCCCCACTATCTTAGACCCCATGGAGACCGAATCCTTGATGCCTGGCCCAGTTTTTGATTTTAGCCAGCTGAATAGATCCTATCAACAGGCGAAGAGATCATCTGATAGAGAGAAACTTGAGATGGACTTTAAACATAAGATAGATGGCTTGATATCAGAAATCGAAAGAACTGCACCAAATTTGAAAGCACTAGATCAGTATGAAGCTTTGAAAGAAAAGGAAAGAGTAATATCAGACGAGTTTGAAGAAGCTAGGAAAGCGGAGAAAGAAGTTGCCGATAAATTCAATTCTATTAAGCAAAAAAGGTGATCCTTTTCAATTGCATCTTTATATTTGAAAGCCCCTTTAATCTATCTATTAGTTACCATTGAGAGACATATTCTAATCTCTAAAACTGTAATATGAAATGTGTGTATGGAAACTTGGCATTCACTACGGTGTTCAAAAGACATTATCACGTAAACTAATTTGAACGAAGTATGCATGGCTGGGTTGAGTTTCTCATTACCTAACTAACACCATTTGAGTTGGAAAGATTTCCTCACCACCCATTGAGTCTAGTCATCTTTCAATCTACTCTAATTCAATAACACACCTGGATTCTTGATATGTCAGCACCATTCCATACATTGGAGGGGCGTCAATGCTTCATAGCCTTATGTTATACATTGTTATGTTGATATCTCTGAATTTATTTGTTGTGCTACTATTATATTTGTATGTTGCACTCTCGAACAAAGTATAGGTTATTTAGTTGTTTTATGTGGTCCTACCTGAATGACCAGTTATAATTCTTGAAGAAATCTTTTCTTGAGCTGCACTAATTTGCAGTTGTTGCATAATTACTGAGTTAGTGTTGTCAACTGCAGGTATGAGTTGTTTATGAATGCTTTCAACCATATTTCCGGAAACATTGATAAGATTTATAAGCAATTGACAAAAAGTAACACGCACCCCTTGGGTGGGACGGCATATTTGAACTTGGAAAATGAGGATGAACCATTTTTACATGGTATCAAGTATACAGCCATGCCTCCAACAAAGCGGTTTCGTGATATGGAACAATTATCTGGTGGAGAAAAGACTGTCGCGGCACTAGCGTTGCTTTTTTCCATTCATAGGTATGATAGTAGGGATGTTTGATCTTACAATTTATGAATCTTCAGTGTGGATAATGTGATTGCATATGAGTTTATTGCTCTAATAGATTATAAATTTTCCGGACTCCGCAACCAACGCCCCACTAGGTTGAACCAATAGGATAAGGTAGTTATTGTTTATTAAACCACCCCCGTGGTTGAAGACTTGGGCTTTGAAGGTATGCTCCCTTCGAGGTCCCAGGTTCGAGATTTACCTGTGACATTACTCCTTCGATGTCTCTAGTGCCTGGCCTAGTGACAGGCGTGGTTACCCTTGTTTCAAAACTACATCATTGTGTCAAGTACCTTCTGGTATAGAATATTTTGGATCTAATTTGTATACTTCTTAGAGGAAGCCAAAAGAAACTTTTCAGGAGCCACAAATTATTTTGTCAACTGATGGCTGTTTACATTGTCCAATGTATTTCAGTTTTAGGCCTTCGCCCTTTTTCATATTGGATGAAGTGGATGCTGCTTTAGATAACTTGAACGTCGCGAAGGTTGCCGGTTTCATTCGTTCGAAATCATGTGAAGGTGCCAGGACGAGTCAGGACATTGATGGAAGCAGTGGTTTTCAAAGTATTGTTATATCACTGAAGGATAGCTTTTATGACAAAGCTGAAGCTTTGGTAGGAGTTTATCGGGATTGCGAAAGAAGGTAAGCTTATAAAGCACATGTCTATTTTGTTTCGATTAGCTAGTATCTTGTTTCCTCGTAGCATGGACATTAATGTCGTAATGAATGATGCACTTATGTTTTGCAGCTGCTCGAGAACGTTAACCTTCGACCTTACAAAATATCGGGAATCATAGAAGCATAGTTTGACAGGTTGCCAACAAGTGTACACTACATTGTTGTAGAGCTTTTTCAATCCCATGCATATGAACTGATGCTGGAATGATACCTTACAATTAGAAAATACTTGCAGCAAGTGTTCCTTGTATAATTTAGTACATGCTTATTTCTATTTTTGTAAATACTCAGTATAGAAGCTAACTCCCATGCTTCTTTATGTGTATTATGCTTGAAGTTTATCCATAACATGTATTTGGGATGGGTTATAAGAGTATGCTTTAGGTTATTTTTCTTTTCCTTTACTTATTTGTAAAAGAATTTCTAAGCACTTTTGACTTTATAATAAAATATAAAGTAAAAAAAGAGATGAGATGTGTGGCACCAAATGTGCCACATGGGTGATATCATGGTAAGGGTGCTATCTCGGGTGTACTCAAATCCTTCTCATAGCCTAATACAATGAAATTTTAATATTGATTTTTTTTTTTTTGAAATCGAAAATTGATTTTAGTTGGGTCGAAAGTACTTACAAAAGTAGTAGACCGTGTTAGCTTTAAAAATCCTTCAACTTTCATTTTATTTTTATTATTTGAAATTACTACAAAAATAATTCATTTGTTAAATATAAATTTGAATTTATGTCTTATGAAACAGTAATGTAACCATACTATTTTAATTTTATGTTAGTAGAAATGTGAATTATATTATATTGAATGTTTAAATATTAAATTTATAATTTTGATAGTAGAGATGAAATAGATATAAATCTCAAAATTTAGGGATAAATTTACGAAGTTACAACTAAGAAGAAAAAAAAACTGATATATTTTAAAATAAAAATGAAGCTCACATTTTCTTGAGAATATATTTTAATCTATAATACTAATAAATAACTTGGTGAAATAATTAATTAGGAAAAATATTCTGTAAAGCCATTTGTCATGATTTCCCTTGGTTTAGAGTCGGTATCATTTGTTACTAAAAAAAAACAAAATGTCTGGTATCATTTGGCTCAATTATCCTTCCTTTCTTTTAATAATATTTATTTGCTGAGAGGGGTTTATATTAGGGGAATTTGCATGTATATTACAATAAGATAAAAAAATTGAGTAAATAGCAACTTTTTGAAAATATTTGCA
>JBBMEF010000001.1:7549001-7571972 GCA_037832685.1 Sicyos baderoa | reverse complement strand
TCAAAAAAAAGTTGCTATATTTGCAATATTTTTAAAAAGTTGCTATAATTCTAATGCAGAGTAGGAAAATTGCTATAGAGCGCAAATTCTCTTTATATTATTATTTTTTAACCTTTCAATCATACTAACCTTCTTAAGTTTAATATTTAGTTGATTGACGTGTTGGTTTTACTTATATTTTCACTATTTTCTATGGTCCTTGATGCACTTATATTAATATTTGTGAATGTCTGACGAATTTATGTATAGCTCGATTATTTTCAAGAAATATATGACTAGTTAAGAAACAACTATAATTTCGGTTGACATTTTAGTTAGCAACTTATGTAGAAATTTAGGTGTTACAATTACTCAACACCATAACTTAAAAAATGCTAAAAGCCAAATTAAATCATGATATATAGACTATTATAAATTCATTAGTACTCTAATAATATTATCTCCCATCAAGTATATGTCATAGATTTTGGCTTTTAGCACTTGACTTTTTCTCTTTGGCTTAGTTTCTGCCGGCCATCTTCCTTAGTACACAGAATCACAATATAATAAACTAAAACCAACAGAAAACCAAGCTCTTATGTCCGCCATTAAAATGGCTCCATGCTCTTTCCTCATCAACCTCCCACACCCTCAGTCCTTCACTTTTTCGATGAAGCTCGGTCGACCGGAGGTCGTTAATGGTTGTGTTCTTCATGAACCTTGGGACTTTGAGCTCCCTTCTTCTTCAACCTCCACCTCTCCCATCTTCCATAACCAAGCCTTCAACTTGCATGGCAACGAGTTCACGTACTCGGTCGACCATGTCAATGACTTGCCTGATTCTAGTGTCGACGATGTCGAGAACGGCAACGAGCTCGATGTTCATGTAGGAAATGGAAGATGTAAAGATGTTGATGATCATGGATTGACTTTGATCAGTCTCCTCTTCGAGTGTGGTGTTGCAATATCCGTCGACAATCTCGTAGAGGCGCACCGGATGCTTCTTGAGCTCACTCAAATGACGTCGCCTTACGGGAAGTCGAGTGCGGAGCGTGTCGTTACATACTTTGCAGCTGCCATGGCTAGCAGAGTCACAAACTCCATATTGGGAATTTGCTCTCCTTTACTAAACTACAAAAGCATCAACAATTGTTTCCAACTTTTCATCAATGTTTCACCCTTCATCAAGTTTGCTCATTTGGTTTCAAACCAAACCATACTTGAATCTCTCTCACAATGTGAGTCAATTCACATCATAGACCTTGACATCATGCAAGGCCTACAATGGCCACCACTCCTTCAAGCTCTTGCCACGAAAACGGACGACCGCCGTTCCCGCCATGTGAGGATCACAGCAATGGGCACCACCATGGAGCTTCTCCTCGACACCGGGAAGCGACTCTCTAACATCGCTCGAATGCTCGGCCTGTCATTCGAGTACAACCCCATCGCTGCAAAGGTCGGAAAAATCGACGCATCAATGGTAAGACCGAGACGAGGCGAGACAGTAGCCGTGAACTGGGTTCGACACTGTCTTTACGACGCAACAGGACCGGATTGGAAAACCGTCGAACTAATCCAACAACTGGGGCCTAAAGTTTTCACATTTGTGGAGTAAGATATGTGCTATGGAGGCTCGTTTCTCGATCGGTTCGTTAGCGCATTACATTACTATTCCGCCATTTTTGACTCTCTTGGAGCTAGTTTGAGCAGTGATGATGATAACAGAACTCAAGTGGAGCACAGCATTTTGTATAGGGAGATTAATAACATTTTGGCAATTGGAGGCTCATCAAGGAGTGGAGAGGAGAAGTTTAGGGAATGGAGAAGTGAATTGAGGAAGTGTTTTTTGATTGAAGTTCCAATGAGTGCAAACTCCATGGCTCAAGCTTGGTTGATGTTGAACATGCATTCTAACAATCAAGGGTTTAGTCTTGTGCAAGGGGAAGGTGGAACACTCAAGCTTAAATGGAAAGATACAAGTCTCTATACTGCTTCTTCATGGACTTGTTCCAATGGACCAAATGCTTAAATTGTTTCTTGTTTTTTAATTGTAATTTAGTGATCTCTACACTCTAATTAAACTTTCAATTTAGAAAGTTTTAGTTATGTCTTTCAAATTTAATTTTGTCTTGGGTTGTGTTAGAACACTGTGTTTCAATTTAGCTTTTAATTCTTTTTTTTTTGATAAAGGGATTTGAAGCTTCGTCCCACTATATACATTTGAAGTTGTTCATAATCTACATTAAAGTATTTTACAATTAAACTCACTCATAAATTTTAAATTAAAAACTTTTACACAAATTCACTAAATTTTAAATTTAATTATAACATATGAATTGCTAAGACCAAATTGGCTTTGAGTTTTTTTTTTTTAGAATTTGGTTAAAAAGTCAAATGTGATGTTGAAAAAGTTGAAACCTATAGATGTAAAAACAAGCACATTTTCTAAGAAAAAAACAATTTTAAAATCATATTTTTTTTTTTCCAGTTCAAACTATAAACTTTTAAAATTGTAATCTTATACACTCAGCTATGCTTGAATCGGCAGAAAATTAAAAATTTATCGAACAAAGTTTTAAGTAACGAAAACATAACAAAATAAGCACAAAAAATTAGAATCAGATAAGTAGGTGGAACATCGATTTCATTATTTGTGGATAAACGAATTCATCACCACCATCATAAATTCGATCACGAGAATGTTCCTCATATATACTTAAAAAAAACACAAAAAACTAGATTTTTTTTATATTCAAAAAACTAGATTTATAGTTTAACTATATCTCATATAATAAAATATCTAAAAAAAAACTAATTTTCCCAAAAACGGATAAATGTTAAACCCAATACCCCAGCCAAAATCGGGATCATCCAATTGTAAAAGATGAACAGCAGCCTCCGGGTGTTCCCAACTTGTTCTTGCTCAATCCCTATACCCACAATTCCAAAATCGAATTCGGCGTTCTTCACAAAAAATCCAACCCAGTTTCTGAATCTGAAGCAGAAATCAGCAGCATGGTGTAGCAGCAGCTATGAAGTGGGCGGAGGTTATCCAGAGGAGGAATTGGATGCGCAAGATCGAAGACGACCCAGAAAGGAAGTGAACCCTAAAATGGACAGTTCTGAGTACGAAGCTCTCCTCAAAGGAGGCGACCAAGTCACCTCTGTTCTTCAAGAGATGATTCTCCTCGTATGTTCTTTCTTTCTTTCTTCTTTCCCTGTTTTGATTTTCTATTTCTGGTTTTATTTAATAGACTATTCACTTTCGTGGCTGGATTAAACTCTTCGGGCCTGTTTGTTTGGCATATTTAGGTAGGATTTCGTTTGTGGAGTTATATTGAGTATTAAAAATTGGAAGTTATAGTCGAAAACTTGTTTGGATGTAGTTTTTCTCTAGAGGAGCTAGAGTCAAAACCTTATTATTTTTAGTAGTTAAAAAAGAAATGATTAAAATGAGTTATTTTGATTGATTTGAAATGAATGATTAAAAATGAGTAGTTACAAATGATTGAGTAGTTATAAATGAATGATTAAAAATGAATGGTTAAAAATGAGATTATTTTTAAAAGTAAAAATGAGGAGGAGTTAGTAAAAACTTGTTTGGATGTAGGTTTTCAAGGAGGAGTTAATAAATCCTTAAACTAAATCCTACCTAAATATGCCAAACAAACAGCCCAAAAAATGTAGTTGGATAGGAGGTAGATCATGAAAGAACTTACGAAGGGACTTATTTCCATTGTTATGAAGCCTTTTGGTAAAACAAAAATCACAAAGTCACGAGGGCATATACTTAAAGTGGACAATATCATACTAACAATGTGGAGATTACTCGAGTGTTTGTCGTTCCTTAACAGAACGCTTATATAGTAGTGTAGAGCTGGAACCCTGCTGACTGATGGGTTAATAAGAGAGGAGAGAATTGCTTAGCCAGTAGTACACATATGACATGTTTCGACTATTAAATTAGTGTACAAGTCATGTCTAAGTGACAGGTTCGGTGGTAGAAATTTGGGGTTTTTTGGTCATTTCGGTTTAGGGGTCTTAGGTTCTAGCCTTCCAATGAGCTTAATTCCAAATTCCCTTGTTGTCTCATGAGTCGAGGACTTGGGATGAAAATGAATACCCCGAGTATGTAGTGGAGCTAAGTAGAATACTAAATGGTTAAGTAGGCGGCCTCAGTTTTTTTTCAGTTATCAAAAAGGCATTAGTGTACAAGGATAGGAATGATTAAAAATGTATTATTTAGTTTTTTCTCCTTAACTTCCCGCTCGAGTTGGAGGAGCGATTGAGAACGATCAACTTACTTCGAAGTTATACTAATGATGGGTAGTGTGTTCTCTTTATGTATTATTTAGTTCTTTCTCCCTTTGCTGGATTTATCTCTTGGATTGTTTTTTTATTTCCTTCTTTATCATTTATTTTTGTGGTTGGGTTTTGCTACTTACAACTAACAACTAGGATTCTGTCCCTGTCTGGGTTTGTTTCTGTTGACTCAGTTGGAAGATACGAACACTGACGAAACGTCTGAAGAGATAGCTTTGCAGTTGGCTGCACAAGGGGTCATAGGTAAAAGGGTTGATGAGATGGAGTCAGGCTTTATGATGGCCTTAGACTACATGATCCAGATTGCTGAAAATGACCAAGATGATAAGGTCCAACTCCATCTTAAATTCTCTTCATTTCTTAGCTTTGATGTGAAGTTTTATTTATTATTATTATTATTATTTTTTGGTATGACAAACTTAAAACTTTCTATTAAAAAAAGATGGCAATGAAAGGTAATTGAGCTTGGTTTAGATTTCCAAGTTTACAATCACTCATTGAGTTGTCCTTCTGGGGTGATCACCCAAAACTTAAAAACAATGTATGTGGAACTGTATTAGATGGCATTGCCCTTGTATTTGTGGGCTTGTTTTTTTGGATGTGAGGATGTCCATGTATTCTTTCAATATTTCTCAATGAAAGTTCGGTTCTTTATCCAAAAGAGAAAAAAACAACTTCGATTCCTCTCGATGAAATATTCTAAAATTTAACTGGATCATGGATAAAGCAACTATATTTCAGATTCTATTGGGTTTTTTTACCCATCTCAATTTTCTTGTTGTCTCATGACGTGAATGTGATCGAAAAGAGTCCTACTGTTTATTTCTTTCTTTTTCATTCATTGAAGTAATGTATTCTATCGTATGATCTTGTTGCTTATAAAAAATGTATTTTATTGTACTGTTTCAATTCAGCGCAAGGCAATACTGGAGGTGGTCAAGGAGACAGTTCTATCTCATCTCACAAAAAAATGCCCGCCACATGTAAGAATGTTATTTTGAAGAAAAATGGTGTTTTGTTCTATTGTTGTTTCATCAAAATCTTGTTTCGACCAAGATATGAGCTAAATGGTAAACTAACTGTTCACTGATTTATAGGTTCAAGTGGTCGGCTTACTTTGCAGGACTCCATTGAAAGACAGCAGACATGAACTACTTCGTAGAGTCGCTGCTGGGGGTGGCGTCTTTAAAAGTAAGAATGGCACCAAGGTTCATATTCCGGGAGCGAATCTTAATGACATAGCCAACCAAGCTGATGATCTGATAGAGGTAATTATAGAAAGCAATCTTTTAATGTGGGAAATATCATATCCATGTTCCATGTCTTTGTTTGCGGCGTAGTATTCGTCTCAGTATGTTATTCTAGTGAATGGATATAGTTTGTGTGTTTTCTCTCTAACTTTTCTCACTTTATGTTAGTTACATATCTTGCCTACCTTTTCCTTTTTGGTTTTACAACTTTTTTAATCTTGAATGCCACTGTTACTGAGCAGTATATTATGGGCCATGAATATTGTTTCTAATGGAACTATTCTTGTTCACAATTATTTTAAAGACGATGGAAACTCGGCCAGTTGTACCTGATCGAAAACTGCTTGCAAGGCTTGTTCTGATCAGAGAAGAAGCTCGGAACATGATGGGAGGTGGAATTCTGGATGAAAGAAATGATCGTGGTCTAAGTACTCTTCCTGAATCAGAGGTATACAATATGCATGCGTTTATGAAACTTAACATCACATCACTTGATTTGATGGTTCCATATATCCTAATTCTATCAACTTAGTTAAACTCTGTTCTCAAGAACTTTTCCAACTATATGAATATCGTTCAATGGGTTATGTTTTTGTTGCTATTACTTTACTATTCCTATTATTATTTTGTTTGTCTTTTTTAAAAAAGAAACTTCACATTGTTATTTTGAGAAGACAAAGTCTACATATTGAACAAAAAGAATATGGATACAAGAAACAGGAGGGAGGATGAACTTGTTTCCAATGTCAAAGGAGATTACAAAATACCCTGCAACTGACATTGATAGAGAGAATAAATTGAATACAAATATTCTAAGTTAGTGATCTCCAATCGGAGGCTATAAATACAAGTTCCACGAAGTCATTTAATCCCATCAAGGTTTTATTTTCCTTTTTGGGAGATATGCAGCAATCTTCCTGATTTACTAGTCCTGAGGGGCAATCTCGTTGGTTGAACCTTTCAAGACATGCTTGGAGGTCTCTCGTTCGAGCCACACAAGTGAGCTTAATTGTAAAGTCTCTTATTGTCTTTCGGATTTGAGCCTTGGGACGGGCGCAGCCACGCAGGTGCCCCGAGTATAGTGGACCGAAGCTCTAATTTATCGATTTCAGAAAGAAGGAAAAAAACCTGATTTACGGGCATTAACCACTGCTGTTCAGTATTTGTTATATTCATTCCTAATGCTCGTATAAAAATTTGTAAATTGTCACCACTCATTGCAGGTGAACTTCTTGACCAAACTGGTTGCTTTGAAACCAGGGAATGTCGTGCACGAGATGATACGAAATGTAATGTTAGGTAAAGATGAAGGTGCTGACAACTTAGATGATGAGGAAGATACTGCTGGTGGACGAAGGGTTTCAAAGGGAATTGCAGGAAGGGTGAGTTTTATTTCCATTCCTTGGATGCTTTTACCAGAATATTACTTGTGTTATGGGATTGCCTGACTTGATTATATGTTTTTTGTGTTCATTGATACTAGGAAAGTGTGTCAGGGCGTAAGCCTCTTCCTGTTCGTCCCGGCATGTTTCTTGAAACTGTATCTAAGGTAAGATTGTTTCTTATTTGTAATCAGTTTAGTTGATTCCGATGGATTATTATATGACCTGATGATCTCAAGTTTAGGGGGTGAATATGTTCTGGTAGTTTCCATCTTTCTGGTATATGTACTTTTGCATCTTTCTAACTCCAATTTGGATGAAGAAGAAAATGGTTGTGCTCATAGTCATTATTTTAAGCTTTACAAACACTAACGCAGTGCATGTTTCCTAAATTATTTATAACTTGGCGTATTTATTTGTCATTAAAATATTAACTAACTCAATCTCATTAACCGGCTGAAATGTTGTTGTTCAACTAAAAAAAATAGGGAAAAATACATTTTTAGAGACAAAATAGAAATTACACCTCAAATCGAGGACTAAAAAGTACTTTTCCCAAAATATTATTGGTTGCGATTATGGTTGAAAGGGACGGTGGCCTGATAATTTCATTGTTTGGTGATAATCCAATTCAACATCATGGTCACGGGTTCGATTCCTCTTTATTTGAGAGCAGTAGTAATCTCTTTGTAGTGTCTGCGGTCTCCCTCCCCCCAACTTGTACTAAAAAAAAAGGCCCCCACAAGCTTTATATTTGTAATAATTTATTCCAATGTGTGAAGGAAAAGACTCTGATGTATCATTATAGGATTTCTTAAATTTAAACCTTGAATAGAAGACGGGTGAATAATGCATCATATATTTGGAGTTTGTATCTTTAGCAATAGTCTCTTTTCATTATATCAATGAAAACTTCGGTTTCTTATCGAAAAAGGACGAACATCAATTTTTTTTTTCTTTTTTGCTCATGTTAGGTCCTAGGTGGAATATATTCTGGAAGTGAATCGGGCGTCACTGCACAACATTTAGAATGGGTATGTGAGATCCTGCTCTTCTCAAACTCAACTTTTGTCCCCCCATACTTTCTGCACAAAATCCAAATTCTTGACCGACGAAAACTTCCCTACGCATGAATGTGTAGAGCCCTACATTTTGCATATGTTGTACCAAATGGTGCCATACAAATATTTTTATTTGTAAAATAAATTTATGTGGCACATAATGTTACTGCATACGCAAAATGTAGGGCTTACCTACATATTCATGTGTAAGGAAGTTTTTCTCTTTCTTGACCACTATGTGGCTCTAGCAAGACAGTTGAGAAATAATACTATAGCTCGAATGGTTTATATTCCACGAGCCTCACTAAAACCTTTTGGTTTCTCCTTCTTAGTCTTTTTTTCATTTTTATTTTTCTTATAGTTAGAGTTTATCCTTTTTACCCAATTTTTTTTTATCCCAAACACAGGTACATCAGAAGACGCTTCACATTCTTGAGGAAATAGCATTCTAGTCTTTCTGTCCTGTCATTAAGGTATTCATTACATTTCAAATGTCAATATGTGCATCCAGAAAAGATTTCTCACCTGTCTTATTTTATATTTATAATGTTCTAAGAGTTTTCTCTTATTCATCTCTTAATGGGTTCAAGTCCCATAATCAGCCCATATAAATAGGGAATGGCTCAAAGAGAATGAGATCTTGTTGGCAGCCTACTCAAAATTTAATATTATAAATTTTCTTGGCAACCAAATATCCAAATACAATAGGGTTAGGCAGGTTATCACATGTAATCAAGGTGAGTAGAAGTTAACCACCATGGGTATTTTAGTGGTCTTAAGGACAATAATAAACTAAAAAGTCGTGGATTCAATCTACAGTGGTCACCTACCTAGCCTTGACATTCAAATGTTGTAGGTTCGGGCGGTATGTTTCGTGAGAATAGTCAAGGTGCGTGCAAACTGGACATTCACGGATATAAAAATAAAAAATCAATGTGAGTTGAAGTTGGCTTGGACACTCACAAATATAAAAGAAACTTTTTCGATTCAAGATGACTTTACATATACATTATGAATCAGTAATTACTATAGATTCCCAAACCTAAAATTAATGTTTAAATCCCTTTTAAACCCACAGTCTAGGATGCCAAATGCGACATGAGTTCTGAAACTGAATCTTATAGCTTTTGATGCTTTTCTGGTAGGCTTTCTATTCCCTGTTTAAATAGATTGAAGTACAGGGTGTGGGAATAGAGGCTTAAGTGCCTTCCCCTTAGGCTCATTACGTGCAATAGGTCGGATTCGCTGCACCGTCAGTATAATTCCGGACAAATATCCATCTCGCATTCTCTTCCTTCAACTGACTGATATTAGATTGGCTCCTAAGCTATTACCGAGGTCCCCTTGTAAAACACTTCATATTAATCACTCTTTTCTCATATTTCTCAGTACAAGCCACTATGAAATAGACATTATTTGGTAAAATACTTTGATCTTCTGCTGTGCATATTTCTCAGTACAATAACTCCACAAAATCATATTCAAAAAGCACAAGGAGATGCTACTCAGAAGAACTCTGCATAATTGTTTTCGTGGGACGAATCGAAGTCGAAAAAAGAAACGAAAGAGAAACCATCATGTTTATTTGGTTGTTTTTTTCTATATGTTGGATCCAACTTCCATTGATGCTATAAATCTATAATGATAACAGGAATCAGGAGCAAATATTGGGCCAAATCAAGCTTTTGAAACTCCCAAATCAGCCAACATGATGGAAATATCAAGCTGCCAGTGGAGTAGCCATGTGAAGAAAGGCCCCAATTGATAAGTTTAATGCAATAACAGTGGGGCCTTGGTAATCATCTTCAATGCTGAGACAAACTAGAAGCAAACACAGCAAGGATGGTTTCTGTTTTATCATTTTATGCAAAGAAGCCATTTTTTCTTCTTTTGTATTTGCCTTTTAGTTCAATGTATAAAAACAAAGATAAGGGCCCATTATTTAATATTTCTATATTAGCCTTTTATTATGATTAATTTTATAATATTTTGTAATATGGGCTAGTTTGCTAACCTTTTCTTTTTGTAGTTTGCTGTCTCAAAATACATTTAAAATCTTCCAACTTTTTTTTTTTTTTTTGGGTGTGAAATTTGAATGATATTTCTTAAGTGTCCTTTCAGAAGTAGGAAACAAGAAACTAAGAATTATTAATTGAAGAAGCAGATTGATTTAAAAATTGTTGATTTTCTTTTATTATTATTTTAATGATTTGAACTTGAAAATTGTTCGTTCTTTCTTTTGCTCAAGTGGTTAAGGTAATCTAACATGGCTGGTTATCTTTTTTTTTCTTTTTTCTTTTTTCTTTTTTCTTTTCATTCTACATACCCATGTGTGGGATTTTGTATATAATACTAAAGGTATTGGTTATGATAACAAAAGTATTTGAGCATCGGTGTACACATTCATTGACCAAGAGATTATAAGTTCAAAACCTCCCACCCTAATTAAAATGGATTGAAATTTATGAGATCTATCAAAACGGATTAGAAGATTTAGTCGGTAAAGAAACTGTACCAATTCTAACTAGTACGGTTTCTTATTATAAAGTTAGTCGGTATGTTCAATAAAAATATTTTTAGTGTTCAAATGACATAGTTTATGAAATATCAACCATATTGATTTAGTGTTCAAATGACTTATTATAAAGTTAGTCGGTATGTTCAATAAAAATAGCCTACTTGAATTTAAGCGGTCATCGATTCTCACAATTATTTTTTATGAGATTATGAAATGTATTGTTTTTTTTTTTTTTTCTCTAGAAGCTGAAAGTTTACTAAAAGAAAAAGTTAAGAGTGGGCATGTGAGAGTACTTTAGAGAACAGCGGCCTTACAACTGCACATGATGTCAAAATAATTGGCAGTTAGGTCTTCGGTCACTTTCTTCTTCTAGTTTTAGATAAGTTTAGGCTTCTTAAAACTTAATAAAAAAGTCTACCAATACCAAAAAGAGTATAGTTTCACCGATACAAACTAATAATCATGAGATTATAAGCTTTGATTACCATCATCTCTACGCTCTTCGTTGAAGACACATTATTGTTAATCGAGTTCATCAAGCGACTCGCGATCTCTTCTTCTTGTCATTGATAAGCGACATTGGCAAGCATAGTTTTACCGACTTTCATCTCTTATATTGTGGTGATATAGCTTGTATTTACCCGATTTCTCATTAGTTTCCCCTTAACTTTTTCGTTTGCTTGTGTAAGACTTATCCTTCTCTTCCTATCTTTAGAGAAAGTTAGAATTATGATAATATCATATCAAGTCGGAGACGATCATCACATTGATATGATATTGTAAATTTTGGGCGTAACTATCATCACTCTTACACACATGACTTTTCTCTTAATTGACTAATGTGGTAGGACAATTTTGTTTGTATTTTAACAATTCTTCCCTGGAACAAAGTACCATCGAGCTTCTCTTTAGGCTCGTTTTCTGTGTTAAACACTTGAGGATTCAATCCTCCCTTCAAATAGTCATATCGTCTAAGCGATTTTAGACTAACTTTTCTTCTCCGAAGAGTACAACGCAAGTCCAATAAAACATATTTTTGTCATGACTATATAGTCTTGACTAACCAAATTCTTCTTCTTCTTCTGAAATTACACCGCTAGTCTAATAAAGCTCCTTACAAGAGATTTTGTTTCCTCCAGGCTCCCAACTTCAATATCATACACGAGAAATTCTAGCAACAATATGACTTAAGGTCATGTGTGGTATGATAATGTCCACACATAAACTTTTATGACTTTATTTTTCGTTTGAGCCAAAAATCTTCGTATCAATTAACATAATTGTCATTATTTATATACTCATATTTTGTTTAATTAACGAGTATGAGTCAACTTTGTTTATATCTGATTAAACCATGTATAAAGGTTCCATTGAAATGGGGATAGTGAAGTCATTATTTGAATTGTTTCTCTCTCCTCTCCCAAACAAACTTTTGGCCTAAACAAAACTTTTGAAATTCTGACAGCTTCCAAGCTTTGGCCTACCATAGCCATTACTCATTCATCTTCTTCTTCATCATCCTTTCTCCCTTCTTTGATTTTTGAAGAAGAAGGAGAATCATTATCAGCAACATCACTGAAATCTACGCCATGTCGAGCTATGTCGGAATCCTCGTCTCCGATCCATGGCTCCATAACCAGTTCACTCAAGTCGAGCTCCGGAGCCTCAAGTCTCATGTATGTAACTCCCAGCTCTCTATAATTTGGTTTCTTTTGTGTTAATTCTGCTGGAAATTTGTTTTTACTTCAAAATGTGATGTGTACAACGATTTGTTGCGTTCTTGATTTGTTCTTAGCGTTTTTGGTTCGGATCTGATCGGATTTTGCAGTATGTGAGTATGAAGAGAGAGAACGGGAGGCTTACGCTTCGAGATTTGGCTTCTAAGATGTCGAGGCTGAAAGTTGTTGGAGAGAATCTTACTGAGCAAGAGAGAGCTTCCTGTATCAGAGATTTGTATCAGAATCAGGATGATGATGAAGTCGATTACGAATTCTTCCTCAAAGTATGTTGTGTTTCTCTTCTTTTTCTTTGTTCGGCTTTGATTAGATGATGTTCTTGTTCAATCGATCTCAAGTTTTTTTGAAATGAATGTTGAAAAGAACGAAACGGAAATTCGGATGTATGATTCGATGATTTTTGTATTGGATTTGGTAGGTTTATCTGAAATTGCAAGCTCATGCTAGTGTTAGAACTGGAAATGGTGCGAAAAATTCTTCGGCATTTCTGAAGGCCGCCACCACTACTTTGCTCCATACAATTAGTGAATCGGAGAAGGCATCTTATGTTGCTCATATCAACAGTTACCTTTCACAGGATAAGTTTCTTACGAGATACCTCCCCATAGATCCTTCGACGAATAATCTGTTCGAGATTGCGAAGGACGGAGTTCTTCTCTGGTGAGTTATCTTTCTTTTTCTTTGTTCTTAATTGGATTGGATTGGATTCGATTCGATTACAATGATGAATTCTGTTATTGGTGGATACAGTAAACTAATCAATGTGGCAGTTCCGGGAACTATTGATGATCGTGCAATCAATACAAAAGCTGTGCTCAATCCTTGGGAACGAAACGAAAATCATACACTTTGTCTCAACTCTGCCAAAGCCATTGGATGCACCGTTGTAAACATTGGAACACAGGATTTCATTGAAGGAAGGGTATGCACTATGCACATTTCCTTTATTTGAAAGAAAAAAACACCATAAAGGCTAAGAATTGATAGGCAGGTGAATTTTATCAATGTTTGGGAACTAATGGGAACCAAATGGCATGATAGGGTTTGAACAGTTTAAATATGATAGGTTTAGTAAGAGTTTGCACTTTGTTTATTTAATTGTCAAGAGACCAAATTCCAATTCTATTCAGTTTTCTGTTTTTTTTTTCCTTTTATAGATAATTTGCAAAGCAAAAGTTTAATATTAGTTTTTCTCTGCTAGTTTTTAAATGTAGCTGGTACCTGACTGAATGCTTACCCCCACTGGCCACCACCCTGTTTCCTCTTTTTTTCTCTTTCATTCTACTTCTACTGGGACTAGTGTATCCCCCATCTTCTGACCCTTATCTGTTATTTATTTTTTTCCTATGGTTTTCTTGACAGTTAAATGTAATAGGGTCAAATAGTTGTCTCGTGAGAATAATTGAGTTATGGGTAAACTAACCTATATGTATACATATAAACATTATTTTTTTCTGATCTGGAAACAAAATATTTTTTTAGCTGTTGGTCATGCAGTTGACTTAAAGAAATAGTATCAATTTTAAGATGGTTCATCTTTTGGGGCAGCTGTAAGTCCTTTTCAGTCTTCTAGCTGAGGTTTCACTTTCCAAAATGGTACTGTGACATTGAGTTACATGATGGTAAACTAAATAATTCATTATCTAATTTATTCATCGTGTTCAAAATATTCAAATTGTTGAAGGGTGAACAGAAGAGCCCTGGAGAGTGGAGACTACATTCCTTTTCAAGTTATTTTGAGTAATGTTTGCAAATTCACTGATCACAATGAGTTCTAAGTGTCATCTGTTTTCATTTTCAGCGGCATCTTGTACTTGGACTTATATCTCAGATTATTAAGGTAAATTCCTGCAATGGGCTCTTAGCATTATGTTATTTTTTTGATATAAAAGTTATCTCTCTCTCTCTCTCTCTCTCTCTCTCTCTCTCTATATATATATATATATATATATATATATATGTATATCATTCTATGAAAACTTTTAACATTATATTGTCTTACACTGACTTTTACCATAGATCAATAATCATTACTTTTCTATGTTGAACATTTGCAAAAGTTTTATGTTTAGATTAATTCACTTGTCCTAATGGTTATTGTACCAGATACAATTATTGGCAGACCTCAACCTAAGAAAGACCCCTCAGTTGGTGGAGTTGGTTGATGATAGTAAGGTAATAATGGCCTTTGAATTATGTAATATTCTCAGTTACAGAAAGTCTTGCTTTCACAAATCTTTTAGCAGCAGATTATTTGGAAGACATTATTGTTTTCTCTAACTGACAGGATGTGGAGGAGTTGATGAGCCTACCTCCAGAAAAAATCTTATTGAGGTGGATGAATTTTCAACTTAAGAAAGGAGAATACAAAAAGACAGTAACAAACTTCTCTTCTGACATAAAGGTAGAAATGATGCTAAACTTTTTATTTTAAAATATTTCTTATTGCAAGACCTGTTTATACTTTCTCCTTTCCTATTATTCTGATCTAACTTGGTTACTTGATCTACACTTGCAAATATCTGAGTTGACAACTTTTATTTTAGAGCTCAGTTATGTTTCCAATCTCAGTTGGAAGCTGTAGGCAAAAAATTCGTATCAACCTCTAGGGCACTAGAAATCAGTATCTATTTTTTATAACTACTTTATGCTGATAAAAAAGTTCACATTTGATATTTCTATACTCTAGTAGGATATGCAAAGATCTATACCAAAACATGAAAGTGTGAATTGATTCTACATCTGCCTAGTGTTTAGCAAATGTAATAGCTTAGATTGTGTTCAGATATAAATGCCAAAAAAAAGTGTATGCATGAATTCATAATACATCTGCTAGTTTTTACTAATATAACCCGAACCTCCTATTTTTTCCTCACCAAAAGTGACGAAGTTATCTTGGAAATTTATTGTTTGACAGTATATTACATATAAATTGTGTTCTCCATTATGCATTTTATTTTCTATAGATTGCTTTTCATTTTTTGAAAATGTGAGATATCTGCCCTACAGGATGCAGAAGCCTATGCTTACCTCTTAAAAGTTCTGGCGCCTGAGCAAAGTAATCCATCAATATTGACAGTTAAAAATCCTTTAGAACGAGCAAAGTTGGTTCTTGAACATGCAGATAAGATGGGTTGCAAAAGATATCTCACAGCTAGAGACATTGTGGAAGGTTCACCAAATTTAAACCTTGCTTTCGTTGCTCATATCTTTCAGCATAGGTGAGAAAAGAATCTACTTCTTGAGCTGAGCTGCATTTGATTCTTATTTTGTTCAATCAAGTTCGATGGATTATTTTCTCTAGGGAAAACTCATTCTAAATATTTCAAATCGCCAAATCAACCTAAAGCTTAACTAATAGATTGAAGTAAATTTAAGTATATCAATTAACAAGGATGAAACGAGTTGACATGAGTTTGGACATAGGACCTCCAGTTTTGATATCATGTTGAATCCTATTAAATCATCAATCAACTTGAAAGTTTAAGTTGATTAGAAATTTAATTATATCAACCAACAATAAACTATATTTTTGTATGATAGTAGAGCTATGGGAGCTCATGCTAGTTTGTGTGTGCTTTACACAAACTAGCATGGGCTCCCATAGCTCTTACATTTAAAAGAGATGGGTTACTCACCTCATTGTAGATTGGTTTTAAGGTGGAACCCCATATTCTCTAATATGGTATTATAGCCCATAAAGCCCAAATGGATATCGGTCCAATAAAAATGAAATTGAGATCTGATTCAAGATTGGTGAGCCCAAAAGAGCCATCATCTTAAGGAGGCATGTTAGGATCTCACATTGGAAAAGTGGGGAGTCCTACAAGATATGGGTTACTCCCCTCATTGCCAATTAGTTTTGAGGTGTAACCCCATATTCTAAATGCACACCCAGTTTGTTGGTATATATAATCAAAGTTCGTGGATTGAAAGGCTTTTTGAGACGAGTAGAGAGAATGAATACCCTAATTCTGTATAAGAGATTACCTGTAACTTAAATTTCAATGCATCTTTAAATAATTGATTCCATTAAGTAACTGTCCTGTGATTCTTTTTTTTTTTTTGTCACATGCTCGCTTTGGACCTTCCTGTTCCCTGCATATTATCGTTATAGCTGTTAATCCTGTTTATCATACTTTGTAGGAATGGGCTGTCTACGCAGACAAAGCAGATATCTTTTCTAGAGACTATGCCAGATGACGCTCAAATTTCCAGGGAAGAGAGAGCATTCCGTTTATGGATAAATAGCATGGAGCTTTCAACTTATATTAATAATGTCTTTGAGGATCTTAGAAATGGGTAATTTATTTTTTTTAATTAAATGGGTAAAAACTATTTTCTCTTACTGCATTAATTTTCCTTGACCTAAAGTTGGATATGATTTTATTTACTTGATTGTTCATTCGATATAGTGCACCAGATCAGAGTAAATCTCTAAATCATTGATCGTTTTAATACTGAAGAAAGTTTGTTTTCCAAAATATTGCAACTTTTTTCTTTTGAAAGGTGGGTTATCAAATTGGGATCGTTCTTGTGTCTATGTTTAAGATATAATTTATTTCCTTGACTTTTCAGGTGGATTCTTCTTGAGACGCTAGACAAAGTGTCCCCAGGAATTGTTAATTGGAAGATTGCAAATAAGCCTCCGATCAAAATGCCATTTAGAAAAGTAGAAAATTGCAACCAAGTTGTCAAAATAGGGAAGCAATTGAAGTTCTCTCTGGTTAATATTGCTGGAAATGATATCGTGCAAGGGAATAAAAAACTGATATTGGGTAAGCCAGTCAATTCTGTTATCTGTTACTCGGAAAGTTTTACTAAAGATATTTTCAGCATAGTTCAACAATATTCATGAATTTTAATTGCAGCGAAAATGTTAGATTTGGACTATTCCCCTTGATAAATATTGCCAGATTAAAATTTCTGACCTTGTTTTCAGCTTACTTGTGGCAACTGATGAGATACAACATCCTTCAGCTTTTGAAAAACTTGAGATTCCATTCCTTTGGAAAGGAAATCACGGATGCTGATATTTTGCAATGGGCAAATAACAAAGTCAGAAGTTCTGGGAGTCAATGTCGTATGGATAGTTTTAAGGTACTGTTTCTTTTTTAAGTCTCATTAATTCGGATGTGTCAATTAACTTAGATAGTCGAGATGCGTGAAAGCTGACCTAGACAGTCACGAATATCAAAAAAAAAATAACGCAAATAGTCATGCCAACAACAGTATAACTCAAGTGGCATGATATATGACTTAGTAATCACGAGTTTATCAAGTTTAAATCATCTCATCCAAAATATTGTTGATTAAAAAAAAAGGTCAGATGTTAGTTAGAGCTTTGCATTCAAAGCTCTAATCATGTCTTTAGCTAAATATATTTTCATTTAATGCCGTTATTGATGATACCCAATCACTTATTATTATATCATATTCATAATATGCAATCTACAGGACAAGAGTTTGTCGAATGGAACATTTTTCTTGGAGCTTCTTAGTTCAGTGCAGCCTAGAGTTGTAAATTGGAGTCTTGTTACCAAAGGGATCACCGGTATGCTTTTATAATGCATTCCCTTACGTATTAAATAATAACAAAAAAATCTTTTCGGTATATGAAGTACGACTGCGTTTCATATGTTCTAGAAAGTGTAAATTTTAAAACATATAAACTGTCAAGGGGGACCAAGGAAAAGACATCCCCACGTGTCTACAAATTTTCTAATCGTTTTCATGCAGCTGTTCAAATTCATCGAAGAAAACTTGGACGTAGATTTTGTATGGAGGAGTTGTAGCAAAAATCTAGTTTGTATGTTTTTTAATAGATGAGTTAGAGACAATAGCGTATTTAAATGAGGAATTGAATAGCTATTTTGAGTGGTTAAAAATGAATCATTAGAAAATAGTAGTTAGAAGAGAGTTATTTCGAATAGTTAAAAATGAATTATTAGAAATAGGTTAGAAATGAAAAGTTATTTTGAATAGTTAAAAATAATGAGATGTTGAGTAATTATAATAGTTCGTTTGTATTACATTTTTTAAAAAATAGTTAGTAAATGTTCAATATAAATTATCTTTAAAATTGACAAACAAGCAACCCATAAAGATTTTGTTGATGTCTTTTTAAGTTTGTAATTTTGAACTCGAAATAATGTTTAATACATTAAAGGTACCAAGGAAAAGGTCTTAATTGTTTGTTATTTTCTTTGAATGATGAACACCATAGATGAGGAAAAAAAGATGAACGCAACTTACATCATTAGCATTGCAAGAAAGCTTGGATGTTCCATATTTTTGCTTCCTGAAGACATTACCGAGGTACTTAACCGAACATTTACAAATTCAGTGATTAGTATTTAGATAGATAAATATTAGAAAAATATATATGGTTAATCCTTAAGTTTGGTATCTAATTTTAATTTGATCCAATATAGAAACTTTTTTACTTTTGAGATTTCAATAATGCTCATTTTTAGTCTATTATGAAATAACAAAATCATTACTTGCATAAAGTAAGGTTGAATAAAATTATTATTAAACTAATTTAAATTTTAATATATCGATGAAATAATTATTTTAATTTTCCCGTGAATTTAACTATTTTAGGTTTTGTATGATTTGATAACCATTTATTTTTATCTAAGAAAATGTTTGAATTTTTAATCAAATTTAAAAAACATTTATAATTCACTTACTAAGTCCACACATTTTCTCACCAAGAAATAAAGACTAATAAATAATGAAACTTTAAGTCAGAGGGCTAAAATAGAATCAAAGCTAAATTTAAGTCTAGTCTATAAAAAAAAAAGGCTAAATTCAAGTCTAATTGTATTTTAACTCAAAAGAAAGCCTAATTAGTATTTACATAACCGAAAGCATTGGTGCGCATTGATTATCTTGATTGGTGGTAATCCATTTCAACTCCACGATCACGGATTTAATCTTGAAAATCGATATTTGACTCATATTATTATAGAATAATATTCCCCAAATTTGTACTAAAAAAAATTATTTATGTATGTTGTTTCTCTATCAACAGGTGAACCAGAAGATGATCCTCACCTTAACTGCAAGCATCATGTATTGGTTCTTGAAACAACGGGGCAACGACAAAGCTGCTTCGGTAACCTCCGACAGCGAAAACAGCAGCCAATCGGAAGTGATTTCGAACTCGACAACGGATGACTCAGCCTCCGAGTCGTCAGCAGATGAAAATGGTAATGTGTAAAAAAAAAAAAAAAAAAAAAAAAAAAAAAAAAAAAACATTCCATTGATGATTACATTTTTTAGTATAATTGTCAATTGGAATTTGTGATTGCAAAAGAATGTGTATTGGCAAATGAGGCATTACAGGAAGAAACCAAAGTGCCTTCTAAAAAGGAGAATTTTTTGCTTGCTGCAGAAGCTGCTGCATCTGTGAATAGTTTAGTTCCTTCCTCCAGGGTTATTTTCAACAAATATTTGTATTATGAATTCGGTTTTTTTTATCATATAGTATCTACTTTCATTGCATTTTCTTGTATTATATCTACGTTTCTACCAAATGAATCAATGGTGCAATGATTTTATTGTTTGGTTTTAAACCAGTTCAACACCAGTATCACAGACTTACAGATTTGATCCCGATAATCGGTATTTGTTCCCCTTCCCCTGATATGTATTCAAAAAAATTATCTACGTTTCTTTGTTGTTTTTTTAGTTTTACACTGCAATTAGGTGGCGAGGATTTAAATATACGACTTGTAATGAGTCAATTTAACTGTTGAGGCTTCCAAAGAAGAAAAAAGTGTTTTGTTTTTGTTAAATTACAGTTTAGTGCATGAACTTTTGGATTTGTCTATTTGATCTTTAAACTTAAAAAAAAGTGTTTATTAGGTTTTTTCCCTTCAATTTGGGTTTAATAAGTCCATGGACTTCAAAATTCAATTTATTATTATTATAAATTTTGAATATGTCAAAGCCTATTCGATACAAAACTAAAAGTTCAAGATAGGAAAGAATAGAATAGTTTGAATATGATATTTAAATAAGCAATTGTTCAAAAATCATATTCGATTAAGATTGTTTGAAGGAATAATTTACACCATCTATGTTTGAATGAATGATTGCATGAAAATTTAGAGAGATTGTAAGGAAAAAAAATTGTAAGAAAACTTTGATTGAAAAATGTAATGAAGTTTGAATGATTGAATTGTAAGGTTGGGGGAAGTTATTTCTACCTAAACAACGATAATATAAATTTTATCCCACATTTATTATTATTATTATTATTTTGATATTTGTGACTCTTCGAGCCAAGTTATGCATACCTCGACTAATGTAAACATATCGTCTGACCTTATAACATTTAGATGTCAAAAGAAACTCGTAAGAAATTAATCCCACATTAACTATCTCATCTCCCTCTTATTAGTGCTGGAGATATTTTGAGAAATAATTTTCAATAATTTTTTCACAAAATTTAGTTTTTTTTTGCAATTTATGAAAAAGTATTTCCTCCAAACTCGCAATCAGTTCATGAATAATAATTTCAAATACCCATCATAATTCTAAAAACAAACTATCCCAACCCAACCCAACAAGAAATTGCAATATTATTATTTGTTTGACCATGACAGCAAAGTTCCATTATCGATCCAACCAAATCAACAAAGAAAAAAAAAAAGCACATTAAAACAGAGCATTCGGTTTCCATCATGCACACCTGGACATATTCACATTTACATCCAATCCAACTTTATGCATTATTTGCATCAAACATCATAATTTTGTCTAAACTTTGTCTCATCCATAAATCACACACAACAACACATTATTGTTGACTTGTAACATGAACCAATTTGCAATTATCACTTCCCAATCTAATGTTCAGCATGTTTCGACAATATTACAATAACTTTTTTTCCTCTTTTAATAACCGAGAAATCAAAAGTTCACCTCACTATATATAAGGACCCGCACTCTCATTCTAGTTCAGAAGATAATAAAATATTTTATAATTTAATTTATTTGTGAATTTCAAATTTAAGATCTCAAAAAAAAAATATCAAAGACCTCAAATCTTTATCAATGAAGCCGGCCTTTCAAGATATTACAATAATAACATCATGACATAGACAGAAAAGAGTAAAATAAGGGAGATTTCATCACTCCATATTTGGTGGAGTTGTTGAATAGTCAAGCTTTCTAGCCATATAGAGATGACACATGTTTTTTGGGCAAGAATTGAATACTCTTTTCTTAGCTCTCATGCCACATGTTGAGCTTTCTGTGGGTCAAGAACTTGAGCTGTATTTTAAAAGCTTCTCCATATCAACTCTTGGACTTTCATCTATTTTATTCCTTAACCTATCTACTTTGACAATGTTTTATTAAAGCTTCTGAACTGGTAAGAAATCAAATTATCATGTAATTATTAAATAATACAATCAACCTACTACTAATTGTTAAACCAACAAAGTTAACAACTGATATTCATTACCATTAGAGGCAAAATTGAAAAATTCACAAGTTCTAAAAATGAAGTCCAATAGGCATAATCTTGAAAGTTCATGTACTTTTACCAATCGCTCAAAATATAGAAACCAAATAGACATAATCCAAAACTTACCAAACTTATAATCTTACATGTTTTCATTTAGTCTTCTTTATGGAAAAATTTGTTTTTTTTTTTTTTGAAAAAAAAAAAAGTTTAGTCTTGTGAGTTTAAGGACTAAAAGTTGATGGTTTATTTTGAATTTAAAAAAAAAAAAAAAAAAATTATTTAGACCAACAATTCTAGAAAAACTGCATGTAAAATTCACATTCATTACTGTAAAGGCAAAGTAGTCACATATTAGCACTGTGTCTCTATCCTAAGAAAACATGTGTAAGAACAAAATAAGACCCTGAACTGACCAGAAACACACCTTTAATTGACAACTTGATTCAAACCAATCTACCTTCAAAGTACTCTCAAAAGAACCACTAATTAATTAAATTGCACCACTAAAAAAAAGTGCTTGAAAAGGTTAAACAAAAATCACTTTCTACTATTTCAAAAGTGATACTAAACCAACCTCCACTTTAATGAGCAGAGTGTTGCAATTTGCTAGCATAAAAGATTGGTTATTGTGACTAGAAATCTTACACCGTTGGATGTACAAGAAAAAAAACTAAAAATTATGGCTTCACCATACATCCAATTGTTAAGAAGCCAATTTGAACACTTTCCCATAAAACCTCTATCTTAATCTTCTCTAATGTCTTATCATCAAATGATAAAATCTCCAAATCAACACCAAACAACATTTCAAAAGGCAACGCAAATGCTCTATTCAAACATTTTATATCTGTGACTGACTTTGTAAGTGTCTTGGTCAGCTTACAATTTTCACGGGAAAAACCGTCTAACCCTACACATTTGAATGTCAAAGAATTCTATAGAAAGTCAATTTTTAAGTATATAACAACCATCAATTGAATCCATAACCTATTAGATCTTCAAGACCCACTTTAACCACTAGACAAAACGTTTCTAACAACATATTTCATCTTCTAAGATGATTGTATATCTAGTTTCAACAGCTCTAATTGATCTAGTCCTATAACTGTGTATGTCTATCAACAAAGAGAAAGGCTCAACAGCATTCATACACCAAATCATCATGGGGTAGCCCAATTGGTCATGGAGGGTCTTGGGGTGCATAAGGGTATGGGTTCAAATCCCATGATGGCCAC
>JBBMEF010000001.1:7538310-7548901 GCA_037832685.1 Sicyos baderoa | reverse complement strand
TATATATATAATTATAATAAAATGATATTATATAACGCTAAAGAAACCTTGACTTCCCTAAAAAAAAGAAAAGAAACCTTGACTGATTAGCATTGCATCTTATTTTTTCTGCTTACCATTCATTGTTTTCAAACAAAAAACATACCATAAAAATGGCTCCTATAGAAATCCACATGCAAACCCGTTACACCTGGCAACTCATTTTTAGTTATCTAAAATAACTCACTTTAATCCTTTTTTTTTTCGAAACATAGTAGGATAAATATATTGTTTATTCTAAAACAAATAAATAAGTTACTCTAGAATATGTGATCAACTATTTTATTTATTTTATTGTTGGTTGATGATCCAATTAATCCAATTCAACACCACGATCACGGGTTCGATCATCGTAATTGATAGTTGACTTTCATTTATTCGAGAGTAAAGTTGTCAATTATGTAGGATGTGGTTCTCTTTTCTAATTTGTACTAAAAAACTATTTTATTTATATAAACTAAAACTTTATTTGTGTACCAATTGGCCCTTGATATGAATGGCAAAAAAAAAAAGTGATATGCAAAAAAGAAAGAATGCTAATAGAAACTTATAAGTTAAAATATAAGTTTAGTTTCTTAAAAAAAGGTTAGAGTTTAGTCTTCATAGTTTAAAAAATTAAGTTTAGTCTCTATAGTTTGCCAAAATATAAAATCTAGTCCTTGTGATTTGAGAAAAGTTAAAATTTAATACATATGATTATAAAATTCTTATGACTTTATAAAATCTAAATGGTAGTCTTTGCCATACATAATCACTAGCATATTAAGTACATGAAAGCTCATTATTCATACATAAATAATATTTTTTTTTGTTATTATATCAATAAGTTAACTCATAATTTCATCATTAACATATGAATAACTAACTTTAAGTATTTAATTCGCTAATAAATAATTAACTTAGAGTTGCAGAAAGGAAGCATTCCGTTCAACTGGATAACTTCCTATCTACCCCAAAATGGTGAGATTTGAGATACCAATTTTGATTGAAAAAAAAAAGTATATAAACAAGGGCCAAAAATAAGTAAATGGTGACCTTTTTCTATTGCTCAAGAGTTGCAGAACAGAAGATAGTTATTTGTGCCTTTTCTAATGAGCTATGCACGAATAAAAGGATTTTGTTAACCATCATAAAGTTGAATCAGACGATCACCTATTTATAATTTAATTTTCTACGAATTTTTTTAAACGAAAAAAATGTTACGGCTTGTCCCAAATAGTGTTGCCTGTAACATGATACTGATAAAAAAAAAATTAAAAAAAGGCTATTTGCTTGATGTTCTATACAAATATCATATTCTGAAATGATGGTAAAATAACGTTTTTTTTAATTACTTTTATTAGAAGACTATATGATACTTGATATCTCATATTATTCAGCACTATTCTCATGTATCATATGAAACTTATACAAGTAAATTTATTTCATGCTATCTTATCTATGTAGTACCTGAATTCTCTCTGTACACAAAAGTTTCCAACTGCTGCTGGTTGAATTGAAGCACTCTTCTTCCTTGTCCTCAAATGGACTTTTGGCTGTTGCATTTTGAGACTTCCAACCAGTTTAAGACATGATGGAGAGTTTCCAATTCAAGCACATTATTCAGGAAGCACTGACAATTGAACTGGTTTTCTGTATCAAAAAAGATGGCAAGTCCCTAATTTTAGAGCCACTGCCCCAGAAAGAAGCTACACAAAGGCCCATGATGGCCATGGCGATGACCGAACACGCAGGCGGAACGGCCTGAGTGCTCCCGAGGAACTGAGTAGCTAGAAGCCCTGCTAGGGTGGAGCTCTGCATTCCTGTGCATAGTGATATTGTTCTGCTGGCTTCTTCTTCTTGCCTGTGATAACGACGACATTGTAACCGCAGATTCAGATATATATATATATATATATATCAATCAAACAATTAACATATTTACAAATGACATATATTTGTTTGGATTATGATATTCAATTTAATGTAGTTTTCATTCATTCACCTTAGTATTGAGAGTGTGAGACCACCCCATTAGATACAAAGAGAACGGCACATCCTAATGTCGAACTCGAAAAGAAGGCATCAATTTTTTTTTGTTTTTTCATGTTTTAAGGTTTCTACTCGAAATCAGGAGCTAGGAGTCCCAACTTCCTACTACCAAGTTAGAAATCAGTGAGAATTCAATCTAAACCAGTGTTACTCCCTAAAAAACAGTATAGTCCTGGAAATCAAACCATTCTCTATAGGAATGAGAAACTTTAGTAAGAGAGGCTATAAAAGTTTTTATGTAATTCTTAAGCCAACAACAGAAACTTGACATATATGCAATTTTGTTGCTTGAGTGCTCGTTTGAAAAATAGTTTTCTACTTCTCAGAATTTTGGAATATGGTTTTGGTCCTTTGGATGGCTGATAGTGTTCAATTATTTAAAACACCGATCAACCCACGAGCTTAAAGGGATAGGTTGGAGTAAATTTAATTATATCAACTCACAGATAGTGTGAGCATCTATCTCAAAATCAATTGATGATGAGAGAAATAGTCCACCTATCTCATAAGTGCAAAAAAGTATTCACCTTTTCAAAAAGGATAAAAGACTCGTAGTTTTGGATTTTGGTATCAGAAAACGGCTTCTTGTTCGCAATAATGGGTGAGTGTAAATAAACTAGAAAAAAAATACGATAGTAAACAATTTCCAAAGGTTCTAGCAAGCACGGTTTCGCTATGTTTTATTCTAGAACACCGAGTTAATTTACGAAGTTCTCTCAAACAGTTATTTTGGCTTTAAAGTTCGAAAATAAATTTTATAAACTGCTCGCAACAAGCCATACACTGCTGATTTGATTGATGGCTATCCATCTATTCACATTATTACCAGCAGTCAGTGTTATCTAAGACCCACTTAAGCAGAAAGGGAAACACAATAATAAAAGCAGATAGTCTCCATGTGAATGAAGGAGTTGAAAAGCTTCCATTAATTATAGTCACATGCCTTTAACAGTTTTCTATAAGATTGAAGGTGATTGATCAAAGCAAAAGATCAGATAATTTCTAGGTGTCTTGTTAGACTTTCCAACCCTATTATCGATCGAGAAATACTACTGTTTTCATGCATGATATCGAGTGCGGGCAGAATTGATTATATGAAATGGGAATTCTACTACAAAAGGATCATCCTGCATCCCCAAAGTTCAGCAAAATAAATGGAAGTTAGTGTAAAGAGATATAACGTTTACCTTACGATTGGAATTTTAGATGCCCAGTATCCCAAAGTAAATGCCATAGTATGAAAGGCCAATACTGGAAAAACCAACCGGGCACCATCTATCGACAAAATTTGGCTCCTGTTTATAGCAAGAGGGCTGCCTATGCACAATGAAGTACAGATCATTGCAACGAACGGCATCACAGGCTGAAGAATGGCCACGATCGGCTTCGCATAAGAATTAAGGAACAGTCCTAGAGCAACTGGAACAAGAACAACCTGCAAAATATAAATAACTAAACATTAATGATTAACAATGAAAAAAATCATCTGAAGAGTTGGAGAAGGTAAAGAACACACACAAAAACCTCCATAAAAGAAGTTTCTGACTTCTGCTAAACTAACACATTTCGCTAAGAAGCAGAATATCTTGATCAACTAGACTACAACAAAAGTTGTGGGTTCAATCCATGACAGTCATCTACTTAGAAATTAATTTCTTACGAGTTTTCTTAATCTTGATAGCAAATGTTGTAGGGTCGGGCATTATATTCCATGACCGTGAGAATAGTTGAGGTACGCAAAACTTGACCCTAACACTCACTTAAAAAACACATTTGCTGAGTAAAATCACTATCTATGAAAACTAGAAAAAATCTCTAATACAACCAGATGTCTAAATAATGAGAAACCTAATATATCAAGACCTTTAGGCCATAACATTTTAGGAAAAAATCTAATGCTACACTAGTACATGCCTTTTGATATCAAGACCTTCAGGACATAACATTTTAGGAAAAAATCTAATGCTACACTAGTACATGCTCTTTGAAGATCCTACCCGACATAATAGGATAACATATCCAACTAATTAATGAAAGGAGCATGTACTATAATCGTACATTTGTATGGGACTTTCTTGTCATTACCTGCAATATAGACTTGGCCATGGCAACTGAATCAACCGGAACAACCGAACCGATCAAAATGCCAGTCAACAGCGGTGTTAGAAGCACAGATGAGATGGTAGTGAAACTAGTAAGGAGAATACTTAAGGCAATATCTCCTTTACTCAAGAAACTGGCATAACTCGAAAGCTGGGCCCCTCCAACACAGGCTGTGAGAAGAAATCCTGCATAGAACATTGGAGATATGCCAAATGCTCTTGCTATCAATACACCGAGAGCTGGTTTCAAAGCATACTGAGTGATAAACCCGACTGAAAGCGGTACAGGACTGCAAAATAATAAACAAAATGAAAGAATTCTCAAGAACAGACTCAACTTTCCAAATGGGCAGTTGATATCATAGTCAATTCAGAAGTTGTGTTTGTAAATAACCTTTTAATTGCTAGAGCAAAATCATCAATGGAAAGCTTAATCCCAATAGACAGCATTATCCCACCAAGAGCTGGGGCATAGAGATCCTTTGAAACCCTACAAAATGACAAGTCAAAAACTTCATTAAATACTATGACAAATTCAAAATTGTTTCATATGTTTATATAAACTACATGCACAACCTCAGACAAGACAACAACATATCATTATAACAGTTAGATTAGTCTTAAGTTTTGACAACAAATCTAACCATCCAAATAAGATAGTAATATCTTAATCTAAACATAGCTTAACTAGTCAATACATATAGCCACATATTAGAAAGGAAAAGGGATAATTTGTAGAGTTCCTTATGGACTCTACAAATTCTTTTTTGGAAACCAAGAAATCAGAGCTTCGCTTCATTACACCCAGATAACCACACCAATCCCCAGGCCAGAGACCGGGAGACATCGAAGGAATGGAGGCACGAGAGGTGTCTAAACCTCGAACTTATTGGACTCTACAAATTGAAAACTCCAAAACTACACTAAAAAAGTAAAAAGTATAGAAAATGGCATTAAAAATTTACATTGAACTTTACAAAACTCCCAGAAAGTTGACTGGTTGAGAGGATAACAGAAACCATTATTAAAGTAATTGACTGGCAGTGAGAAATATAGTATAATATTTGAACAAAAACACCTATATTCATTCAATACCAAGAATATAGAATTTTCAAGATGAATCATCAGAAACAGGGGAGAGAGAAAGAATTAATTAATTAATTAAAAACAAATTAAGAACAATAAAAACAAAAAGGGCGAAGTGGCTGAAAATCGTGAACAGAAGTTCAATAATTAAATCGATAAGATCCAAAATCATCATCATTCCTCACCAAGTAAAAGTGGAAGGCCGAGCCAACGCCGCAATCGCAGTAGCAGCCACCACAAAAGGAAGCAGCGCCGACAAAAGCTGAGACGAATCGCCATCGGCAGCAGCCTCCGCCGCCGCACTGGAGTTCAATCCTTGCCGAATCTGCGAGCCGACTCTCCCGATGAACGGCGACGTCGAGCAAGCAATCGTCCACGAAGCCCCATTCCTCACCGTCCTCCGATTCCTCGTCGATTTGGAGTTCAAATTACATGAAATCGAGAGGCAGAGGCAATCGTAGGAGTTTGATTTCGGTCTTGAAGTGGCCTTGATTGGCGAATGGGAGAGGAAGGGGGGTGGAGAAGAGCATATAGCTACGGCGGACATGGAAGTGGAGAAGAGGAGTTTGAGCAGTGGAGCCGCCGGAGTGGTTTCGCCGGTGAGAGGTTCGCCGCCGGTGAGGAGATGATAACGAGGGGGAGAAAAAGGGCACAGTAGTGGGAGAGAGAGACGTCCAAGTGTTGGGAGGACAGGTTCTTGGGGTCTGAAATTTTCACTTTTGTTTTCTTCCTTCAAATTGCCAATTAGTCCCTACCTTTAATTTTTTTTAATTTACATTCGGTCCTTATATTTTATGACTTTCAATTTCGTCAAATAGGTTAGTTCTTTTAAATACATATCGAAGGAATGAGGATAAATATCAATTTTCGAAATCAAACCTGAAACGCTGATGTTGAACTGATTTACAACCAAACAATGAAATTATTGCGTCACTAACTTATTTGGTTCAAATATTTTAGTTGAATGTTGCAAGAAACGAAAAAAAAGTTTATTTATAAAATAGAGATTTTGCACGTATATTAAAAAAAAAAATCATGTATAACCCAATTTTCAAACTTATTTATTTGTAATGATTGATTACACTGTTCAATCATTTAAAATTGATAGAAGTCTATCAGTTTCTATCGGTTGGACTAATAGAAGTCTATCGGTCTCTATCAGTTGGACAATAGAAGCCTATCGGTCTCTATCAGTTGGACAATAGAAGCCTATCAATTGGATTGATAGAAGTACAAAGTCTATTGTTGGTAGAATAGGAATTTTGGGCAAAATGGATTATGAATGAAATTATTTTTAAAAAAATGTGCTATAATTATAATAAAGAGCCAAAAATATTGTATGGAGAACAATTTCCCTTATAAATTAAAATAAAATAAAAATAGGGGCATTTGCATGTATATTACAATAAGGTAAAAAAATTGAGGAAATAGCAATTTTTTGAAAATATTTGCAAATATAGCAAAATCAGATTGATAGACTCCATCAATAATGTTTGATGGAGTCTATCAGACACTATTGATGGACTCCATCAAATAGTGTTCGATAGACTCCATCAATAGTGTCTAATATACTCCATCAATAGTGTTTGATAGAATCTATCAAAAAAAGTTGCTATATTTGCAATATTTTTAAAAAGTTGCTATAATTCTAATGCAGAGTATGAAATTTGCTATCCGGCGCAAATTCTCATAAAAATATTCGGGGAAAGATTGTAAACCTATGATAAAAGGAAGAAAAAAAATAAATGAAACCGAAGATTATTCTTTTTTATACTTTAGAAAATCGAAATATATTAGTTCAGTTTTGATAGATATTATAAAATCTAAATCGAATTGAGTGTATAAATATTAAAGAAAAACCAAAATATACTCGATATTGAGATTAGATGGGAAAACGAGTATATATGTGAAATATGAAAAGAAATCTCTATGAATATTATGTTATTTGCGAGAAATGCTTTTTCCTACCAAAAAAAATCTCAACAATCAAATTGAAAATGAGACCATTTATTTTAAAAGGAATTCAATTCTCATTTAAATAAAAATCGAAAACAAAATTAAAATTAGACCGACATTTTTGTCTTTTATTGGACATCCCTATTATTAAAAAGTCTAGGATATCAGTTTGATTATTGGTTTGATACAAAATCGATAAAAATCGTCTCGAAATCACTCTTATTATAGACCACAAATGAAGACATTCATCACACAAAGTTGAAAGGTGACCATCCAAAAAAAAACTTAATGATAAAAACCAACCTTAATCTGCAAAAGACATACGTCCTTAAAAACCATGGAATACAATAAATCTCACCGTAGAAGGCCACAATTAACCAACATCAATACAATAAAAGTTGACATTCGATGAATTATGTGCTTCACTTGAGTACAAGGACGAGACTCTCTATTAGGATCTCACAATTATTTCACATTAAAAAAGTTGAGAGTGCTACGAGCATTTATAAAATATATGAGTTACTCTCTCTATCATAAATTGGTTTTGAAGTGAAATTTCATATTCTCTAATATATTATCATAGTCCATAAAGTTTAAACGGATATGGGTCCAATAAAAATGAAATTGAGATCCGATTCAAGATTGGTGACTAAAAAGATGCATCATCTTGAAGGGCATGCTAGGATCTCAAAATTGACACACATTGAAAAAGTTGGGAGTCCTACAAACATTTTATAAACGATATGGGTGTTATTTCCATCATTGTCAATTGGTTTTGAGGTGGAACCTCATATTCTCTAATATATTATCATAGTTCATAAATCTCAAACGGGTATCGGTCCAATAAAAATGAAATTAAAATTCGATTCATGATTGGTGACCCAAAAGATACATCATCTTGAGGGGCATGCTAGGATCTCACTATTGTCCCACATTGAAAAAATGGAGAGTCCTACAATCATTTATAAGAGATATGAGTTACTCCATTTATTGTCAAACTCTATATTATCTTATAGACTCCACCAAAGTTATAGATAAAGAATTGATCTCGAAAAGAACCAATACTTGCCTTGAAACATCCCATCCAAAGATGGAAATGTTTTAAATGCGTTAATAACTTTATTTACACATTTATTAATTTGAATATTAAATTTTAAAATAAATTTACCTAGAAAAAAATTAAAATTCATTTATTAGTTGAACAAATAAAAAGTTGCTAAATTAATTATATATATTTAGTTTTTTTTTTTTTTTTTTTTGAGAATCATATTTAATTGTTAATGCATGATAATTATATAGTGAAAATATAAGGTACAAGTGCACACAAAATATAGAGAAAATTTGATGAAAATATAAATTTTTATTTTTTCAAACAAACTTGTGAGGACAAGACTGTCATTTAGGGATGTCCTCTATATGAGCATTCTAACAACTCATGATGGAGGAGGGTATTAAAATCACTCTTAAATGAGCATCCTAGGATGTCGGGCTCTCAAGATATCAGAATTCTTTTCAATTGCGGCAAAAGAAATGTGTAATTCAGATGCTTATGTCATGGTCGAACAACCCCTTAAAGTAAAAAGCAACCTAAACATTACAACACAATAAAATGAAAAAGACATCTATAGTTAAAATCAAAGCAATAAGAACCCCGCAAATCTCAAACCAAAGATAACCCACGAGGAGAAAAATTGCAATTCGGCAAAGAAAGGGAAGTCAAACCGTAGTTTTTGTTCGACAATTGAAATGGGAACATAGGCAGTTCGAAAGAACAACCAATTTTGAAAATAATCAAGTATGGAAAAAAATATATAAATATTATTAAAAAAATATAAATATTTAATAATACTATTTTTATTAATTTTTATTTACAGTGGCCATATTTACAATTTGTTGTTTATATTTGACTATTGAGGTAAATAAATAAATAAGACGGCTATGGGGTTACACTATGAAGAATACATTAAAATGAATTAAGCATTGTAAGGATTTATATGAAAATTCAATATTTTTGTTAGTTTTGTTTTTATTATAGAAATTTCAACGGAAGTATATATTTTGATTTATTGATAGAGAGAGCATAGAGAAGTTTCCAAATTTCAAGTGAAAGTATAACTATTTCAAAAAGGATAAAATATAAGTTGAGTTCTTATAATAAAAAAAAAGAAAGTTAATGTTTAGTTTAGATGATTTCAAAAACTAGAATTTAGTTTCTATGATTTTAGAAAATATTGAATTTAATTTTTATGGTTTGAAAAAAAGTTAAAACTTAATTCATATGATGTAATCGCGGGACGTATTAGTATATGAAAGTTCACTATTCATACATAAATGATATAATTTTTTTGTTATACAAATCACTAAATTCATGATTTCATCGTTAATACATGAATAACTAAATTTCAAGTACTTATTTCGTATTAAAAACAGCAAAGACTATTTTTTTTTAATCAAATTATAAGATCTAAATTTTATATTTCTCTAAAACATAGAAACTAAATTCTAATTTTTGAAAGCATGAGCACTAATCTCTAACTTTCTTCGAATAATAGAAATTAAATTTATATTTCAACCAACCAAAAAGTTTTAAATACCATTTTGGTCCCTCGATTTTGGGGTTTGTTCCATTTTGGTTCCTGGTATTTCAAATGTCTAATTTTAATCACTCGAATTTGTTGTTTGTCTAATTTTTGTCTCTAACTTTGTTGTTTATCCAATTTTGATTCTTCAACTTTCAAATAATTTTTTTTTTGTTTCATTCTTAAATATTTTCTCTCTCTTCCATCTTTCATCATTTTTCCCTCTAAAAGTTTTATCTTCTTTAATCTACCTCTTTAGTCCTCGTTTATCATTTTTTTTCTCTTATTCTCTCTTCAATTCATTTCATCAAATTGTTTAACATGAGACAATTTTCCTAAATAAACATTTCTTAAAAGAAAAAAAAAAGTTATGTAATGAATGACGTGGAAATGGTACGGTGAGGGTGATTTCATGAAGAAGAAAAAGAATGGACGATTGTGCTTACTTGAAATTGTAAGTGTGGCCCACTTGAGATGACAGGCAATGGGTTTCTGCCACGTTTTTCGAAATTCTAGAACCTACTTTTTGGGTTTTCCCTACTAAATAATGAAATTCTTCGACTCCATATTATATTATATTATATATATATATATATATATAGGTTAAAATACCATTTTAGTCATTCAACTATCATCTTAGTTCTATTTTGGTCCATAAACTTTCAAAAATTCAATTTTAGTCCCTTAACTATGCAAAAAGCTTTAAAATAGTCCTTGGGTTAAAAAAAAGTAACCATGGTTTAATCTTTGATGAGTTGGCAAAAAAAAATAATAAAAAAATCTAAATGGGTTTCATCT
>JBBMEF010000001.1:7501242-7515423 GCA_037832685.1 Sicyos baderoa | reverse complement strand
TGGACAATCCTTAGAAGAAAAACATGTACGATTTCAAGTGGACCATGTATAAATCTTTTGGACCATACTTAAAATTTATTTACATTCGCAAGGACTAATGAACCTGTAACTCATGTTTAGGAATTTCTGAAGAGGATGAGGTTAGGCGTTAACAATAAAAGTAGCAGTAAGTAACTTTTCAACAATCTCATAAAACTGTTGGACAATCCTTAGAAGAAAAACATGTACGATTTCAAGTGGACCATGTATAAATCTTTTGGACCATACTTAAAATTTCTTTACATTCGCGAGGACTAATGAACCTGTAACTTATCAACCCCTAAGTAATCACTTAGGAATAAAGAATCAATTCAAGGTAATCTAGTAATGCACTTGGCTATAAGGATAAGAAATAAATACATGGAGCGTAGCCTTTGCAATTCAGATACACGTTGATGATGGGATGTCTCCAAATCTGCATGAAAAAAATGATAAATCCAGAAATCAATCGAAAGTACATGGCAAGTGAAAGGACTCAAATCGCTCACTTTCCCCTCCATCTAAAAGACAAATTTTCCCAAAATCTTAGAAAAATCACAAATTTAATTAATTGGTTCAAATTTATACAATCTCACACAGCACACAAACCTGATGTACGAGGGATGGTACAAGAATATATTGAATTATGTTAAATCACCCATCAACCCAAAAACTTAAGTTGATAGGTTGGAATAAATTTAATTATATCAACAAACACTATTCTTCACTTGTGGGCTTCAAAATTTGAGAAGTGCCCTACAAATTGAATTCAATTTTAATTGGGGAGGAAACGACTTGGCAAGAGACTCGAATTCATGACCTCATGCTCTGATGTTGTTGAATTATGTTAAATCATCAATCAACTCAAAAGCTTAAGCTAATGGGTTTGAGCAAATTTAATTATATCAACCAACTTAACGTAAATTACAGTGAAGTTCACCCACATGAGTTTTTTTTTTCTTTTTTGGGTACAGAACTCCTTCTCATTAAAGAACAGTGAAAAGTACAAGAATAATATACAAAAACCATGAGGGTTACAATAATATAGAAGAGTCCATGATGTTGGTTATGGTTTTCTGGGTTCTAGTGGTTTGGTTTTGGTTATCCAGGGGGTTTGTTCTTCTGGTTGCTTGCTAGTCTTAGCTTCTTGGTTTGAAGGAGCTGCTCAGCTTTCTTTTTCTTTTTTTTATAGGAAACAAAAATATTTTCATTAATGAGTGAAAGTGTTACAATCACCTATTGAAATGAAGATAGAGGGAGGGGAGAGATCAAGGAAGATGTTCGATAGAAAGGCCAAATACATGAGGCAAAGAAAAACAGAGGAATATTACGATAAATACAAGCCTTAAACACCAAATATACATAGAGATCTCAAACCCGATAATGGAACATGAAGGTGAATGTCAACCGCAGCTTGCACAATGTCGCCGGTGAAGAAAGAAGAATGACACAAGATTATTCTTGTAGAAATTTCCCTCCAATCAAAATGTGACTGACTATAGTGAACAAGTCGCCGACTATGCCGATGAAGAAGATGGAAGATTTGTGTGTTTTTCCCATTGGTTGTTGGCTCTTGTGGAAGGTAAAACCCGCTTGGTGTCTCATGTTGAGCCCCGTTGCTGAGTCTCACGCTCTTGTGGTTAGAGAAAACCCACGCCCTCACGCACCACGTAAACAAGTCGGGCTGATGCCACTAGTGATCGGAGATGGTGATAGAAATAGTAAGGTGGGTGTTAGCAGTGACGGTGTATTGGTGAAGAAGAGAGAAGAGGAGCGCTAGGGCTTGAGGAAGGGAGCAACAGTCATTGGGCTCTGGTGGGGAAGGAAGAGTTAGTGAAGAAACACAACGGCACTAAAGGAAAACGCACGTTCGAGGTGCGCCATAGGAGGGAGATTGGCTGATAGGTAAAGAAGGTGGATGCTACACCAGTGCTGGAAAGAAAAGATTGGTCGTGTTAGAGGAGATGAAGAGAACCCGCTACGCCAAAGGATAAAACCTTCCCTCCTCCTTGACATCAAGAGAGAGTTCTAGTGTTAGGAAGTATTTTTCAATCCATGAGTCATCCCAAAAAATTGAATTTTTTCACTTTTAGTAGTCATTGAGCTTTAAGTTTTAGTTGATTGCCTTAATCTTCGGTTCTTCCTTTGTCTCCAAGCTTTTAGGTCTTTACATAGTAATTTTTTTTTATAGGAAACACAAATTTTCATTGATGTTTGAAACTTTTCATGGTAATTTTATGTTGTCTTTTTTTTCCTTTTAGCTTTCTGCTTATCTTGGTTGTATTTCTCTTTTGGTTTTATTCTTTTCTCTCCGTTTTGGAACTGTATGGCTTGAACACCATTTCATTTTTATTAATTCAATGAGACAATTTTAAAACAAGCAATTGCAGGTACGGACTTTGATTAGCAAAATTGTAAAACAAAGAGAACCAAAATGCCTTAAGACGAGAACTGCATGGAGGGACATCTTATGAAGAGAAAAAGTGAAAAATAGTAGAAGACGATCATCAACAAATTTATACCTACTGAAACTAAAGAAAAGTTAATATAACTAGAGGCAACATAAATTTCTTTTTTGGAGAAGAAACAATTTCATCAAGTATGAAATATGAGGTTCATATAGGAACCATACAAAAATTATATAATGTTTTTCCAATTAGAAAGGAGTGAGGAGAAAGAGTAATCTTTGAAGATTGGATCTCTTTTGATCCAAGATACAACCATAAGAACAATGCCATAAAAAAAAAATCAAAAGGTGGGTCAATTTTAGAAGAAAGATACCTCTTACTAAGATATTTGACATGTCATCAAGACTCACCCATGAACATTTAGACTTGCCCTCCTCAGCAACTAGTCGATAAGGCCCCTAGCCATTATTGAATGACAAAATAAAATGTCAAGCACATTAATTTTTAATCTCACAATATCCATCAAATTAAATCATTTTCACTAAGAAAAAAATATGATAGCATTAAAGGACAAAAAAGAAAAATAATAATAAAATAATAGAATTCTTAGAAATAATGAGAAGAGGTTGGTGTCTTGCTAAGTTTAATGCTTCTATTTGGGCATTAGTGTCAAAGGATTTGGCTAACTCTTATCATCTTGAATTAGAGCCCTTTTTGTCTAGCTGGTTGTTTTGTTTTTGCTCAATGAAAGTTCTATTTCCTATGGGAAAAAAAAAGTATCATCCGATTCTGTCATAAGTGATAACTTGATGGCCAAAAGATCCCATTAAACAATTTTAAAGTAAAAGATTTAAAAATCAATTCCGCATACCGTGTCTAGTTGTTTAGAAAACCACTGATTTAGCTCCTTTGTGCAGGATGAATCCCCAACCAAGTATGGATGGAAGTCGGAGTAAGCCAAATAGATGCCATCCTCTGCACAACCAATCATATTCATAACTTACACAAGCAGGAATCAAATTGACATAATGCTCAAGCTTAGTAGTGATTCTACCGGAATTGGATACACTTACAAGTCATATGAATTAATACAATTAAGCTTACCTCTTCTGCAACAATACTACACATGACATATCTTTTTATTTTTCTTTTTTTTTTGATATCCGTGACTGTCCGGGCCAGCTTGCGCGCACCTCGACTAATGTTACGGGGCATACCGCCTGACCCTACAACAAAACCAGTAGGAAATTAATTCCTAGGTAGGTGGCCACCATGGAGCTTGAACCCATCAGCTTATGCACCCCAAGGCCCCATTTGACCAATTGAGCCACCCTGTGATGGTTCACATGACATATCTTATTAACCAGAAAAGAATAATAATAACAGCAATTAGACAAAGAACTCCAAAAGAAGGCTCTAGAAAACATCAGATCCTATAACTTGTAAGAACCCCTCTCCTCTCCTTTAAAACTTATCTTTCTCTTCAAAGACTATAAAATTTCCAAAATAGCATTGATTCCCCCATCTTAACTTCTTCCTTCAACCCATGACCAGTGACCACCAACACCTAAACGCTAAAAACCTTATATATTCTCCAAACTAAAACAGGACAGCAATCTATTCCAAAATATTTGAGGAAAAGAAAACCAAGAAATTAGTGCCAAACATTTTTAACATCAGTTATACATTTTCCGAAGAGACAGTGAGGTTAAATACAAGCTTAAAATTAATTTAAAATAACTGACCAAGTTACTTTAAAGTAGTAGAATGAAAACTCATCGTAAAAGGTGGTACAGAATAACTTAAATCATACCATCGCCTGAATGATAATGAGCCAACTCTTGGGCCGTGGACGAAATCCTTCCAAGAACTGCATTCATCTAAAATGCAAAAAAAATATAAATCATTTTAAGATGTATTTGAGCAAAATAATTCACCAAATACTTTCTCAAGGGGGATGTATACAATTATAACAACCTATCCTTTCAAGAAAAAGAGAATCAATATCCCTGGCTAAAATAATAGATGAATGTCACAATCTAAGAAACCTAAATAAATACATGAGATAAAAATGTGGCATGTTACAATGTTATGGCAACTGCAAACTGCTTTCCTGAAAGTGCTCGCTATCACTATTGGTAACCGCTGAGCACAGAAGATTCTTTTGTGTATAGTATGCAGAAATTATTCTTGCAAAAAAGGAGAAGAAAGACTAACAAGAGACCCGACAAAAGCATTAATTTGTAGCAAAAAGAGCTAAACTTCAGTGATATCATGTATAACCCAGTAACCAAGTGGTAAGGGTTCGATCCCCACCCCTCCCCCAAATGTAGAATTCAACAAAAAAAACTTTTTTTTTAGGAGACAATAATTTTCATTGATAGTATTGAGTACAAAAAAAAGGCATTTACAAGAAACAAGGCCAATTTGCAAATAAATAGCTAAGACTATAATCACAAAAAGGGGATGAAGATGATCTGTTACACTTGGATGAAGATGAAACCAACAAAATAGAGGCAAAACCATCAATCTATTTATCAATCAAGAGTCTTTCAAATAAACTTGAAATAAAGAAAACTCCATAAGCAACTAAATAAGAAGCAAAAAGGTTATTTCTAGCCCCAACTGTTTCTAGTTCTCTTCCCCAACCTAGATACTTATGGAACTAGATAGAAAAGCCCATTTCAAAAATGCCTAAAAAATCCTTCCATAAAATGTTTATCCTAATGTATATTTACCTCTAAATTCCTTGCGGAGATGCTGTCATCTATACTTGTTAACTGTCCATTGACGCTAGAAGTTGCAGCAACTCGTGCCCGTCTCCCTTGGGTCAAATTAGAAGCTTGGCTTGTAAGCATATCGTATTGTGACTGGAGATGTCTAAGTTGCCTTTGTAACTCTAGTGCTTCAGATTTATATGTGAGAGTTGCTTCTCTATCAATGTTGGAAACAAGAGTGTAAAAGACATAAGAGGGAGCAATAAAATTAAACATAACAACACCACACGATTTTTTTTTCTTTTTGGGGTTAAAAATCAAATTTGTTGTTGATAAAGTGAAATGTTATAAAGTTCCAAAAGAAAGCCCCAAGGTTACAACAAAAGGTACATTTCTCCCTCAATACAAGTCACACAACCATCCAAAACCAAATACTGGAACCGCACAAACCTCCGAAAAAACAATCACATAGTCTCAATTTAGCCCAATTTAATACTTTCAGAAAACTTCCCCACCTGGACAAAATTTTAGTGAAGGGATAGCCATGAAAATCTCTATCTTAATCTGACAAGACCCAAATTGAGCCATTTATTTTTTGAACTTCTAAAACCTCCTCCAAACTCCTCACAGCTTCATATAGCTTATTATTTCTTTTTAACTAAATATTCCACAATGCTGATTTTGCTGCATTTGCCCACAATGTTTGAACTTCTTTGAAAAAAAAACATCTGCCTAACATTTTCCTCACATATGCAATGCAGCATTCCAAATCATTCTGCTGAATGGGCAAGAAAATAGAAAATGAGTCCACAATTTGGCTTTCAAAATGACATAGCATGGACACTGTAACGGACTAACAACCCCAGATGGACAGCTTAGCTTTTTTTTCCCATGTTTTTACTTTCAATTCTTGCTGATGTTACTTCAAAATCCTTCCCAACATGTGGAACAAAAATCTTCGTTTAAAACACAATTATCATCAATGAAACTACTGTAATAAAAAGATTACAGATAATCTTCCATCCAAAAGATTATCATTTCCTTCCCCAAAATCCTTCCCAACATGTGGAACAATAATCTTCCATCCAACTCCAAGCAACCAAACTCACTTATCATTTCCTGATCGACTTTTAAGCGAGTCTAACTAAGATCACTAGAAACTGACTTTCCTCTGCTTCCAACAAACTTCATCTTGTAAAAATATCCCAGCTCTTGAGTCCCAAATATCACTTCTTAGCCTTAATCTCTTAAACTTGACCACCAATGATAAATCCTAGACCCAACTATCATCTCAAAATTTAACTCTTCTTCGTCTTAATAAATCAATTTATTGTCAAACAACAATGAAAAAAAATGGAAAGAGGACAACATAGAGGTTAAACAGTAAATCCCCCCAACTCTTTGTGCCTTCCTTAGAACTATAATGAAGCTAATACCAAGCCAGTATACAAAAAAACATGGATTAAATAACTGCCCACAGTCTGAATATTAAACTTCAATGAACTTGAACTGCACAGAAATAGTGAAATCTCGAATGAAAGGGCAATGGGAGCAACATGAAGAGTGTAAATTATGTAGAACGGTACCGTATCTCCTTGAGTCCTTCTTCACCTCCAAAAAGAGCATCTTGATTGTCTCGTCTAGACGAAAAGGCCGAAATGCTATCATAAGCTGAATCCAAATCATCCCCCTGTTCAACATACCCCACAATTAAAACCTCACAATCACTCTTATAAAAAAAATCACACGGAAAAATTCTCAAGAATTCACCTCCAAAAGCTTTCCCTCTTCCAGGAATTGCCCGTACCTGGATAATCACACATCAAAACAACACTCACCAATGAGCAAAATTCAAGCCCATCACAAACATTCACAAATTAACCCAAAAAATCAGGAAAATTGTAACGCATGGGCTCTTCTCACACAAAATTACAAATGTAGGCAAATGTTAAAGTATTTTCCATCCATAATCAATAAGGGGGTGTATATTTGACGTAATTATCGAGCAATGAGCTTTTACAACTCCTCTTCAAACAATCACATCCAAACGGGTAATTATAATCACTCATTTCTAACCACATTCAAACGAGTTATTCTCAGCAACCTCTATAAGAACCATCATCCAAACGAGCTATTAACTGCAACCCTCTAAAAATAACCACATTCAGCTATCACGAAAACGCAAATTTCAAATCACTCAAAATAACCCCTCATTAACTCTAAACAATTACCCCACAATTACACATCCAAACACCTTCTAATACATTTTAACACAAAGATTATAAGAAATCACGTGACAATGCTCATTATTAACAATCCTACGTATTTATAATTATTTTCTAGATTCCCCTAATCTTACAAGTTTCCAAAACAACAAAGACACAAAGGGCAAAAAAAGGCGAAAATGGAGAAGAAGTGTTACTGGGAAAGCTCGGAAGGGGAAAGAACATTGGAGGGGCGGAGGCTGGAACAGATCCAATCGAGAATGGAGCGAGCATCATCGTATTGAAATGGCCATTCGAAGCTGTCGGGATCCAATGCCTGCGCGTTCTCGAACCCTAATTCCCCCAGCAAACCGCACAGCCTCGTCCCACTCATCGGCTGCCTTCCACGATATCGCCTCGCCGATCGATTTCACAGTGAAATTTGAACACTGCCGCCCTTTTTTCTCGGACAGTGATTTAGAATGAAATGTGAGGACTTCGAAGCTATTATCATTTTCCTGCTTTCTTTTTCGAAACGTGGTTTTGTATTTTAAATCAAATGCAAAAACTATGTGTAATAACTATTGAACTACTTAATTTTCAAAAATTAAAAATAAGATTTTTTTTTTTTTTTTTTATTATTATTATTATTATTTTTTTTTTTTTTTGACAAATACTGACTATTCGAACTCGTGAAGCTGGTGTTGAACTCGTTTACACCCAAACAATGAAACAATTGCGTCTCCGTCCCTTTCGGTCAAAATTAATTTATTATGATTTAATATTTGTCTAGTCATCAACTTAATAACGGGTTAAGTTACTCACGATTCCGTTATTTCAATGAACAAAATTGAGAATTATTAAAATTTCAAAATAAAAAATGTTGAATTTTGAAATATATATACTAAATTGGAACAGATAACTTCAATATTTGACCATTTGACCATATAGTGTGGCTACTATTTTTCTTTTTTTGCGAAAATCAAATAATTATTAAACAACAAAAAAAAAATATATATATATATATATATATATATATCATGGTATAATAATATAGTCTTTTTTTATATAACATAATAATAATAATATATAGTCTATTTACATTCAAAAGGCTGTTTATTTTCTTAGGGATCAACAACTCCTATATAAAGACACTATTGAGAACTATATATTGAATTTTGGGTTTGTGATCATAGAATTAAAATAAATTAAAATCATTTAAGGTAATCAACTGCATCATAGACCCATTCATTAAGAGGCTGCCTAACATTGACATATAAAAATTAAATCATTATAAATTAAAGTCTACTATATTATTAATTTTATTGAAAGTTCAAAAGTTAAATGCCAATTGCAATGCTTTTTATAATTTTAAAAAGTGTGTTTAACATCTTTTCTTGTTTCTTCATTTTTATCTTTAATTATTTTTTGTTTAGAACAATTAAATAATTTTTTTAACCTACTATTTGATATTTTTATTCAAGGCAGAAGATTCAATTCCTTTAATAAGATAATACTACCTTAAAAGAATTTTTTTTTTTTTTATTTTTTGAAAATCTATCTTAAAATTAGTTGTCCTAAAAAATCAATCTATAATAAGAAGAAGATTCCCCAAACTTACAATCAAATTTTTCAATCGAGAGATGACCAAGAACGGAGAAGATTCCCCAATAATGATACTGATTCCACACCACAGATTGGTGGGAGTCCATGGGTGACCTATCCACAACTTTAACTTACCTATAATAGATTGCTCGATAGTCCATACACAGTCTTAAGTTATATGGAACGTAACAATCCCATTAAACTATACTTCGCCTCTTAATTTACACACCTTAGTTTGTGTTCTGTAATTTACATATTTCTTGAAAATTCTAAATATCCATTAATTTCTTAATTTCAAAGCCAAAATATGTATAGTGAAAACCCTCATATTTATAAACAAAATTAAGATAATTTGTCCTAAAATTTATCAATGTGGTTTTATACTGCCAGGTTAAAGTCTTTAAAAGTATAGTATCCAAAATGAACAAAACTACACGTTAAGAACTAAAAAAACAATCCAATGGTATTGAAGCTAAGGATAAACTCATTTTCAATTGAATCCTTTGAACTCAAATTCGAATGTCAAGGTAAATTTTTAAAAATAATAATTAAAAAAAAATAACTAAAAAATCAAAATAAGCAATAAATATATATATATATATATATATATGAAAATTTGTTATAGATAACAAATTCTAACTATTTTAATGATAGAAACTTTTTTAAAAATATTTTATACACAACTAAATATGAAATAATGAGAAGTCTATCAATTTTATAGCTAATTGAATTAATTATTGCTATATTGAATTTTTTTTAAAAAAAAATTGATATTAATCAAAAAAGATATTAAAGAAGTGTTTTAGAGAAGAAAAATGATTTCTAAGAAAAATGATCATCTTAACCATTTTTGGGTCACAAATCTCATGGTTCTTAATGCATTCAAATACCAGTTGAGTCTACTCACCAAAAAAAAAAAAAAAAAACCAGTTAAGTTGAGCTCACTTTTGCACTTTTTATTCTTCCCATAACATTTTATCATTCTTTCTATAACCATTTTTATTTCTCCTCCTCATACCCACCATATTTTATTCTCATAATTATTTTTATCACCCCAAACATCTTGTTCTCCCATTCTCTTTTAACTCTAAATATAAATAACTATTCTACACATATTCTCTACCTAACCCCTCCTAAGGCATAATCATTCTTATTCTTATTTTCTCAAACACTAAAAGAGAATATAAGCCAACAAAAGAAGGCTCTAACAGAGATAAGAAACAAGATCATCAAGAAAGAAAAGAAGAAGAAAAAAACTAATATCATCCATTCTAGAGTAATGATAGTAAGAGATCCCAAAAGAAACCAGATAAACACGTTGGGATCGTGCACCTATCATTTATGAAACTTCTCCTTTTTCGTTTACATCAATTTGATATCAGAGCATTCAGTTCTCCGAGTCCCGACGACTGGAAAAAGGCACGATCCATCTCGGTCAGGGGGTTAGATCATCGATAGAACTCTACCCACATGGGTTGAGTGAGCAGCGGTATTGTTGGATAAGCTAGAGGATCCTTCAGTAACCATTGCCAATGGTATCCAAAAATTGAAGACTATAACAAGATATGCTAAAGAAAAAATAAAATAGCCTGAAACAGATTAAAAGGACAAAAATGTGACTTTGCTTACCATAAAGCCTTCCTGTCGAAAACTTAAAAACTTGAACTCACTTGAAGTTGTCGAGGCCTCCACTCGAAAACAGAGTGTTTCCATCTTTCGAAACGGATCACTTGATTGCGAGCCTCTAGGTAAATGTATTCAGATGTAATTTTCTAACCATGCTAGTGAACAAAGATCCAGTTCTTAGGATTCCAATTTCAGCAGCAGGAGGATATTCATATGGTTTGGGTCCATTTATTTTTTTTGATAGGAAACAAGACTTTCATTGATGAAATGATAAGTACAATCCTATCGAAGACATTACAAAAAACTATGTCACTGAGATATTAAAGTGGATAAATCAGTTTGGGTCCATTTATGATTCCGTTCACATGTATAACGATTAACGACATCGATCACACTGCATAAAACAACATCGGTATTTTCATTTCCAACACTTCAGCCACTGGAGAAACCACCACGGATATTCCGAAGACATAAACTTAGGCCTTTTTATCTTTACCCATGAATCAGAAATCGGAATGGTTTCTTTCTCTAGACCTTCGAAACTGTGTTACACTTCAAACACGTCGTCTCGGGCAACTACTTGGTAAGGATGCATGTTTCTCTTCCTTCAAATTTTTTTGCAATATTACCTTAAAGGACTAACGACCCAACCGGTAATTGGATTTTGCCTCCGGACTCTAAATTTTCTATTCGAGCCACTCTGTAATCTGTCAAGTATAGCATATGTAATTGAATCTGGTGTTAATCCCTGCTGTTTAAGCTTTGTATACAGGTCAACTGTTTCAGCAGTTCTCCCAGCTCTTTCAAGACAGTCAAGTAGAATGTTGTATGTTACAATATTTGGACAGCATCCTTGCGCCAACATTTTATCGAACAAACTGCAAGCCATCTCAACCTTATCGGTTTTCCCAAAACATTCAATGAGCGTGCTGTACGTTATAACATCAGGATTCAATCCCTTCTCTTGCATCTCGAGAAATCTCATGTGTGCTTCATCAACATCCCCATTTTTCCCTAGGCAATTGATCAAAGAATTGTAGGATATAATATCTGGATCACAACTACTATTCTCAAGTTCTTCAAAAACTTTCACAGCCTCCTCAACTTTGCCAACACGCCCTAAACTTGATATAAGAATATTATACGTGAATACGTCGGGCAACGGCCCCTCTCGTTTCATCTTTTCATAAAGATCATGAAGATGGGCCACTTGCTTTAGCTTCCCCAAAGTAGATAACACCAAGTTATACATCATAGTATCAGAATCAATTCCCTTCTCGTGAACCTTATCGAGCAGGTCGATAGCTTCTACAGTTTTACCTGCACTGCATAAACTCTCCAACATGGAAATGTAAGCGTCTCTATCCCCTCTATCATGAAAGCTCCACATATTGCAAAAAAGACGATGAGCTTCACTCGCATGACCAAGTTTGCTTAAAGTCCTAACAAGATATGCATATATTGATTTGTTCATAAACTTATTCGACACTCCCAGAACTTCATCCAATCTACCCAACTGTCCTTCTGCAACCAAAACATTCAAAATAACACTATACGTAAACTCGTTCGGCCTACAATTGTTCTTAACCATATTAGAAAAGAGAAGAATTGCCTTGTCAACCAATCTACTCTTCGAAAGCGCCTCAATCATCGTATTATAAGCAAACAAATTTGGAGTATAGCCTTTCGTTATCATTTCTTCAAAGAGCGACAAAGATTCTTCAACTCTACCACTTTTTCCAGTCATTTTAATCATAATAGTATATGTATACTCATCTGGATTACAATGCTTCAGTTCCATATCCTTAAAAACTTTGTAAGCTCGATCAAGCTGTCAAAAACACGACCAGAAACACAAGTAAACAACTATTTCAAACAGAATCAAACATTCAAAATATGGTTTCATTCAACAATGTAACATCAATCAAACCTTTTCATCCTTAGCCAGAGCATCCAACAGCATATTGTAAGCAAAGATATCAAGTTTATACCCTCGACCCCGCATTTCGATATACACATCGAAAGCCCTATCTGAATCACGAGACCTTACATGAGCTTGAAGCAAACACCTATATGTGTAAGCATTAAGCCTCAAGTCCCATTTCTTAATCAAACCTAAACATAATTCCAAGTCCTCTTTGGTACCAAATATACCAATCAAGATATTAACAGTAGAAATAGTACCACGTATTTGATCTCGATCCATCCGCGACAGAATCTCTCGAACTTGATCGAACCGGTTCGGGGACGATGAATGCGAGAGTATGAGCAGGATACGGTTGTAAGTGAATACATCGTGGCGGAACTTAGGGCAAAGGGAGGGGATTAGGTTGAAGAATTGCAAGGCGAGGTCAGGGGTTAGGGATCTGAGAATTTCAGAGGCTTCGGCCGGAGTTAGGGAAACGGAGAGAGATTGAAAGTAAGAGGATAAATCGGAGAAGCGATCGTCAATGGCGGATGAAGATGAACGGGATTTGCGATCGAGGAGTATTTGAGTGGCTCTGCAGATGATATCTCGGCGCGGAAGAGAGTAGCCGCGGTAGTCGAGGGGAAGAGGCGCCGGCGAAGTGACCTCGACGGAGACGGAGCGGCCGGTGGGAGAAGATGAAGTGATTTTGGCTGTATATTTGGTGGCGAAGTGACGATGTGTGGCGGCGGTGGCGGTGGGTTTGAAGTGGCTGTAACACTGGAGACGAAGCGCCCTCATCGCCGCCGTGCTTGTGGCGCTGGTTAGCTCGAACGGTGAACTATGCTCAACCTTTCGAGCATGTCTTTTATTTATTTATCATTTTTTTAATATAAATTTAGGAGATTTTTCATGTATAATAAAAATTGGCTAAAAAATTGCATTTATAACACAAAATTGAAAATAAATACATCTATACCAAAATTCTGAATGATTGAACTCAATCGAACTCAATCAATAACTAAACGATTGAACTCAACTTGAGGTCAATCACTTAACAAACTGATTGATTTCAATCACTAGTTATTGATTGAATTTAATCGCTCAGAATTTTGGTATAAATGAATTTTTGACAAAAATGTGCAATAATTATAATAGAAAATCCTAAAGTTGATATACATAATAAATTTCTATAAATTCAAGGAGGAGACCAACAAATATGACACTAATGCTTTAAAATAGCATGAGAGCCAACTATCAATTTCTAACTCGTCAACTTGGAATCAAAATGATTTTACTATCAAACAATAACCTAACAAGTCACCCACATTCAATTCAAACCTATATTTTATTAATATGGTTATATTATTAGGTTTTCTTAAAAGAAACATATATAAATAATAATAATTTTATGATATTAGGTTAAATTATTGGAAATTTGCTGGAGCAGCCGTCTATTTTAATTATAACATATTTTAGGTTAAACTACCATTTTGGTCCCTCAACTATCATGAAAGTTCCATTTTGGTCCCTAAACTTTCAAAAGTCTAATTTTAGTCCCTCAACTATCATTTTTGTTCTACTTTGGTCCCTCAACTTTCAAATGTCCAATTTTAGTCATTCAAGTTTCTTAAATGTTTAAAAATGGTCATTGAGTTAAAAATAAAACTTAACCCTAGTTAAGAATGAATGATGTG
>JBBMEF010000001.1:7490855-7501142 GCA_037832685.1 Sicyos baderoa | reverse complement strand
TTGTAATGCCTTTGAGGCCCCGGGGATCTTCCCCCATTTTTTCTCATTAATGAAATTGTTTCAGTTTCAAAAAAAAATGATACGATCCGGCCCATTGATTATTATTAGCATATATTAGGATTTTATTATATTTGATTTGTTGCCTTATTTAATCATTAGGGTTAGAATTAGGTTTTAGGTTTCAGGTTTCATTATAAATAGAGAGGGTTGGGTAGTGATTTAGGTATCCAAATATTGAGTTGATCATTGAGTGAATTATTGTAGGGCTCGAGAGACTCTTGAGAGGGGAGGTTTCAAGACCTATCAAAACTTGGTTATCTTTATTCTCGTATTTTTTTATATAATCTAGATCCTGGATCATATCAGATTACAGGAGAGCTAAAACAATTTCAATGTATTTGATGCAACTAGAGAAATAATTTAATTACATTCAATAAAAGGAACCGGAAGAAATCTAATTAAACATAGACTGAACAAAAAATCCTAACAAACCCATGGAGGTTAACCTTGATGTTTATACACGACGCAAACAATTCTCAATTAGGCACTCTAGCCATTTGCGCTTCTTTAGCAAAAAATATCTTGTGTCCAGCATGGTCTCTCTTATAGAAGAAATCCTCCAAGGATAATAGATGTCACAAAGGCACATTATATACAAGGGATGGCAGAACGCAGAAGGACATGAGATCTAACTACTCCATACTTTTCCATAAAGGGTATCATGCAGATCTTGATGAAAAAAGATGCAAGACTATTAAGAATTCTTCGGTTAGCTTTAGTCCATGGTGGTGTTGCAGCCTACAACTACAGTTCATTATGGTATTATTTATAAGGAGTTCAAAACTCTTATAAGACCAAGAAATAATCTCACTAACGCTTTCCCCTTCTTATGGAAAGTAATTCGCAACACTGCTGAAAACAGAAGATTCTATGAGAAAATTTTATTCGAACTTTTTTTTTTATATATCTATGACTGTTCCAGACATCTTGCGCGCACCGCGACTAATGTCACGGGACATACCGCATGACCTTATAATATTTAGATGTCAAGGGAACTCGTAAGAAATTAATTTTTAGGTAGGTGGTCACCATAGATTGAAGAGGCCTCTTGTAACCATCCTTAGGGTTTTTCCCCCTTTCTCTAATTTCACTTATTAATCAAATTCATTCTCATAAAAAACAAAACTAAACAAAACCGTTTTTTTTTATATCCGTGACTGTTCGGGCCAAGTTTCACACACTTTGACTAATGTCACGGGACATACCACATTTGAATGCAAAGGAAACCCGTAAGAAATTAATTCCTAGGTAGGTGGTCACCATAGATTGAACCCATCACTTTATGCACCTCAATGCCTCATTAACCGATTGAGCCACTACAGGATGGTTGAACTAGACTAAACAAACAAAAAAATGCCCTTGATGGGTACATGTTTTTGTAGTGATATGATGCAAGAAAATCAGGAAATAGAATGCTTAATTCACTTCGATTCCCTACCAGCCAGCAAAACTGTATATGCAACAACTGAGCCAAAAGAACGCGGACAATACGATGATTCCGCCACAAATTAAAGCTAACAGATCAAAAGAGAAGATGCGCTCACTTATTACAGCATGCGTTGGAGGAACAACAATGGCGAGTGCCCCTGCAGACAGTGCCCGGCCATTGCAGCGCCAGAGCGAAGTAATCGAACTCTCTCTGCTCTCGTCCGCCATTGTTCTGATCCAAGGAAGTTGATGAAACATAGAGGCTGAATTGAAGAAGAAACATGATCAGAATCGCCATGGGAATGGGTTGGTTTTGGAAACGGAGCATTCTCATCGGTAAATTGGTCCCCAAGAAATGAAGGCGACGCTGTTGCCAACTAAAATGCTCTATTTAATACCATTTGTTGAAATCTTATCAATTCGATTTGACCATTTGGCCCTAAATTTCAGGATTCCTTTTTAACCAAAAACTGCAATGATTATTTATGAAATGTACAACAAAAAAACAAAAAACAAAAAAACAAAAAACAAAAAAAATATGGTAAGAATTTCGTTTTTATTTACTTAACGTCTCCCGATATTATCTTAGATATTATAAATTCATCCCCACAATCATAGATATTAAAATATATATATATATATATATATATATATCATATTATATTATAGGGACTATTTATGTATAACAAAAATTAGTTAAAAAATTGCATCTATATCACAAAACTAAAAATAATTGCAAATATACTAAAATTATGAGTGATTAAATTCAATCGAACTCAATTAATAACTAGTGATTGAACTCAATCAGTTGAGCTCAATCACTTAACAAATTGATTGAGTTCAATCACTAGTTATTGATTGATTTCGATTGAGTTAAACGAATTTTTGATAAAAATGTGCTAATTTTAATAGATGACCCTAAAATTGGTATACACAACAAATTTCCTAAAATAAACCACACGGACACATTAAAAATTTCTAGTATATATAAAAGGTCAAAGTAGTTCATTAGTTATTGTAAGCATAATTTTTAAAAAATAAAATACTCATTAAACCTTAAATTATTTGAGTGTGTGATATATTTATTTATGGATAGAACCTTTATTTTTCAAAAATATTTATCGAAATTTTCATAAAATTGAAAATACCACATTTGTTGATTTAAAAAAAATCTTGTTTAAGTGAGAAAGTGACTAGTGGGTAAAAAAGATTATGTGACAACAAATAATGTCACATATATACATAAATAATGTGTCACATATTTTTCTTTTTGTTAGCAGGTGACTATTATTTTTTTAGCAACAAACAATTTCTTAGGATGTTTATCAAAATCCTCATCGAATCCAACACATCGTGCTGAACTTTTTCCTACATCCAAGACTGTGCGAATTAAGTAGTGTGTTTTGTTACTTGCAAATATGAGTGTTGTCTTTTTAAGCCAAACATATATATATCGTCACATGTTACGCCAACAAGGATAGAATACATGGTATAATTTTAGTAGTATGATGTATAACCTAAAAAATAATAAATTTCAGTTTCAAAATCATCACGACCCAAATATTATTAAACATATATAAATTAATTTACAAAAAATTAATTTCTAGACAAACAACTATATAATTTCAATCAAGAGATGTTAGATTATCCTTCATTAATTATTGCTTTATTACACATTATTAAAGATACATTATTGGTATATACAACTTTAAGGCATGTTTGACTTTGAAGGGATGAGTTGGGTTGGGATGAAATGGGAAGAGAAGCGAGAATAAGTTTATGTTTGGGGTGAAGGAAAGAAAATAAAAGTGATAGTAAAATTATGTTTGATGTGATAGAAAGTAAATGGTTGATGTTTTTTTTAAAATAAAAAATGGATGTTTTTTAGTTTTATAATTTTTTAATAATAAAGTTATATTTAATGTGATAGATAGAGAATTATTGAAGTTTTTATTTAAATAAAAAGATAGATATTGAGTAGTTTTTAAATATTTTAATATTTAAATAAAAATGTGGGGCCCAAAGTTGAGTAGGAGTTGTGTGGACTTATAGAAGTTTATGGGACAAACAATGAGAAGGAATATAACCCTTCTCATTCCCTCTCATGTCCATGGGCCAACTTTTGGTCATGTTTGTAAGGTATTGATATACAATAAATATTTTAAAAATAAATAAACAAATAAACCATCCTCAAATCATCTCTGAAAACCCACCACGTCAGCTCTCATAAAAGAGGCAAAAAAGAGTTCATATAGATAAAAAAGAGTTCATATAGATAATTAAACTCCCTTTTTTAAATTTACAAAATTACAATGTCAAGGTGGTGTTTAGGCTCAAAGAGGGAAGTCACAAAAGGTCTCTTCAATTAGCGGGTGACTATAATTGCAAAAAAAGAACATAAGTCACTTACATTATAGCAAAAGAAACACTATCGGGTGCAGGTAGAGAAAGAGACTAAAATGAGAGATCGAGAAAGAGACTAAAATGAGAGATCGAGAAAGAAATTCTAGCCTTCTACCTTCGTTCGAAATCCCGAAGACGAAGAAATGCTACTTTAAACTACAACTCGAAATGGGTCTAGGAAATGAAAAGAAGACAATGTTACATACATATGGAAAACTGAGGAAAAAAAACTAGTCCTGCAATTCACTCATATTTATATATCAGACTCATTGTTTGTTATGATACAAAAGTTCATTCCACCAATTTTTTTGTTTTACATTTCCTTTCGCATACCCTAAAATCCGTAAATCCGCCCTCATCGGAAGCTAGCTAGTCTGCACGAAGAAAGAAAAACAACAATCACCAAAGGGTCCAGGAGAAGCCAAATATGAAAAGACAAAGAGCATAAGAAAATGATTAAGGCTCAGCTAGGCTACTATCTCTAAGCCATGCATTATACCAATACCAATGGAACTAGAGTAACTATATAAAGAGCAGTTTCTGCATGGTTCAACCAACTGAGACGGATTTAGCTTCCCACAAATAAAAGTTTGAGAAGAACAGATATACATTTCCTGACATAATTTGACTGAACTCTATTAGTCAGTAGCATACTCAGGCAACCACAACAGGTTTTTTTTTATAATTATTATTATTATTTTATTTTGTCCGTGAGTGTTTGAACCAGTTTACGTGCATCTCGACTATTCTCAAAGTGATGGGCGTATAGTCACTCGTTTTGGTTTCTTGGCAAAAGTTTTCTTCTTCTACCATAGATTGAGGTTGCTATCTTCACTCTTTTGGGTTGCAGGGGTGGGGTTCGTTTCTTACAAATGTGCTTTTAACATTGCTGACTCTACCTCTGCTTCAATCTTCTTGCTTGTGGTGACCTTTGGTATAGCCAACGATATCTTCTACCTCACACACAACTAGCTTTTCCCCACAAATTTGATGTTTCTCTTTGGATTCATATGGCAGCGAAGACAGATCGAGGATGAGAAAGACGGAGAAACCCTAGTTTGAGAGTCGGCTCATCCCACAAACCGATTTGGTATAGCATGCTTCGGTCCATCTGAGACTGAACCGGCCAGTTCTACTGCACCGATCCAATTTGTCTTATTCATACTGGTTTTTAGCTGATCGGTTTTGAATATTATCCTTGTATCGGTTCAGAGCTCATCTACCACTATGGTTTTGCTTGCTCTACCCCAGCTCAAAATCCCCTCAGATTTGTTTTCTTCTCACTGTTTTTGGCCATCTTCCGATATTAGAGGGAATCTCACTTGGTTGTAATGGTATTCGTAACACATTCTTTGTAGCAATGAAATGCTTGTTTCCTAAAAAAAAAAAAAAAAGAAAGAAAAGAACAAAAGTATGTTTCCAATAGATAAGGAAGGTTTAACCATCATTTTTTTGATATCCGTGACTGTTCGGGCCAGCTTGCACGCACCTCGACTAGTGTCACGGGGCATACCGCCTGACCCTACGACATTTGGATGCCAAGGAAACTCGTAGGAAATTAATTCCTAGGTAGGTGGCCATCATGGGGCTTGAACCCATCATCTTATGCACCCCAATGCCCCCATGATGGTGGCCACCTACCTAGTTAACCATCATGAAGTGGCTTAATTGGTCAAAGAGGACCTTGAGGTGCATAAGGTGATGAGTTCAATCCATGATGGTCACCTACCTAGGAATTAATTTCCTATGGGTTTTCTTGTCATCCAAATGTTGTAGGGTCAGGCGGTATGTCCCGTGACATTAGTCGAGGTGCGTGAAAGCTGGCCCGGATAGTCACATATATCAAAAAAATAAAATAGATAAGGAAGGTTTTAACTCTCAACACCCGTGGTTTTCCATCGACACGTGGTAGTGACTTTATTAAATGACAACTTATACAATCTTTCTTGGACTCCTTTGAATAAAAAATCCTACATGAGAAAGAAGTTTGAGAGTGAAATCTTCCCGCAAAAGCTACACTAGAGTATACTCCACCAAAGAAAATACTCCAGCGCAATCTAATATAAAAAGAGTATTTTCTACGAACTAACCAAGGAACCCTAAATAAACTATAGAAAAACGGCTTAATTTCTACAATACAAAAGATAGTACATGAAATCTCTCACATTTTGCTAACAACCTAATTCTACAAAGAGAATTGCAAACAGCCTAATTCTTCTATGTTCCGAGCCTCCTCTGTACCTAGTCTAGCACATTTTGAAGTTATATTCATAATGTAGTGAACTACAGTTGAGATGTCTTTTAGTAGACTCTAATAGTTTCTATTTAACTGTTTTAAGTTATATGATGGGTAAAGTTTTATGTCACAAGTTTGTTCAAATATCAATGAAAATTTTGTTTGAAAGGAAAAAATACCGTGAATGAAAAAGAAATGTAATCAAATGAAGAACAATTGAATATAGAAGATATTTTGAAAGATATGAATATACCTCAAGTATTTTTGACAATATTAAGTGAAAATTCCACCAATCTTTCTACAACCATAAGAGGAAATAAATGACCTAGATTATTCCACAATGTCAGCCTGCTACCTTTATCACTCCCATTTCTTCAATTTTTGCAGTCTTATGCTGCAGATATAAATCAGAAGACTTTTAGTTGGAAAACAATCAATTTACAAATCAAAACATAGATTATGCGGATAAAAGTGAACCAGGATGATTGTTCTTTGTAGTAAGCAAACGACCTAGAGCTGGAAAAAATTTGACTTAGTATTACCTTACTTTTTTTGTGCCTATGAATGTCATTAATATCATCTTCTCCATCATGCTTCCTTTTCTGAAAATTAAATGAACATAGAAATTAAGAAACAGCTCATATGAGCTATATGCAAAATAATTTTATATTAGTTTGGTAATGAGACAGAAAGAGTTAATCCTTAATTTTTAGTATAGAAAATAAGGTACACGTCAATTAAGTTTTCAATTACCCATCTTTTGAGCATGCTAAGGGGCCAATAATCTAGGAAAATTGGTGAAAGGATACACTTCACGAAGTGATAGTCTTGTAACAACAAACTAGGAATTGGGAAAAATTAAAAAATCCATAATGTTAATCAAATGTCAACGACAATCTACTCCCTAACCATCCCATTCCCATTGTTATTTAATCCTGGTATTTATCTCCTTTTTACCCATTTAATCCTGGTATTTACAAAGGAGCTGGAAAAGAGTAAGGGTTTTCCAACCTTTTCGTGATGCTTCTTCGAATGGTCTGCACCCGATTCTTGATGGCCACTTTTGTCTTTCTTCTTGTCCTTGTCTTTATCCTTACTTCGGTCTTTATGTCGATGTTTGTGCTTCTTATGCTCTCTATCCTTGTCCTTATCTCTGTCTTTATGCTTCTTATGCTTTCTGTATTTATCTTTGGACTCGCTTTTCGACTTCCCTGGAATAGTAGGAACACCCTTCTCGGCCTAACCAAAGAAAAACAAAATGAGCCTGAGAAAAGAATCAGAATGAGAAAGAATGAGAAATACTGCTAATCAGATCCATTGCCCTGGTCACATCAGAGTTCCAGCTGATAGAAGAAAGTTAAAGAAAGTTGCTCATTTTAACAAATTTATTAATAGATTTCTTACAGAAGGTAGCTCAACAGGACCAGTTTCCCTCAATTGGAAGGCTTCTATGAGAATATCTTGGTCAAATGGCTGTATGCGAGCATTAGTCTCTCTAGGGTAGGAAGGATTCTGTATGAGTTGATTCAACTGAATCCCTTCCCCTTTTCTAATTTCCGTGTCTCCAACCACGTTATGAAGATAATGTGTGTCTGAAATTGATAATGGAAGTGATTTCTTGCAGAAAAACTCATGGTGAGGTAACAGCTTGTAGTGACTTATAAGATCCACAGCACCAGTCAATTCCCTAGGTCCTAAACGTACGAATAAAATGGAAAAATTCAGAGAAAATGAACAAGATGGAACAAAAAACATATATATCTTGTACTTCCAAGTTCCATGGTCCTTTCTATTTACATTGAAATAAAAGCAATAAAAAAACATATAACAAAAGAAAAGACTAACAAAACACGAAAACCCAATCACAAGACAGAGAGACACAAGGAGATACAAAAATATAAAAATAATAAATAAAGAAAACCAAAGAAGAAAAAGGAAATTGGCATGGCAAAAGTGGCATTAACCCATTGGATAGTGCTGACAAAAGTCATAAATACCATTTTTTTAAACCGAGAAATCGAAACTTTGCTCCCCCTATATCCAGGGGCACCAACGCCCATCCCAAGGCCCGGACCCAAAAGACAACAAGGAATTTTACTATTAAGCCCACTCGTGGGGTTCAAACTTGAGACCTTCATAGAGGCATGCCATGAAAGAACCAAGCCTCAACAAACGAGGCCACCCCTTGGAACAATCAGAAATACCATATTTCTTTAAAGAAAAATAGTAAACCTTGAATTATATGAGGCCAACAGGGGAGAGGATGTGGCCATGTGGGAATTCCTTCAAGCAGTAAGTAAAAGAAAGTTGGTCAGCTTTAAACCTTCATACCAAACTCAACTCCAACACTTATTCCAAAATACAGCTGCAATGGTTGGAAATGATGATAAAGGGAAAAGAGGAGAGATGATCTCTGTCTGCCTCTAGTGGGCAAAAGCTTCTTCCTATTTTTTCTGAGCACAAGGCATCGGAAGATGTTCCTCCAAATCCACCTTCTCTTTGTTTTCAAAACCTTTGGTATCCACATTTTTTTCTTTCCTTCTAAAGGAATGGCCAGTGGCCACAGAGCATCTGAATCATATCGTAGCTACGGATTCGAGGGAGTGGTCTAAAACATACCAAACCTCAAGTCTTTTCAAAGTCAAGTGAGAATATTATCCCTTCCCTTTTACTTATTCTCCACTCATCAATAGCTTCATTTGCAAATTGAAACGGGATCTATGATTTGCAAAAGGTCAATTGAAGTAATAAATTATATCAGGTAGGAATTTTTTCAACCTTCCAATCAGAACTTTTGTGAGGATTTTTTACAAAACTTAAGGGTTTGAAATCAATCTCTCTCGTGGGCCGTGGCATTTGATTTGACTTTAGAAGAACCATACAAAGGGGCATACAACAAACAACTCAAACAAAGGAGACCACTTACAAGAAGGACCTCCAATCAAGTTGCTCTTTTTTCATATTAGTGAGTGTCCAAAAAAGCTTACACACACTTTGACTATTCTGATGGGACAACCGTCTAACCCTACTACATTTGATGTCAATAAAACTCATCGAAAATTAATTTCTAGATAGGTGGCCAGTATGAATTAAACTCATTCATGATTAGCTTCTCAGGGCCCTTTTAACCAACCACTAGGTCAGCTCAAGTTGCTCCTAGTCCTAGTAAAAGAGTAAGCATAAGAAAATGAATTTCTTTTATCAATAGTCAAAATATATTATCCTTGCATACCAAATATAATAGAAAACCCAAAGACATATTTTATCTCGAAATAAGTATGTTCATTTACAATCCTATGGTATCATTAAAAATATTTCTAAAAATAAAAGGCAACAATGTATAGACCAATCTATATCACACCAGTGCACGAGAGATGACTAAATTGACTATATCAATATTTACCTAGGCCAAACTTCTTATCTTCAGATTCCATGTATCACTCTTCCTTGGAAGAATGTAGCATTATAACTGCAATCATAAAACCAAGAGTACAGAGATTACCATTCCACGACACCATACTTTTTCTCTATCTTTTATAATAATGAAAAACTAAAACTTTCCTTCATAATGAAATGAACCTTTTCTTCAATTCAAGAGATAAAAATTAAAAAAGACAATCTAAACCGAAAGGGCTAGAATCCATTGCCCATAATTTAAAGGAAAAAATAAGGCCGGTAATTTTGTTTTTTGTTTTTGAAATTTAAGCCTACAACAACTACCTTACCATAGGTTTTTTCTTACTTGGAAATCTACATCTTACTTATATTTAAGAAACAAAAAAAAAAAAGAAAGAAAAAGTAGCTTCCAAAAACTTGTTTTTATTTTAGAGATTTGGTTAGTATTCACATACTTTCTTTAGGAAAGATGGATACATCGTAGGAAAGATGGATTGTTTCAAAAAGAAAAAAAAAACCAAATGATTATCAAGCAGGGCTAAGTCAACAAATTTTGAGCTTTCCTGGGTAATAAAGCATAAACGTGCATAACTTCATTGGACAAACTCATAAACAGAAAAATATATCAGAGAAGTTACAAAGTTACATATGGATATGCTATCACTTAATGATTCTAGAGGAGAAAGTGAAACTTAATACAACATGTAGAGTAATTGGTTCGCTAGAACAATTCTAAGATAAATATTTTTTAAAAAGAAAATCGG
>JBBMEF010000001.1:7454141-7483374 GCA_037832685.1 Sicyos baderoa | reverse complement strand
AGTATCCAAAACAAAACAACACAACTCGAACGGGACCCTATCTAAAAACATAGAAACAAAAGACAAACCTCGGCGGCGAAGAGTAGAGGAGACGCAAACAGACGCCGGAAAAGAAGGCGTTCTTTTGTAGATTTAATGTCTCTTTTTCTTTGGCCTTCCAAAATAAAGTCACCATCACATGGAGGGCCCCACCACCGAACCTTTGCAGAGCTGACCTGCGCTCAATGAATCGACCACTGCAGACGCGCCTCCAGGCTTCAGCCATTGGTTTTTTTTTTTTTTTTTTATATAACCTTTTATAATTATTATTGAAAGTTTTACATGTATTAGTTTTGTCCTCTTTCGTCATTTTACCTTTATACCATTTTTTACAGTATTTAAAATTAAACTTGACCTAATTCTAAATATAAAGAATACAAACTTTCTTGCACCCTTTTCCAGGTTTTCTGTTCCAGTGATTTCTGCACCTTTCCTAAACCTTAAACCTACTCTCAAACTTACTTCGACACGCAACACAAAGGGGCTCTTGAGAGGATGGGTGGGTTGAGTTGAGATGAGAAGATAAGTGAAATAATTTTATGTTTGGAGGAAGGAAAGAAAATATAAAATTATGTTTGATGTGATGGAAAGAGAATGGTTGAAGTTTTTATTTAAATAAAGAAATGAATATTAATAATTTTTTAATAATAAAGTTAGGTTTGATGCGATAGAAATGAATTGTTGAAGTTTTTATTTAAATAAAAAAGTAAATATTGAATAGTTTTTTAATATTTTAATATTTAAATAGAAATGTGGTGCCCACACGTGGTTGGGTAGGAGTTAGAAGGACTTATGAAAGTAATGGGGCAAACATGGAATAGAAAACAAGTCAACCCGACTCCACAATTTGTCCATGGGACAAACATGCCCATAAGGTATAAAAACATTTATAAAGAGGATAGAAAACATTGTTAAAGTGAATACATATAAAAATGAACTAATACATCTAGTGAGTTAATAAAAACTCTTAAATGGGTTCTCTAAAAAAAAAAGAATTATATTTTTAAGAGTTATTTTAAATTTTGAATAAAAATTGTACGTTTAAGTTTGATGTCTAGGCTAATATGGTGGAACATAGTATGTGATTTTAAAAAAATTATAGAAAATTAGTTACGTCATTGTAGATTTAACTTTCAAATTGTTTGTGGATGTCTCTTTTCAAAAAAAAAATTGTCGTCGGATATCCCATATTACACAATTTAACCATTATTTATTTTTTTTATTTTTTTTAAAAAATACCAAGTTTTAAAAAGCAGAAGGGTGCAAAACCTACTTTGAAATTAGTATATTTTCTTTTGTGAAACCAGAGCATTCATAAATGATAGAAAAGTATTGTTAGATTTAAAATATTAAAAATAATAATAATAAATATATGAAGTGTTAATTTGATGAATAATTTTAAACAGTTATAATTTTTTATTCTATAAATACCTCAACTTAAGATGACTGGAGGCTCGAAATTATGTTTCATAATATGATTTTTTTTTTTATTATTATTATTATATTAGTCACTTTAACTCATAATTTCAAAAATTTTGTTTTTTTATATCGGTGATTGGTTGGGCCAATTTTCGCCCTCCTCGACTAGTGTCACGAGACATCCATACAACATTTGGATGCCAACAAAATTCGTAAGAAACATACTTTCAATATAACTGACACATGAATAACTAATTTTTGATAACTTAATTCGCCTAATATCTTTTAAGTTTTAAGTACTTGATTCACCAATAATTAAAATTTTAAAATCATATAGACCGAATTCTATATTTCTCAAAGTAGAGGGACTAAACCGTAGTACATGAAATCATGAAAATTAAAGTCTAACGTTCTTCCATCTATATGAATTATAGGAATTAAACTTATATTTTACCCTTAAAATAATGAACTCAAATCTCTAGATATACTAATAAATAAAGGCTCGTTATTTGGTTTTTAGTTTTTAAAATGCCTATTACAACTAATTTACTATATGTTTTTCGTACTTAGATATTAACATCTTACATATATTTTTAAAAATGAAATTAAAATTTGGAAGAAAAAAATAGTTTTCAAAAATTTGTTTTATTTTAGAAATTTGGTTAAGATTCACTACCTTCTTGAGGAAATATGAATATATTGTATAAAAAATAAAACACATTCCAAAGAAATTGAGTAAAAATAAATTTAAATTTTAAAAACCAAAAATTAAAAATTAAATAGTTATCAAACGAGTCTAAATTATTTGAATAGTTTAATAACTAAGTCAATCAAGCATAAAATAATATCTTTTTAAAAAATTAAAAACAAAAATAGACAACCCAAAATCTTAGAATAACTATTTGATTTTTTACATTTGAAATTTAAACTAATTTGCACACAAATTTTCTACCATGAATTTCATCTTTTCTTTAGCAAATATGTAAAATTAAAAATAAATGGATTACCAAACAATGGACATTAGACAGTCTTACAAAATTGAAAGTTAAGTCTCAAGTGGACAGTGATGCTAAAAAAATTCAATGCTAATTAACCAATACTTAAATATAGTTAACTTGCCTACCAACTAAATTTTGCCATAGCATACAAAATGTCTACTGATTTACATAACTTCAATGAAATTTCATTCATGAAAATGAAGATGAAAAAGGTTAAAATAACGTTTTGATTTATAAACCAACTTTTATGTTCAATTTTAAATCTTATATTTTTATGTTTGTTTCAATTTTAGTCCATATATTTTCAAATATCTATTGAAGATTTTGGGATGTGAAAACTCATGGGTGAAGTTCTAAGGTTAAAACACTGTAGCCAACAAGCATTGTTTGGTGATAAAGCAGCAATCTCTAACCAAACTCATGTGTTAAGATAACTCTTATGAAATTTATACTATGGCCAACTTTAAGAGGATTTATATTCTTTCCTAATACATTTTCTTTCCATGGAAACTTGAATATATTACAAAATGTTGAAGTTTCTATTCCTCACAATACATTATTTGATAAGTAATACATCTTCTTTCCTAATAACAAATTACTTCAAAAAAAAATCAGATGACCAATCAATTCCGCTATAATCCTATTTGTTAGGATCTCACAAATATCCCACATTCGAAAGTGGGAAAGTCCAACATCAATATAAAAGAAATATGGGTTACTCCCCTCATTACCAATTGGTTTTGAGGTGGAACCCCATATTCTCTAATATGGTATCAGAGTCCATAAAGCCCAAACGGGTATTCGATCCAATAAAATAAAATTGAGATCCGATTGGTGAGCCCAACATCAATATAAAAGAGATATGAGTTACTCTCATCATTGCCAAATTGGTTTTGAGGTGGAACTCATATTCTCTAATACTATTCTATTCATAACATTGAATTAATGGTGTATGTCTACACAGACTTTGTTACCTGATTAGTGTTGCCATCAAAGTCATGATTAGTGCAGCCATAATAGAATGAAATGGGTTAGCACTTGATGCCACACCAGAGAACTTGAATCTCTGAGATTGATCCCTGCGGAAAAGAAGAAATAAGAAAATATTTATTTTACGAAAAATATATGGAATAGATATGTTACTGATGCGATGAAATATACAAAAATAAAGAGAAGAAACTCCGAGCTAAAGGAAGTTGCATATAAATCTTCCAATTAGTCATTGTCTAACTAATATGAGATTACTTTGTTTGTATATGTAAATACAAGTTCTTTTGGATGAAACAAAAAACAATAAATTCACGAAGGCATAAGTTCAGAATAGACAATATCATACAAATGCGGAAATCTTCCTCATTAGATGTAAAGTATGGGGAAGAACAATGCCTATAATTCTATCCAAATCGTGGGATGTTTCGATTCTTAACCAACCAGATAGGTAAGTTTTTAAGGAATTTTTAAGATGCCATATAACAAATTCTCACTTAATCCAATAAGAAAATGATAGGCTATTACAAACAAGAAGAGAAAGAGGTTACCAACTTACTTTTGCAAGGAAGAAAGAAGACCACAATATATAGTATTATCAGGCATGGTTATCTCACTTTTGTCAACCTCTGGATTCACAACACTCACATAAAGTTCTTGGCCCAAATACCACGAGTCGAGATTTTCGGAACGCAGGTTCCATATGCCAGCATTGTCAAGGGACACTAGAACTGCAGTCCAAGCTCCAGGAAATACCTTCAACCACAAAAGATGTGAGTCCGCTTACTCACTCTCACTAGAAGCATCTATGTAGTATTAATCTGGCTCAATAACACACCATAAACCATTTGACAACAAGGTGGGAATAAAGCATGGAATCTCAATACTATATTACTCATGAAAATATAATTCATTCCATTAAAAGTTTGGATTATTTTGCCCCCTTTCACATGTATTCCTAGAATTCAGCTATTAAAGACTTGGTTTGATAACATTATTTCTTTTGGTTTTTACTTTTTTTTTTAATTATATCATTTAAACAATTATGTGTTCTTTTCTTTGAATGGAAAGATTTGAGCATTTTCAAAAATTGAGAATAGTGCTTCCCCCTCATCCTCCTTTGTTTAAAACCCCGTTTTCACTAAAAAAAAAAAAACAGGCCTACACAAAATAATAGCAACAAATGATAATTACACAGAAAGAACTCTAATCGAGAATAATTAAAAACAACCAATGAGGGAGATAGGGATCTAAATGAACTTCTTTTTATATTTATTTGCAACTTTGGATTTCAGTTACATTAGGAAGATAATTATAATTTTCTGATCCATTATTTTTCCATATATTCTCTACTTCAGTTAGCTTGTTCCTTCTACCATTATGTTTTCATACAAAGCTCCAAGCACATGCTTCACAGAAATCTTCTAATTTTTTGTTTCAAACAATTTATGTTTCTTCCCTCCGAACAATAGATTAGAATCATTAGATGTACTAGTTTACCTGTGTTGTGCAGCGGGCAACACCGTCCCACTTATTGTATGTCCCTCGGCTATTGTCAGTCCACACTCCAAAATCCATGCTGCAAGATATACAGGGAACGTTTTAGTTAAATTTGAAGTCCTAGAAATTAGCAAAAGGCAAAGGTTTTTAAAATTCAATATACTCACCCAACAACAAAAAATGCGTAGCCATCCAAATGATAGGTCTGTACATTTTTGTCATTGTTTTGAAAAATAATCTCCATAAAACCTTTGAAAGTGCCATTAATCAAAGAAGTGTCAAGTTTTGGTGGCCTATCCATCATTCTAGTTGGAAAATCTAGTTTGTAGACGCCTGGGATGTTAAATTGTTGGGCATGCTTGAGAGGAGTTGAGGGTGCAAAGTATGATAAGCCATTGAGTGTCCTTCGCCACTTCCCATTTATAAGCTCTGCAGGTCGGTTTAGTATCACATACACATCTGTGACAGTGATTTCACCATACTTGAATGATCCCTGTGGATTTGGTCGAGCCGCACCGGCAGAAACATTCCATCTAATCATAAAAATACTTAATAACATAAGACAACCATGAAAACATTGCACGCACGCGACGAAAAGGAAACAAGACTTGAGAAAACAGAACTCTTACACTCCATCAATGGCTTTCTTCATTTTTAAAGCTAAGAAAACTGAGTCAAGAACTTGTACGTTAACCACCGTAGATAAATTAATATTGACACCATTTCTAGTCCTAGAGACAAAATAACATAAATCATATTCACCTTGTGTTGGTATTTTTTTCTTTTCTTTTAACAGACTTTGTTTCCTTTTTCCTTTTCTTTTTGTTCGTTTTAAGGAAATAGGAAAGGTATCTTGTCAACAAAAAGAACATGTACTTAATTACAACCTTATCGATCTTGCTTGATTCATTGAGAAAAATGTGTCCAGTTCATTAGGAGGATCAGGAAGAGGACCTGAAGCCGGTCCCTGAGAATTAGAGTAGTGCAGGATAGCCACTCCAGCAGTTCCAGCCGAAGATGGCGAATTAAGAAATCTAGAACTGGCAACAATGTAGTAATCAGTGCTAGCATTTTGGTCCATTGTTACCAAAAATGAGTATGACTGACCCACATGAATATCCATGTTTTCATAAGCCTGCTGAACTGTGTATGACCCTTCAGTCTCAACCAGAAGCAGGTTATGATTTTGTATTCTGAAATTCAAGCTTGTTGAGATTCCAATATTGTGCACTCGAAGGCGATATGTTTTCCCTGGTTAAAATTAATAATTAAAAGAAATTAGCCATCAATTAATATACAAGAGAAATGTTAATTACACACAAACTAAAGCTTTCATATACACAAGTTTATGCTATATGATCACTTACGAAAGAATTGAAGATGGTCTTTTGGTGCGAGAACCAAGTGTCAAATCCTATGCTGAAGTCATTTTACAGCTAATGAGAAATAGTGTGGGGAAATCATAAAATAATATATAGTTTGTATCCTTTGGATAAAGATTTTCAAGGAATAGTATTTTGTCTCCTTTAAATTCACCTTGATTGAGAAGATCAGTTTTTATTGCTTGGTTGGTTTCATAGGAGAGTTTAAAGACCATAAACATCATCCAAAGCTCATCCACTTTTTATTTTCATTTTCCTTGATGAAAGTTAGTTTCTTATACAAAAATATATATACAAATAATAATAATAATAATGTGTTCGTAAAAGAAAAAGTCATGAATTCAATCAAATATTAAAAGAAAAATCCATGGAAAGAATGCAACTTACCAAGTTCAACGTTTATTGTATGAAAAGGAATGCCATCAGAAACAAGAGCATTATCGAAGCGGAAAGGACCTTCGCCATTAATGAGGATGCCATCCGGAACACCAAGAGGAATCCCATCCTCCACATTCTTCCTTAATTCCTATGTTTTGCATAATCAAACATAAAACCAAGAAAGGAAAAGCAATTTCAGGTTCAAGCCTTTAGCCGACGTCATTAGCAAAACCAATAACCAATCAGACTCAAGAGTCAAGACTAACCTTGTGATTCTTAGTATACCAATCACTAATAAAGATTGTGATGTCTCCATCTGGCACCGAAAAAGGCAATGGTATAACATCTCTGTTATTTATGGTGATTCCCCCGTATCCACCAGCCGCTCGCTGAAAGTTCAAGGAAGGGAAGTAAAAGAAACTCCCTATCTGATCTTTGACCTGAAACTGATATGTCCAGTTCCACCCAGCAGGGATTGGACAATTAGTCCCAGAAACACCATCTTGCCATGAATTTTTTCTCTGTTGTAGACCGTTCCTGAATTAAAATGACAACAAATTACTACAATTTTCTTTTGTTAAATTACAATTTTTCATCTTTATGCTTAAAAAAGTTACAACCTGCTTTAAGTTTTGAATGTTAAATTTATGTAGTCTTTACAGTCTAGATTATGATGTGACATGCTAATCAAAATAAAGCTCAATGATTTGGGCGAAATAAAGTCAACTAAATGATAGACAAACCAGGAAATAAATACACAATCAAACAAAAGAAAGTGTCATATACAACAAACCTTCTTTTTGAAGCAGGGTATCAAATTATACTTCATGCCAGCACATTATTTCATCCGATTGCCTGTCTTTTACTATTTGTATACCAGATCATGCTAGCTTGCCAACATTTTTTTTAATATGCATGATGTATCATTGTTGAATTAAAGGTAAAAAATTTCGAAAGACAGTTTTTTTTTAAAGCACTGGACTAAAAAGGTGGAACTGACAAATTTAAAGTGTTGTATAACTTAACCATACGTTTTTTCAATCACTTTGATGAATGTAGTTCATTTCATACCATGTCAGAAGCAAAGGCTCGTCAATGTCATTTTTAACATTAACGACAACATTCCAATTCGTGGTGACATTGAGAACAGGACCAGGAAACTGACCGTTAATCCCAATGACCTGCCAGTAACATTACACAAAATATGAAGTCAGTAAAAAGACAAAAAACATCTCGTAATTTGCAGTAACAGAATCTGAATATGTTCATGAATTACATTCCAATAGATACTCAACATATTTCTACAAAGCCATAAGCTCTTATGACTTTTCGTCGGTTGCACTTAAATGTCCCATACGAATCTTCTCGTTCCTTGATCAACGTGGGACTTTGGTCATAATTCCAACATACAAAATAGTAGAAACGTGGAATTCCCTCAATCGAGGAATATAAGAACAACTACCTAAATCCATAAGAAGTAGTTAAATTATAACTTTAGTATTCATCCTCTTCTAGACTTGAATTCAATTTCCTCCCAATATTTTTAAAGTTTTGATTTAATCCAAATTTAGACTTGGTTTCATTTAGGTACTAATGGCTTAGTTAAACTTCACAAATCATTCCTAATCGTCTTTCTACATACTTTTCATTTCTTTTATATCCATGAGTGTTTAAGTCATCTTACACCGGGGTGTTTGGGCCACCAAGAATAAGGGAGGAGAATGAGAATGGGGATGATTCCCCGTGTTTGGGCCACCCACCGAGAATCATTCCCCCCATAATTTTCCAAAAATTACTTTTTTGATTCTCCTCTTAACTACATTTTATTCTCTTTCCAACAACTTTTCATACATCACATTACTATTTTTCACTCTCATCATATTTATTATTTTATTTTTCCCATAATTATTATTTTTATCCTAACCACAAATAATCATTCTCTCATAATCATTCCCCTCCTTATTCTCCTCCTCATTATGATTACTCCGGTAATCATTACCATTCCCCTTGCCTCAAACACATCCACACACTTTGACTATACTCAAAGCACATACCGTTGACCCTATAATATTTTTTAAGAAAAATCCATAGTAAATTAATTGTGGGCGACCATTATAGATTGAACTCATAATTGTCACTTAGTTGCTTAATACTCTTCTTGACCACTCCATCCTGATTTTTTCTTCCATTTTTTTAGTGAGCTAACACAGCAACCAAAACTTTACACGAAACCATCCGAATTATACACAATTAGAAACTACATGAATCAAAATCACAGCAACCAAAATATCAGCGAAAAGCAGCAGAATAGTGAGAACAACGAAAAATGCTGGAAATCCAAAAATTAGAGAAGAAAAATGAGAAGAAACCTTCTGTTTGAGTCCGAGTGGAGAGGCGGAGATGTAGGAGACAGTCCAGTCGAAGAAGACGTAGGGATCACCGGCGAGAGCCGTTCTTTGGAGGCAAAGGAGAAGAACGGCGACAGTGAGGGAAAGTAAAAGGTTGAAGAAGCGAAGCCATGGCATTGGGGATTGAGCAGCTCTCGAGAAGATCCAATCCAATTGCGAGTGGAGAAGGGACAACGCGGATTGCAGAGAGAACCATTTTCACATGGGGATTTGAGAAAAAACTTATTTTCTCAATGGGTCCCCCAACGGTATTCTCTAAATTATCCAATATTCTTTAAAAAAAAAAAATGAATTTCATCGATAATGAATAATAGTTTTAGTTATGAGAAATATTTAGGTCATGTCCGGGCATGACCTAAATATTAATGTTCACACATGTAGTCTAATATGGGTCACAAATTTCTTTTTTTTTTTTTCTCTTTTTACTTTTTGAATTTAAAATAAAGTAAAATATAATGTATTTTGATGGATATTATTATTTAGGTTATGTCCGGGCATGACCTAAATATTTTTCTTTAGTTATTATATTGAGAAGAATTCTGATATTCTTATATAATATTGAATGGAATTTTAGTGATTTTTTCTATTCTTTTTTATATATATACATCAATATTGGAGGAATGAATATTTAAACTTGTAATCTCATGGTTACTAAATTATTAGAACTATGTATTTATCGACAAACTTAAGTGATTTTCAAACCTTTCTCAATGTGTATTTAAAAAAAAAAAATAGTTATTAGGTTGATCTTTTTATTCTTCAATCAGTTTTAAATTAAACTTATAAACCATACTTCCATTTATAGTTTATATTTTTTGAATATTCATTGAATTAGTTTGTTTTTTGTTTTTTATAAATTAAAATTATAAATAATATTTTCATTTTGTATTTATAATAAAATTCAAGTCAGCCTTTTAAAACTATTTTTTTTTAGAGAAAAAAAACACACAAATATTTTAAGAAAAACAAACGAATAAAAATTCAAATATTCGTTAAAAAAAACGTGTTTAAAAAAAAAAAAAAAACGAATAAGAATTCAAATATTTCTCCATACGATATATATTAACAAAAATCGAATGGATGAACAGCTCAAGTGTAGGGCATAGTGAAATTCTGTGCGGCAAAGCTAATCTTTGATTCTTTTTTAATAGAAGAAAAAGTGGAACACTTTGGACAAATCATTCAACCACTCATCTTAAAGTTATTCAATTGAATATTTGGGTGTGACAAATTAAAGATGCAGACTTTACTTTAATAGAGACAAATCAAATTGTTGATCCATTTAACCATTTCCTATTTTTATTTCTAATTTCTAATATTTTATTTTCGGTTTTTTTATTTTACAAAATAAAAAACACATACATTTGAAAAAATAAGGGAATTGTACTAGATAGTCTAATTTTGCAAAATAATTACAGATTTAGGCAAATTTGAAATTTTTTGCATCCATAGTCAAATATACGGTATAAATAATATTCATCGTACTATGGTATGTATTAGTTATTCAGTATAAAAAGTATTACTCTATACCGTATATTTGACTATGATTGCTAAATTTTTTAAAATTTACTTAGTGTTGTAAATATTTTATCAATTTGGTCTATTCCTACAAAAACTTCTTGAAATAATTAGTTTTCTGTTTACTAATAATAATTTTAGTTTTTAAATACTTTTATATTATTTGAGAGTATGAATATGCTCTTTTAGTGTTGAACTCTTTATTGTTCCTTCCTAACATTTTTACAAAAAAGTTGTCATCTTTTTAGAAGAGGTCTTAAAAGGTTTTGAATAAAAAAAAAAAGTTCTTTTTTTCAAAATAGGTGCCCATATGGGGGTAGTAGTGTACTCAAATAGTATACAAGTTAAATTTCAATTTATAATTAGTAAAGTTTAATTGAAATACAATCAATTAATCAAACTAACATATCACTCTTCTTTTCAATGTTCGAAATGGAGATAATAATTTTAACGAGAATGGACACAAGGATAAACCTTAACTCATAATGCTTAGTCCAAACGTTTTTAATTAGGGGCTCATATCATCATCATATATATATATCCCTTTATTTTTAAATTATCATCATACAAATCCTTTCTCTTGCTTGTTCACCAACCTTAATGATAAGATACATGTGTGGGAGATAAAGTGTAGTACAAAGCAAGTAACAATCTTTTTCTCAAAATATATACAATTTTTTTATGATTGTTCAAATTAAAACATTTTACATTATTATAAGAATTCATCAACGGTTAATATTCAGTTTGATAACCATTCCTGTATTTTTATTTTTCAAAATCAAGCTTCGTTTTTTTAAAGGGAAAATTGAGCTTTATCCACATATAATTCTTTTTTGTTATATTACATACATTTTACACCATGTGAAAAAAACAAATTTTAAGGCTAAAAAAAACAGTTTCTAAGGTCTGGTTTGATTCATTTTATTTAAGCTTTGAATAATTTGGTTGGGCGTAATTGCTTAAATAGGAATTTATATTTATTTTAGCAAAATAAGAGATCTGAAAAATATATACACATTGTTTAAGCTAATATCTAAACATAGAAACTTCATTGTGATAATTACTTCTAACAATAATTCTTTTCCCAAAAATATAAACAATTTTGTTTTTTAATTAAAAATATAAACAATTCTTGAAAAGGTAAGTTTATCTAATTGTCCATATAAATTGTTGAAAGTACCATTTTAAAAAAATAAAACTCTATAATTATTGTCATCTCAAATTTTGGACATTCAATATTCCTCTAACTCTATATTTTTTTTAATTTAATTATTAAAAATATATTTTTTAAAAGCTAAATACCATATATCAATTTTTTTTTTCTTTTAAAGAATCACCGTATAAGTTTTGTGAAATTAATGTACTAGAAAAAAATTGAATAGTTTAGACTATTTTTATTTCTGTAAAAATTTGGACTTTATCACCGATAGATCAATTTTTAAATAAAATAAAATAACAGATTATCTTCACTCTTTTTAGTAGCCAAAAATATCTTAAATGGATGAATTTTCAAATTTTATTTTAAATAATCATAATTTAACCAATAATGGAATAATGGTCCCTCCTATTTCTAATCCTATCTTTATATGTCGATTAATGATTAATGAGAAGAGGTTCATATTCTATTTTACTGTTTAAGAATATTATAGGAATAAATCTCTAAAAAGTGTATGTCAAATGCATATTTGTTAATCAATACAATGTTTGCTAATCTTATAATTATGATAATACTTTTTACAATTTCTTTACTACAAGTTTTTAAACTTTCAAAATATATTTTTTAGTACTTACACAAATAAATTAAAAAAAAAAAAAAAATCTACCATAACCACTCTAGTTATTTTGTCAACTTCCTTCCTCAATTTAATTCAAAATATGATATATTTGTTTTTTCTTTCTTCCCGATATTTAACTTGAATTAAAATGTATGGAAAAAGATATTATATAGCTTCTTGGTAAAGAAAGATTGGTGAATTAGTAGAAATTAAGATAAAATATTGCAATACTGCTCTAAATTCATATTTAAATTAAAAAAAAGCCTTACCCTGTCTTGTCATTTTCTCTAGTCATTTGTTTGCGGCAGCTTCAGCGGAGGCGGCCGAGTTTCAGTCCGAGCAGTGTCGGCTACTCTAAGTTTTTTCTTATGTTTCTGCCGACAATATAAAAGTTAACTTATTGATAATCTAAAGGTAAAATAATACAAATTATATTTTTCACGTTGTCACGAGTAAAATCAAGGACTCCACGATTGACCATATATTCTACAATCTTGCTCGGGATTCGTTCTAAATATTATAAAATTGTGAGTAATTAATTATAGATTAATAGAATTAGAGAATAGAAAGTTAATATAACAAATATGATAAACTAGTTACCTCTCAGTGTAAAAACATGAAATGCTTCCACAAAAATATCATAATTAACAGAGGTACAAGGAAACTTAGACAGGTGACAGCAAAAGTAAAATCGGTTACAACCTTCTGCCTCCTTCTCTCACTCTGGTTCTGATCCTCCTCCTGCTTGAAGATCAACGGTTGTCTCCTCCTCCCACGCGAAATAAACCACTATATCCTCTTCCCATTTGAAGATTAACCCTCCGACTGAAAAATGGGTTAACCTAGCAACTAAATTATCGGCAAAAAAGTTGTGGATTACTCTCTGCCAACCATCTATCACTTGAGATTGTTGGTATATAAGAAGAGGCTTGTAGATCCATACATTTAATATGGGTTAACGTTATGCCCTATCTATGTATAAATTCACTAGTAAAAATTGGGACAACGGTGAGGACCTTGAATTTTTTTAAAAAAAAACACGAAGTAATTTATGACTGTAGAAAGGTGACTGACATTCATTCTGCCGGTCTCAAATGCACATCGGTGACGGTCTGATTTGTGGATTATTCTCTACCAACAATCTATCATTTATTCTGCCGGTCATAATAGGTCCGACTCTATTATAACCGGATATTGAATATCATCTATGACCGACCGCAAGTCATAATAGACGCTAATCACCATTCTTCCTGTAACTTTCGTATTCCCCCGCCCACTCGAGTTCGAGCATGACAAGCGTCAAATCTATTTTCCTTAAATTTTTTCTCTCCTCCAGTTGTTATCTTTGTTTCTTTTATATTATATTATATTATATATATATATATTACTCTTTATTTTATTTATATAATTCAACTTTTATAATTATTATTATTTTATTTTTTGTGTGAAAATTTACTATTATTATTGTTTTTTTTTTACAAGTACTATTATCATTGTTAGTTCCTCTTTTCTCTTCATTATACTTTTAATTTTATATAATTTTTATTCATTAGTCTTCACCTTTTCTTTATATATATATACACGTATATATATACTTTTAATATAAACATTATTTTTTGTATCTCAAAAAAAGAAATGATATTTTTTTTTTTAACCAGTTTTTCTAAGTATATTTTCATTTTTCCGTACATTTTTTATTGCTTTTTTTTAAAACAAAAAATATATATATATTTAATTATTTATCAAACTCTAATTTTGTAAGTGCCCGACTCATCGCTAGCAAAGATATTGTCCGCTTTGACCCACTGACCTCACATATTTGCTTCTCTCCGTATGAGGAAAACGCGTCTTGTTAGGGAAAGGCGTCCACACCCCTTATAAGGAGTGCTTCGTTCCCATTTCTAAACGATGTGAGATTCCCCTATGGGTTTCCACCTCCCCTTAGAGGTCCAGCGTCCCAATGGACCTGTCACACCGGCCCGATGCCTGGTTCTGATACCATCTGTAACAGCCCGAACCATCGCTAGTCAATATATTGTCCGCTTTGGCCCACTGGCCTCACGGGCTTGCTTCTCCCCCTATGGGTTTCCACCTCCCCTTAGAGAATGAAGCACTTCTTATAAGGGGTGTGGACACCTTTTCTTAGCAAAACGCGTTTTCCCATTGGGGGAGAAGCAAACCCGTGAGGCCAGTGGGCCAAAGCGGACAATATCTTGGCTAGCGATGGGTCGGGGTGTTACAATATCATTTTTTGGAAGTTTAAAAACTTCCATCCCACAACAACGAAAACACATGTGCACATGATTGACATTTACCTCATAATAAATGCGGCAGTTTTTTTCATTTTTCTTTTTTCTTTTTCCTACCAAAAATTGAAAGCAACTATTCATCTTCCGACGACGACGACCGAGTTTTTGTTCTCAGAAGCACGATTTCCTACCAGACCTTCCAATCTTTTGCACATTTTGAACAATACGGTCATTTCACTAGCGACGCCGTTATAATCTTCTTCTTGTTGTTTTCTTGTCATGTTCATTTTTGTTTTGACGCCGCATGAACATACCATTTAGGGCTTTACAGACCTTCCGAGATCGACGGTACAAATTTGGTATAATTCATCTCACTGACCATCATGTGCAATACGGAGGGGAATGCTTGTTGAATCTACAATGCATTTAAACCACACGTATAAACTGTACGGTATAAATTTATGTTCAGTGTAAACAAACGATGCTTGTTGAACCTACAATGCGTATAAAACACATGTATAAACTATTCATGTTCACCATAATGTATGTCATGTTGTTCAATTGTTGAAAAACACACGTATACGCACTGGCCACCATATGCAATACGGAGAGGGATGCTTGATGAACCTACAATATGTTTAAACAATACGTGTAAACTATACCGTACAAGTTGATGTATGGTGTAATAAAACAATACTTACTAAATCTATATAGTATGTATGATGTTCAATTATTGAAGAAACAAAAATGATAATTTGTACGAATGGAAATACAGTGTACATTAAAGAGTCTTCAAAATAAATATGAAATATTAGTTTCTATACGGTATAATACATCATGATGTAATGAACATATTGAAACCGTAATAATTGAGAATGAAAAGAAATGTGAGTAAAATGAACAAATTGAAAAAGTAATAATTGAGAATGAAAAGAAACTAAAAAGCATATACAGAAAAGTACATATCATACTCTATTGATTGTGACATATCTGAATATGAGTGTGGACAATTGAAGAGTAGGATGCCGCTTTCTTTTCCAAAAAAATACATAAAAAAAATCTTGGAATAAAGTCCCCAATAGGTGGCGCAGTGGTTGAAGACTTGGGCTTTGAGGGTATGCTCCCCTCAAGGTCTCGACGGGCATGATTACCTTATTAAAAAAAGAAAAAGACACAATTAATATTGTCAAGGGATTAAAAATTAAGATTAACATTTATGTTCACCAATTAAAGTTCAATGAACAAAATAATTAGCGATGAAATGATAACGCTTTAAACGAAATTTATGGCCCGTTTGGTAACACTCCCGTTTCTTGTTTCTTTACTTTTTAAAATAATAAATAAGAATGTGTTTGGTAACCGTTTCTGTTTCTTGTTTCTTAAAAAAAAAACAAGAAACAGAAACAAACTTGTTTGGTAACCATTTCTTGTTTCTAGTTTCTTTTTATTTTTATTTTTTTTTAATCTTTAAAAAAATGTAGCATGCTTTAAATTATATATATATATATATATATATATATATATAAATTATAAGAATCTCTTCAATAAAAAAAATCCAATAAATCTTACTGTGATAACAAAAAATTTGTAACTAATACACATATTATAAAAGTTTAAAATTAAATTATAAATAAATAAAGTCAAATAATATATAAATACCCATATTAAACATTTAATAAAAATTATATATCTATACTAAAATTAAGAAATAAAATAAAAAAATCTAAAATTTATGTAACTATCAAATTTAATGTGTTTGATTGATTTTATATATATATATATATATATATTTGATTTTTCTTGAACTTTTGTTATATGTAGATTTTTTTTATATATAACAAAAGAATTAAAATAATAGATGAATATATATTTGACTGAATTAAAATTTAAAAAGTTGATTTTTAAAAATAAAAACGGAAGGAAAAAGAAAACATAAAAAAAATAAATGAAAGGAAAAAAAAAAGAATCACCTGTGATTTGAACCTGGAAAGTTAGGGAGAAAGTAATAATACATGGATCATGGTTGCCAAAAAAACATTTGCATAAATATTATTTATGATGATAATTTTTTTTTTTTATAAAAAAGCATTAGTACATAAATATTATTTAAAGTTTTTATATTTTTAGAATTTTCTATCCTTTCAACTATTTAAGAAATTTATATTTTTTTAAAAATTATTATATTTTAAATTAATAATGTAGAAATATAAATATCATTATTTATAAAAATTATATTTAAAAAATAATTAAATAATATTAATATTATATTTTTAGAAATTAAAATTATTTATAAATACATATTTGACTAATTAAAATTAAAGCATAAAATAATTTAGAAATTAAGATTTCAAAAAAGAAAAAAAAAGGTTAAAAACATACCTAAGTTTTGAACCAGGCCCAGAATTATAACAGGTACTATCATTGACCATCATGCCAAAAGTACATTTTATTAATAACATGACTTTTGTAATATAAATCCACATTAAAATATAGAGAAACATGGAGAGAAAACAAGAAACGGGAACGTTATCAAACGGGTCCTTAATAAATTCAATCTTTAAAGTTGAAGATTTCAATCATTTTGAGTTCAAAAAAGAAGATTTCAAACATTTCCATTTCCTAATTGAAAAAATATATGTTTAACTAACTATTTTCAAATTGATATCAGCTTTCACTAAAAAAAAATATATGTTTAACTATCTGCACTCAAATGGACTCTCAACTCAAGTCTCATCCCACCAATCACTTCGTCCTCTTTATTTGATGTTTCTTAGCGTCAAAGTTCGGGCTGGATCTTCTTTTCTCAAAGCATAAATTATATATAAAAAAAGTATGTTACTTTTTGTAATATTTGTAAGGGTTTTTGCCGAAATAGATCAAATTAATAAAATATTTATCATATTAGTCAAATTTGAAATTTTTTAATAATCATAGTTAAATATACTATATAAAGTAATACTTTTTATACTGAATAACTAATACATAATACAATATGATGAGTATTATTTAAACGGTATATTTGACTATGAATGCAATTTTTTTCAAATTTACCTAAATCTGTAATTATTTTGTAAAATTGGACTATATAATACAATTTCTCTATTAGCTATCAATCTAAATTCATTTTAGCAACCATTATCAATGAACCATCATATGATGGTTTAAGTGGTTAAATAGAGTTTGAGAATGGACTTATGATGATGAGTTTAATCTATAAATAATAATATATCTAAGAATTAATTGTCTATAGGTTTTCTTGACAATATAGTAAAATAAGACGTATGCCAAAAAAAAAAATAGCAACTACTAAGCTTAAAATTGTGCTAAAGAGGATAGAATTAATAGTAAATATTAACCATACAATTTAAATCCGATCACCCTCAAAATTGTCCGATCCAGAAAAAATCATTAAAAGTACTATTTTGATCTTTTACAATTTATATAAAACATTTTTTTTTATATAAATAAATAATATTCAATCAAATTTATAAAATTGTATATTTTTATTTTGAAATTTAGTGTTTTTGAATAAAGTGAGAATCAAATATTGATTTACAATAAGGAAATTGTATTGGATAGTCCAATTTTATAAAATAATTACCGATTTAGACAAATTTGAAAATATTTAGCATCCATAGTCAAATATACAATATGAATAATACTCATCATATTGTATTATGTATTAGTATAAAAAATATTACTTTATACCGTATATTTGATTATGAACGCTAAATTTTTTCAAATATGTCTAATATTGTAATTATTTTATCAATTTGGTTTATTTCTACAAAAACTCCTTATAAAAAATGAGTCAGTGACTTTATGATTTTATTGTTTATTTGTTGGTTGTAAATAGATAGGTACTAAAAAAAAATCTACCATTATTTTATTTTTTCTCGTTTTAAATTAAAAATGAAAAATAGATAAAGTCACACAAAGCATGGCGCGCTAAAACGCGGAGTATAAAACAAACCCAAGGCGTCACTAATTCCCTGCAATTGCAACCCAATAAAAACTCACTGCCAAATTGGAGCTCCAAATTGGACTGCCATGGCGAAAACATGGAGCTCACCAGCCCTTTCAATCGCTCTCTTCTCACTCATGGTATTGGCCAATTCCGCTCTCATTACCGATCTCCCTGGTTTCTCCGGCTCATTCCCTTCCAAGCATTACTCCGGGTGCGGATTTTCGATTCATAGTTTTATTTTGATTTGATTCTTCGTTTCTGTTGATTTGTGGTTTTGAATCTGAAATTCGGTTGGTACGGACTTTGAAGGTATGTGGAAATCGATGAAAAGCACAGGAAGAATCTGTTCTATTACTTCGTCGAATCGGAGAGGAATCCGGTTGAAGATCCGGTGGTTCTGTGGCTCAACGGCGGCCCTGGATGCTCCAGTTTCGATGGCTTCGTTTATGAACATGGTACGCCTCTCATTTTGTTATAATTGCTCTGTTTTGCTTTCCTTCATCGTTTCTGCTGAGTTCAATGCATTTTGGTACTGAGATTTTGAAACGAATGCGAACCGATTGCTGTTTCTTTTGAAGTTAATTTACAATTTTTTTTTTGGTCCTTAACAAAACCATTTTAGTTTTAATTTTTTAAATTTAAGCGAACCGTTGTTTTTTTTTTTTTTTTTTAGATTACAATAATCGGGGGCGGGGAAGACTCGAACCCAAGACTTTAAAGTCATTAGGTGTACAACAATGCCGGTTGAGCTATTACTCCATTGGCACTATTGTCTTTTCTCTTACTTTCATGTTTACATTTTATTTATATTTTAACGAACTCAATCAAATTTGAGAACATAAAAAAATAGCATAAAATTTGTTTTTGTTTTTAAAATTTGGTTAGTATTCAATTATTAAGATAGATACATTACATTATAGAAAAAATTGAATTAATTATAAAAAATTGAATGAAAATAAGCTTAAATGTCCAAAATTAAAAACAAAAAAAAGTTGGGCGTTAATTATTAGGGAATTTGCAATGTATAGCAAATTTCCTATCCTATATTAGAATTATATCAACTTTTTAAAAAAATTGCAAATATAGCACTTTTTTTTATAGACTCTATCGCACTATTGATGAAGTCTATCGGATACTATTGATGAAGTTTATAAATCTGATTTTACTATATTTATAAATATTTTTTAAAAATTACTATTTATTCAATTTTTTTGACTTATTGTAATATACATGTAAATTCCCGTAATTATTATTGTTTTGGTTTTAGGCTAAATATACCAAATGTTCATTTGTTTTTCTTCGCTATTTTCAAATTCGCAGTATTATTCTTGATTTAAATCATTTTATTTACTTTGGACATTAAGACAGAAAAGAAATAAAGCTGGTAAGAAATATCCTTTTATTAATTTCTCCCTTTAAATTATTATGGATGGTGGAAACTTCTTTTTTAATCCAACCATTAGTTTAGCCATCCATGATAACTTCTTGCTATATCTTTTTTTAATCAGACCATATAGCAAGTGAGATTTTGTTCACAATAATAATAATAATTATGTGTCATAAATGTATAGAAATTAAGAAATTATAAATTGAGTCTTACAACTAAATATTGTTAAACTACAAAATGTATAAAAATAAAACATTTATAATTTATAATTTCTTGATAACAAATTTATAATTTGTAGTCGATAAAAGTTAAATATATATTGATTGACCGTTCAACATTAACCTCTAATAAGTATTATTTCATAATTTTTTTTTTGTCTCTCATTTTCTTCTCACCCCTCTCCTTACCGTATCCTCTCTACATATTTTTTCATTTTGTATTTTACACAAATTTATTTATTTTTTTCTATAAACGTTTTCAACACAATACAAATCATTATTATAAACATTTTCATTTTTATCCAACGAATTAAATTGAAATACTTTTATTTTTGTTCTATTTGTTTATACTATTATTTAAATTAAAATTTATATAATTGTAAAAAAAAAAATATATATTTTTATTCCAATCTCTATTCTTCTACGTACCGTTTACCTTTTTTTTGAGGTTTTTTCATGTATAACAAGAATGGGGTAAAAAATTGTATATATACCACATTTTTATCAAAAATTAATTTATAGCAAAATTTAAAGTGATTAATAATCTCAATCACTTAACAAACTTATTGATATCAATCAAATACTGCTGATTGATATCAATCACTTGAAATTTTGATATAAACTAATTTTTATAAAAAAATATGCTATAATTGTAATAGAGGATTCTAAAGTTGTATATAATACAAATTCTTTTTTTTTTCTTTTTAAATATAAACTACAATTATGTATAGCAAATAACTATCTTGTCTTTTTAAGCCTTTTGATTTTTTTTTTTAAAAAAAAAAAAAAAAAAAAAAAAAAAAAACTTTTTTAGCCTTTTCTATTAACTTACATATGTATATTATACATGTTTCAAATATAATAGAAAACACATGTTGAACTAACTAGTTTGTTTTCAAAGGGAAAAAAAACTTTGAAAACAAACTAACTAGTATGGTAATATAAGAAATTTCAAAAATTAAAAATGAAAAACAAAATAATTACAAAATGGACCTAAACAACTATAAACTCAACACAAACTTAGTAACATTAGTTACTAATTTACACGGCCAACGAGAGCATAACTCTATCGGCATCTTATATGACTTAGTAATTATAAAGTTACAGGTTCGAATTCTCCTCCCAAGATTATAGTATCAAAAAAAAAAAATAAAGTTACTAATTCACACTCCTTGCAAATGAGTACGCTTAATAAGTTTAGTTATTCCTATGTCAATTAAGCTTTGATTGACTACTATAGTAAACTATGGCTATGCAAAAATATAAAATGAAATGTTACAGTATATTCAAAACTCTCAAGTTTGAACCCATTGTCAACTTGAAAAAACAAAATGGTGATTTAACATTTATTTTGTTTGGGCCTTTTTTAAAAAGTTATTCTCTGTTTTGTGTTGTGAAGGGCCATTCCAGTTTCAAGCAGCAAACAAAACGGACGGTCTTCCAAAACTTCATCTTAATCCATACAGCTGGTCAAAGGTTTGATTTGATTCGATTTTTCTTCTTTTTCTATAACAGTTTTTTTTTTTTTTTTTTTTTTTTTTTTTTTTTTTTTTTTTATATATTTATATATATATATATATATATATTTTTTAAACTACATAAAAACGTAAGCTCGCAATTGTTTGTTTCTCTGTTATAGGTTTCAAACATCATATATTTGGATTCGCCTGTGGGTGTTGGGTTGTCTTATTCAAAAGATGAATCTGATTATGATACTGGCGATGTGAAGACTGCTCTTGATTCACATAAGTTTCTCCTTCAGGTGTATATTGGGTTCATTTGATAGTGTCCATCTTAACATTTTGAACGGTCTAATTAACTATAATGGATTGACCTAGTGACTTAGAACGTTTTGAAAATCAAAAGTTTACGAGTTCAATTCATGGTAATTTTCTGGACACCCCTTTGTTATAGTGTCTGTTGTGTTGTGCCAGAATAGTTTGTATACGACTATACGTAAACTTGCCCGAATACTCATAAAAAAATAGAAAAATAATACTATATGCATTCACTACCCTCAAATAATATGAGAGCCCAAATATTGATTTCCAGGATCGAATCCGTGACTGTGGCGTTGAATTGGATTTCCACCAAGAAACCGCTAGGCCACTAACCCTTTCGATTTCTCACAAATATCCATAGTCATTAATACGCTTTGATATTGTATTATAAACACTCGTTAATGCATTTGAATTATTATAAATAATCATTAATACCTACCATCAGTATTATAAAGTATGTCTGAATACTCATTAATATCAATGTGACAATGACTATATTTACTATTTTTTTTTTAGTGAGTGTCTTAAATTTCCCAAATTTGAATAGGCTTTTTACATTTTGCTATTTATGTGCAGTGGTTTAAGCTGTTCCCGCATTTTCAGCCTAACCCCTTTTATATTGCTGGAGAGTCATATGCAGGAGTATATGTACCAACTCTTGCCACAGAAGTTGTTAAAGGTATTTCATTTTCTTGGTTTTACATGTTTTCTTTTTTTCAAAATTAACTCTCAAATCTTTTGTTTTGCAGGACTACAGACTGGTGTAAAGCCCATTCTTAACTTTAAGGTGCATTCCAAACTTGTCCAATTCAATCTATTATGCCCCTGAAATTTAGGCAATATTTGGTTCCTTAATGTGTTTTTGAAAAATAGAGAATCCAACAAAGAATAAAAGAACTGCATTTTTCTTCATCCTATTATGTTTGAAATCACATTTGTTTGAAAATTCATCGTCTTACTGTTTAAGAAATATGCTAGTCTGGTTAGATAAAACATAGCCCTAAACTTTTTGCTCAGTTATCATCTTAGTCCTTATGTTTTGAGCTAATTTAGTCTCCATGGTATTAAAAGTTCCATTATCCTTTTAGTTTGGTTAAATTTCTGAAACGTTCTTGTTTTTATCTTGATAACTTTTTTACATGGAACTTTTTCTTTAGGCGCGTGAGAGAAATGATGAGCTAACGTTTAGCATAAGATGTGTGGAGATTAATGAACTAACTTTAAGAAAATCAAGTGGGTTTTCTCAGGTTTAACAAAAGGGCTAATAAAAAGTGTGGGTTTTACGAATTGGAGTTTTTGAGTTGAGACTGTGCACCTTTTATGTCCTTTTATATTTTATTTTTGATATTCGTGACTGTTCGGGCCAACTTTCGACCCTAATATCAAGGAAACCCGTATGAAATTAATTCCTAGGTAGGTAGCCACCATGCATCTTATACACCCCAAAGCCTCCTTTGAGCCACCCCAGTTACCTCTTTTATGTCTTTTTATGAAACCTACTTGATTTTTTCTATTTGTTTCAAGCCCAAACTCCTACATTGTTCGATTAGAACGCCTATTCATCAAATCATTATGGAGTAACCTAGTGGTGAAGAGTGCTTTGGGTAATCCATGGTGACTACTTATTTAGAAATTAATTTTCTACGAATTTTCTTGACATCCAAATGTTGTAGTGTCAGGCGTTATGTTTTGTGAAAATAGTTGAGATGCGTGTAACTGTAGGGATAAGTATAGCTTAACCTATATTCTCTCTTAATGCATAGAGTCACTTGGTTTGCAGGGTTATTTGGTTGGAAATGGAGTTGCAGATCCTGTGTTTGATGGAAATGCTCTTGTTCCATTTGCACATGGGATGGGGTTGATCTCTGATGAGCTGTATCAGGTAGGTTGATTCCATATTTTAAAGTGTAGTTCATTCTTTGACTGAAATTGCATATTTTCTCAGATGAGATATAAGTAGATAACTCTCTGGTTCGACTTGAAGCAGAGAAATATTAAGGACTCATTTAACGATCAACTTATTTCATTGTCCATTTCCAAAATATAACATTGTTCAACTTTGTTATCAATTTGTTTCTATTTATTTCCTATAATTTCATGATCTTTGTTAACTTAGGGGTACATGAATGAACTATCACCACATTCACATGAGAAGGATCCTAAAGATAGACTTATTGTTCTGATAACATGTTAAATTATGTTAAATCAGCAATCAACCCAAAAGCTTAAACTGATGGGTTGGAGTAAATTTAATTATATCAACCAATAGTTGACTTATTAAGAATTTTCTTAGGAAATATTTGAGTGAGAAAAAAGTATGTTGAAAAGACCTCTACTGGTCTCGTGGAGGCAGACTGGCGGTCTTCACCCTTAGAAGTCCGTTCAAAACAAGTAGTTAGTGTAGTCAGGTCACGAGGAATGCAATTGGGTAGTGTGGTCAGGTCATAGAGAAAAATAATTAAAAACTTATTTTTGTTTTTGAAATTTGGCTATGAACTCAAAAAAAAATCCCAAGGAAAGATGAAATTCATGGTTGAAAAATTGGGAGAAAATCGTTTGATTTTCAAAAATTAAAAACAAAAAAATCAAATAGTTATCAAATTGGACCAAAGTTTTTCACCTCGAAATGTCCAAGCCCCTATCATTTGAGCCTCTATTTGAGACTAACTGATCCCGGACGTTTTCGAGGTTGGCCCTGTACCATCCTTGCAAATCATATGTGATTTGACTTTCCAAGCTTGACCCATGTTTTGAAGCTGTAAAACTTTTCAAAGAAGGGTTTTTGCTCCAAAATCTTGATATATAGCTTATGCAGGAAACTAAAGATACATGCAAAGGGAACTACTATGAACGCAGTTCTGATGCCTGTGATACCAAGCTTTCCAAAATTGATGAGGTGATGAAAGTTGATTTTGAATCTTTTCATTCATTTAAGTAAGTAAATTGGATGGTGATGTTCAACTCGATTAAGAATATGTCATTTATCTCAGATGGTTGATGGCTTAAATATATACAACATCTTGGAACCTTGCTACCATCGCCCTGAGAAGATAAAAACTGTAAATATCGAGTTGCCGAACAGCTTTCGATCGCTCGGGGATACTGAGAGGCCGCTTGCTGTGAGGAAAAGGATGTTTGGTCGAGCCTGGCCTCTTAGAGCTCCAGTGCGTGATGGCATTGTTCCAAGTTGGTCACAACTTCTTGGCAGCGTCGAAGTTCCGTGCATTGTAAGTTCAATTTTCTTGTTTTTTTTTTTGGATTTTGTTGGTAATCCATCGTGTTTTCACTCTGATTGCTGTAGTTAATGGTTTCTGCACTTTGATTTATTAGAAGTGTGGAACAGATGCATTTACATACGAAATAAAATCTAGGTTAACGAGTTGTTTGACTTTTATGTTCTTTCCCCACTCCAAAAGCCTACTCCGGAAACAATTAGTTTTAAGTTATTAAGACCTGTTTCATGGGGATTTTGTTTAGAATTTCTTGTTTTAAAAGAGTAACTTCTAAAAACAAAAGACTAGCATCCCTATACTTTCTTTGTTTAGTCTTTCACCTTTTCAAATCTTAACAAAATTTTAAAAATAAAAAAGCTAATTTGTTACAACTATATATACCTTTGTAAACTTTGGCTATGATTTTAAAAACGATTTTGAAATTGATGAATTATTAAAATAGAGAATACAATAACTCAGTCTTCTAATATTGATGCATTATATATCTATAGACTGATGAAGTTGCAACAGCGTGGTTGAACAATAAAGCAGTGAGGAAAGCAATCCATGCAGACATGGTAAGGTTATCATATTACTTATCAGTACTCACAATATTTCGATGTCGTTCGAAATTTGTTAAGTTTATGAATGACAATAGAGTTTGGCGGGCGAGTGGGAGCTATGCACTGATAAACTTGATTTCAACCATGATGCTGGGAGTATGATCCCTTACCACAAAAATCTTACCTTGAAAGGATATAGAGCTCTTATTTACAGGTACCATTACATACTCAGTTTCTATTGTTGTAAATATTGCATGAACTTCTGTGGTCATATTGACATTTTCATCTATATATCTATCAACATTTACATAAAATTGAGACTTGGACATTGTTATTTCTTATAAGGGAAATAACAGAGCACTCAGTCAAATTTTGTTTTTTTTTCCTTTTTCTTTTCTGGTCTATTGAACATCTGATGAAAGAAATATGTAAAAAGTAAAGAGGAAATGCCATCAATTATTGAACTAGAATCTCTCCAACAATCTGATCATAAAACCATCTCAAAGCTCTCAAAATATACAAATTTCTTGAAAGGCCTCAAGTACAAGAAACAAGTTTTTTTTTTCAATTAAGGTTTGATGAAAAGAGTATAATGCTCAAGGAAACAAAGAAGTGAAAAAAATAAAAAAAGATAACAGAATAACAATCACTAGAAAGATGAAAGAAAATACTAAGAGGGGATTTATAAAAGCCTGACATTCTCATTTTTCTGGTAGCGGCGATCATGATTTGTGTGTTCCGTTCACTGGAACCGAAGCTTGGGTTCGCTCAATTGGATACAAGGTTGTCGATGAATGGAGGTCGTGGACATCAAATGAACAAGTTGCCGGGTAATAGCGTCATTTCATTACCTTGTTTTCTGGTTTTTACAACTTCATTTTGTTCTTGAATGTGTTCGTGGTTGTTGAACAGTATATGCGAAAACATGATAAGAATGTAAAAAGTTCATGTAGTTACAGGTTCTCTACAGCTGAAAATATGATGGATTATTTTTTTAATGCAACTACATGGTATAAAAGATGTGATAACTAAGGCTTGTACATATTAACAGTGATGATGAGAAAAGGTGTAGAAAGAAACTTCAAATACATTTTTGTTTAGTTAATTGGTTGACTTTCAAGTTAAGTATAAGGTGAGAAATAGACAGATTGTGTGAAGAGCAATTATAAATATTTTTAGCGAAGCTAATTTGTTAGCTTTTATCAAAAAGTAAAATGTCACTATGCCCCCACGGTGGCACAACGGTTTGAAAACTTGGACTTTGAAGGTATGATCATTTCAAGATTTCAAGTTCGAGACTCACCTGTGACATTACTCATTCGATATTTTTGGTGCCTAGCCTAGGGACGAGCGTGCTATCTTTGTTAAAAAAAAAAAGTAAAATGTCACTATAAGATGAATTACTTTTTTTGAATTGCAGGTACTTACGAAGCTATGCGAACAACCTCACTTTTCTTACCATTAAGGCAAGTGATTATATAAATTTGATTAAAATAATGTCTTTTTTTTCCTAATCATTTTACAATAAATAAATTTGTAATTGGCATTGTGGTGCAGGGATCTGGACATACTGTACCTGAATACAAACCACGTGAAGCTTTAGATTTCTACCGTCGATTTTTAGCGGGTGAATCAATATGAAAAGGATGGGAAATGTTGTAGTTGAACTTTACTATGTTGAAGAAAAAAAAAAGGATAAATAATGACATGAACAATATGGATTCTTAATCTTTGACCATTGATGGGTTCCTGACTAATCTCTTTTCCTCTTCTTCTGCAATCGTGCATCAGAGATTGATTTTCGTTTTATCAAACGGGATCTTAATTAAATATTTTTTAATCAATATATCGGGGTTGGAGGAATTGAACAAGATGTTGTTAGAGCTCCGTTCATGTTGACCTTAATTAATTAATTTTCAATTATCAATATTGATGTTAAAATGAATATAATTCAAATGATATCATGTATTAATAATCACGAGATATGTAGTTCAAATATGTGCCTACAATGTATATATAAAAAAAACCTATATTGATGCCCAGACCGTCCCCCAGGGGGTGTTTGTTTGCCATATTTAAGGATAATTTAAATTGAAAATTTTACTAACTTTTCATAGAAAATTTACATCCAAACGGTATTTGTAATTCCTCAAAATAACTTCTCAATTTTACTATTAAAAATTACTTATCATTTTAACTATTTATTTATAACTACCCTATTATTTTCAGCCATTCATTTTCTAAACATTTAAATTAACTTATTTTTAATCATTCGTTTTTTAACTACTCAAAATAAGTATTCATTTTAAATACACTTCTAAACAATTTTTTTATTCTACCTAATACCTCCATGCTCTGAAAAAAAATCACATCCAAACAAATTATTGATTACAATCCTCAATTATTAAATACTTAAAATAACTCCTCGAATTAAAACAAACCGCTCTAAATCATCCCAAAGTTTGTGCATCTTGGCATTAGAGAGAACCCCAATTGAAGGGTTTAGGGTTTTGAAATTTGGATGAAAGCTTAACAGAAATCTATGGCGTCTCGATTCTCATCTGTCCAGTTACAGAGACGCATGTACACTTCCAGTTCCAGTTCCACTACCAATCAATGGAGCGTCAGGCAAGTTCGCAACTCCGACTTCCATGGCTGCTTGGGGGACCTGAAGAACCACATCTCCGACTCCGACTTCATCGCCATCTCTCTGCAGAACACGGGCTCTTCTTCCTTCCCCTGGCACCGCCCGCAGCCCTTCGACACCTTCGACACCGCCTATTGCAAGGCCAAGTACGCCGCCGAGAAGTTTCAGATCTTTCAATTCGCTCTCTGCCCCTTCTCTCTTAGGGATTCCAAGCTAATTGCCCATCCGTAAGTCCATCCTTCGTTTCTCTTTGTGTTCGGATATTTGCACGTTGGAAAGAGTAGAGACATAGTAACGATATATAAGATAGGTGGCTTATTCCTCTCGGCACTAATTGGTTTTGTGGTGGATTCTCGCACTATGTAACGTAGTATCGGAGCCATTAAAACTAAAATAAAATTGAGATCCGATTCAAGATCGTGAGCGCAAAAAAACCATTCTTTGTCGAGGATACCACTATTATCTCGACATTGGAATATGGGGCATTGTTCATTTGGAATATGAAATTAGAGTTGACTTTGCCACTTTAATAGTAAACACGAACCTACATGGTGATAGAACACAACATGATCTTAACATTTTTATATTGGTTATAAGATTTAAATATCCATATCGAAGAAATCAATCTCGTTTAAGAGGTTTCTGAAGTTTTGTAATGTTAAGCTTGAAGGAATAAACATACTACACGTCAAATAAATTTATAATGTCAACCCCTACATAACACAAATGTTTCAAATTCTAACTAAGACTTTAAAAATATCGTTATAACATTAGGGCCATATAAGTAGAAAATTAAAAAGAAAAT
>JBBMEF010000001.1:7432129-7443131 GCA_037832685.1 Sicyos baderoa | reverse complement strand
GCCAAAAACGAATAGTGTCTCCCAAACCAATCCTATGGAAAAGGTGTGGTCTCATAATCTCCAACATTAAAATTATATACTTCCAAGGCCCTCGAAAAGCCCGAGGAACACTTCCGCGGGGCAATAAAACCCCACATGAAGAGTTGTAATATTTAGCATCAATCAGTTTCCTCCAAAGAGCGTTGTGTTCGTGAATAAAGCGCCAGATCCACTTTGTTAAAAGTGCAATATTTCGCTGTTTCAAATTACCAATTCCAAGAGTTGTAATATTTATCATATTTTTTATTAGAAAGATAAATATTTCATACAACAACGTATGCCTTATCACAAGTGTTAACAGACCCCAAACTAAGCTCTCACAAGAAAATCTTAATCTTCTTTGGATAAGCGGTCTTCTAAATTACAGAATAAATACTATGCTATGCTAATCATATTTTTTTACCACAAAGGGTAGTTGCATCCTTCCCTTTACGTTCATGAAACCTTTCAGCTAGTTGATATTTGTTTTTGTGGTGGATGTTGCTAGTTGTCTTTTCTAGATTCTTTGGGCTCCTGCTGTTTCTGTTGTTAAAAAACAGGTGAAACATAGTTTGTCTCTTCTTTAGTTCATGTAACAGTAACATTTTTGTCCCTTGAAATTTGAGTTTAGGAGGTTAATCTTCTTTTTTTCCTCGGGTTTTTTTTTCCAATGTGATTTAAGTATTAAGTGGCACACCTGGCCTAGGGACGGGCGTGGTTACCTTATTCTAAAAAAAAAAAAAAGTATTAAGTGGCACACGAGCTAAATAGTTATTATAAGGAAAAGGTGTTAGAGATCAAAACATTGTGGAAGTCAAATACAGGAAATAAAACATGTTCAAACCCAACTTTTATTTTCTTAAAAAAATTCTGGCAGACCAAAAAATAAAGGAAAAAAAGAAATTCGGGTTGTCCAGTATATCACTCACATGCACAGATTCATAAGTAAAAGACGTCCACTATAGTTATTCTTCGTTTTTAATGTCCTGCAGATGACCAAGCATCCGGTTCTACTACTCTCCAACCAAAAAAGAACGCAAAGAAATTTTTTGTTCCACGGAGCCTAATGATTGGAAATGACGAGTATGTGACTTATCTATAAGCTTTAATGTATTGTTTGAGTATATGCACACGCACATTAGATGGACAATATACCTGTGCACTCTTACTCTTATCAGAGCAATTCTTGTTAATACTGTGGAAACATACTTCAGTTTTGTATACCTACTAGTTTTTAGACAGTCGAGCTGACATTCTTGTGGTTGACACTATGGAAAACTTATAGATATGTTAAGATTGGAAATGGAAATCAACTGGTCAGAAATCCTAAAAGACGAGCACGCATATTGGCAAATGAGAAAATTCGATGGAGTTTACACACTGCAAGACAGCGTCTGGCTAAGAAGCGGAAGTACTGTCAATTTTTCACAAGATTTGGCAAATGCAACAAAGATGGTGGCAAGTGCCCTTTTATTCACGACACTTCCAAGATTGCAGTCTGCACAAAATTTCTCAAGGGTTTATGTTCTAACGCAAGCTGCAAATTGACTCATCAGGTTTAGCTGTGATTCAACTGATGAACCTATTGTTTAAGCTTTTCGATAATCTTTCATCTCAATTTTCTGCTTCCACAGGTCATTCCAGAAAGGATGCCTGATTGTTCATACTTTTTACAGGGTATTTTTCAAACTTCATCCTTTCAAAAAAGAAAATTGTAGAACTGCTGGTTAATGATAGATTTCTTGACAGGCTTATGCAGCAGCAAAAATTGTGCTTATAGACATGTCAATGTGAACTCAAAGGCCCCTACTTGTGAGGCTTTTCTCAGGGGCTATTGTGCTCTTGGCAATGAGGTAATTTCGGTTCTCATACAACTTTATTCTGGACTTGGACATTTATTTAATGTACTTTTAACTCTCATAAATATGGTGCATATTTTCTGGCCAAACACATTTTCTGATGAAACTGAGACTTTTCAGATCCTGGTCAAACACTATCAGAATTGGTACCTTGGCATCCTTTTCTATTGGGTTCCATTTGACTGAAAAGTTTCAATTTTCACGAATGCTTCATCAATGGTGGACTCCTCACGGGGGACAATTTTGTGGTGGTTGCTATTTGGTGGTGCTTTCTGAAAATTGTGTTCAAAATCGTTTTGCATACTTTTTTCTAAGAGAATAATTGCACTATTTCCTCACTAGAAAAAACTATATTATGCCTCCTGCCATTTCACGAAAGGAATATAAAATCCTGGTTTTTTGTTTTTGGTTTTTGAAATTTAAGCTTGTTTTCACTCTTCCGTTATAGAAGCATTTGAATGCTAACCAAATTCTAAAAATCAAAACTAAGTTTTTGGAAGCTGTTTTTTATAATTTTCAAATTTTTATTTTGTTTTTAAAAACATAGGTAACATAAAGATATCAAAGGATGTAAAGACACAAGTTCAAGTAGATGTTGTATTCATAATTTTCAAAAACAAAAAACGAGGTCTTAATTTTTCTAAGTTTAGAACACACTATGTCATTTCATTCAAAAACAAAAAACGAGGTCTTAATTTTTCTAAGTTTAGAACACACTATGTCATTTCATCCATTCGCGCGTCTCATAAATCTAATGAAACTGGGTACCTAATTGTTCAGTGCCGTAAGAAGCACAGTTATGTGTGCGCCTTGTTCGAAGCAACAGGAACATGTCCTGATAGACCCAAATGCAAACTTCACCATCCTAAAGCACAAACTAAAGGAAGGAAAAGGAAACGATCGGAAGGAAAGCATAACGATCAAGGACGTTATTTTGGTTCTAAGAACAACGATGTTTCGGGGTTGAGAACAGCGGCGACTGAGAAGCATCTTGCTATGCCGAGTGACCCTTTTCTTGAAGGAGATCTGGCAGATTATATCAGCCTTGATGTTGGTAGTGAGGATGATGAGATTGCAGAAAGCCACAACTCGACAAGGCAGAGCACGTCCTTTTGTGAAGGTTACCTCTCAGAGTTACTGTTAGACGATCCCGACGAGCTAATCAAACCAGTTCGGATAATGAGCGAGCATCTGACAATGCAATCGCTGGAAAACTGAGCTGCCTGCTCGATTCGGTGCCAGGTTTGTATCCAACTCACTACTACTGTTTAACATAGTGTAATGTATACCTGCTGCTACTTTGTAAACACAATCACAGTTTAGGTTTTATAGTTTTAGGTTTTAGTTTTTAGTTTTTTTTTTTCTGGGTGCAGAATTTTGGAGAAATCCACTTCTGCCATTATTGTAAATCAACATTCTAATGTGAAAGGAATGCTACACTTTTGTTTTGGTTCTTAGTCTTATGTTTACAATCTATTTAGGTGTGATTGTAGTATCCCTTTTTTGCTCTTTGAGCAAGTAACTTCTTTTTTCTTTTCCTTAAAGTATGAAGTCTAGAATTAAACACATCAAAATAGAATAAATCTTATGGGATTCTAATCAAATTATTATTTGAACTTTAAATTGAGTAACAAGTTTGCTCCCCTTGGCAACTGATGCGGAGATTAATTTCTTAGGTGGCCTCTTTCCCACCTCCGATCCTACGATGTATCTTAATGACACAATTTAAGGATGAGTCAGTGTGTGTTGCTCCAGGGTAGTGAAGCTCCAAGTTTCTTGGATCATTAAAAAAAACAATCTCTTCTCTAACTTGTGGTACTAAAATGTTTTTTTAAATCTTAGAGGTCAAAGAAAATGAATTAAACTTTTTCAAAAAATTAATAAAAAGTAAATAAATGTGTTAAAAGTCAAAAGGTTAAAGTAACTCAATATATTTTAAAAGTTTTAAGGATCACTAATTTGTTGATTTAATAAGAAATAAATAGTACATTTATTCTTTTTGTTTAACTATTCACACACTGATTTAATATTAACCTATTAACTTTTAAGATGGTAATAAATATCTTATTTGCTAAGATATAAGTCAAAATTCAACTTAAAAGACGCAGAAAAATATAATAAAAAATGGGGTTTAAAGGAAAAATGAATATGCAACTGTCCAATAAATGTGCTAAAGATAAAACAAAAAACCACAAAAATCTTATCTACAAACAACTGGATCTCTTTAAATCAATTTTTAAAAAATAGCATCCAAAAGAAAATAATAAAGAAAAGAAAAACATACACAGAAACTATAAAACAGAGAGACCAAGCAAAACCAACCATTTTGTAAGGATAGACAGCAAAAAGAATTCCTCCATGGCAACAGCAGCTTCAACTTACATGGTATTTTCCATGGTGGGTTGGAAAAGCAGAAAACAAAACTCAAGAACCATAGCCAGGTTTCCCATCTCAGCTCAGATCAATGAAGCTGCAGAGCAGCCGAAACAGGGAGAAGAAGAACCGACACCGACAGCGACAGCGACACGGCTGAGGCCGGTGGAAGTACAGGAGAATGTGAAGAGCAAGAACATGGGGAGAGAGTATGGAGGGCAATGGCTGAGCAGTGTGACTAGGCATGTGAGAATCTATGCAGCTTACATTGACCCTGTTACTTGTGAGTTTGATCAGACTCAAATGGATAAACTCACTCTCATTTTGGATCCAAGTAATGAGTTTCTTTGGAATCCTCAAACTTGTGACAAAGTTTATGCTTATTTTCAAGACCTTGTGGATCATTATGAGGTACCCTTTTTCTTTTTTACTCTTATTATTAGTTTAAGTCTTAGTTTTAGGTTACACTCCTCAATAATTGTTTCATTATGGTGCTCACACTTACAAAAATTCTTCAATAAAACATAGATAGGTCTAATGGTTATAGGAGCTTAGGAAGTTTAATTTATGTTGACCATCTATCTAAGAATTCATTTTTTTTCTCTATATAGAAAAGTTGACATATACATCCATAGATTTATTAAAAAAAAGAAAACTTTTAAAGTAGCAAAGATTACACTACATTAATTTAGTTTTGTTTTTTTAATTTAGAAATATATTCCCATGAACCAATCTCAATAAAAATTTACAAGGATGATAGGTAGAGCAAGAATATATATATATGAAGTGTTTGGAAAAAATGAATCATACTCATAGAATAAAGAGGGTAACAACCTTATAGAAGACTAATGTTCACGAAACATCTACAATTGTCGAATCGTTCTTTCGTGCCCAAGAGAGAACTCGAAGATTGACTTGTTCATACAACTCTCAAAACTCCATTTTAATATTCCAACTTTGTTATTATGCTCTTATTAGGGGGCTCCATTGACAGAATATACACTTCGCCTAATTGGTTCAGACATAGAACACTACATAAGAAAGATGCTTTATGATGGTGAAATCAAGTACAATATGAATGCAAGAGTCCTCAACTTCAGCATGGGAAAGCCAAGAATTATGTTCAATAACAATGAACTCCCTCAAGATCTACAATCATAATATATATATATATATATATATATATATATATAGTTAACAAATCCAAAACAGATCATGTCACCTGTTCATTGTAATGTAATTCTTCCATTTGTACTCACATTTCTTATCCTGTTTTGTAAACATAGTTTTGCCTTCGAGTCAGCTAAATGCTCAATTATTAACATTTTAGGCCTTATGGTTTGTAACTTTAAAACATCCAATTTAGTCATTATAGTTCAAATACATTACTTAAAACATCTTTTCCAAATTCGAACTAGGCCAATCCATGATGGTTCACTTTTCATTTCATAATCAAAATCCTAGTTTTCTTTTCCTAGAGAAAGGAGATGGGAACTGTTACTTTTACAAGAAACAAAAACAATTTCATCATAGGAAGAAGATAGGAGAAAAACCCAACTATATATGTCATGGACTCATGCTAGAAAGAAAACAAACCATAATTTCAGAGCATGAAACCCACAACCACCCAAAATAACATTCAGGGTTACCATTTTATCTGGTTTTTATCCATCTGCAAATCCAGAGATTTAGACAAGAGCTTAACTGAGCTATATTTCCACTTTATATGACTGTGGCAACACATCCAGGCATGATGGGTCCATCCAAGGCTTGAAGACATCCTCATGTGACACATTCTAACCAAAAAAAAAACTCAAATGTCACAGATTATTTTTGAAACAGGAAACTTTAAACGTTACTCCTGAAAAACTTAAACCCAAACAAGTTTTTATAACTACTCAAAACAACTATTTTTTACTATTAAAACTAAGTCACCATTTCTGAACACTCATTTCTAATCATTCATTTATAACTACTCAAAATAACTCCTTATTTCTAATCACTCATTTTTAATCCTTCATTTCTAATTCCTCGAAATAACTCATTTTTTACCACTCATTTTTAATCATTTTTTTTAAACTACTCAAAATAATTGAACATTTAAAATTCACGTCCAAACAAGTTATTGACTCTAAGTTTCTAACTCCTCTACAAGAAAAACCACATCCAAACGAGTTTTATACTACAACTCTCAACTTCTAACTACTCAAAATAACTCCTTAAACTAACTTTGCATCCAAACACCTCCCAAGAGTTCACGAAATATACAATAACCTAAGGTGGAGGAGTGCACAATATAAAGAATATACATTTAGTATAAATGAACGGTATAGAATACGAGAGGGAAGATTAACTATTAAAGACGAGTTTAAGAGTACAAAGAGTCCACGGAATCTTTACAGAAAACTAAAAAATTACATCGCAAAGGCCTAAAAAATTTAACCCCCTATTCATCATCTCCTTCTCCACCTTATATTTTTCCATATTTTCCTCTCAAGTTCAAGATATCTAAGCATGAAGCACACTTGAATTGAGCGCAGACTTGTTCGGACTCGTTAAAAAAATCATGAAACTTTACCAACCGCTGATTAAGAGGTTGGAAATAACATATATCTCTAAACTTACTAGACTTGAGTGTGCGAAATCAAACAGTAATCTCAACTGAAATGAAAAAAAAAACATTTTTTTTACATCTTGACTCAGTATGTTCTTTCTCTTTATGTGGCCCAAGTGATGGGTGGGGACTATTATATTCTTTAACCTCCATGATCTCAGTTCCCCTATTGTAACCTCAGAATACATTCTATTTTTTCACACTATATCAGTAAGTGCCCATTCACTGCCATCATACAGAAGGCGTTTATTAAAATAAACATGTTCACAATAATATTAAAATTACCTGCAACCAATAGAAGAAGCCACGTAGTATGTTCAAAGTTCTGGGGCGATCATATTGAACTGATTGAATTTTTGTAGCAACCTCTGAAAGAAAAAACCAGAGAATATAGATTCAATACATGCAGCCCGCACTGAGTAATAAACTTCATGCAGATAAATTTGGAAAATTGCAAAGAAATTAACAGAACAGAAAAGGCAAGAGCATAATTGGAAATCTATTTGACAAACAATATTTACATGTCCAAAGGTTCATTTAATGGAAGATCCTCTTTTAGGATGAACATCTTCGGGCATAAAACTCTCTTGATTTTTTCTTTTTAGTAACTTTCTCTCGCTTCTCTGTCATCATCTTTTATTGCAATATTTTAATGAAATTGTTTCTTATCCAAAAAAAAAAAATCATCTTTTATTGCAACTTGACACAAGTTGGTACCTTTTCTAATTTCTTTAACATTTTTCTTTTATTCCACTAGAAATGATTTGAGAGTTGATTTTAAATGGCTGACCACTTCTAACAACTTCTCATCCACTATTTTCATGATCTGAATCCAAACCACTCTAATAACCAATTGATATTTATATAAATATAAAAATAACAAACTTGCAAGATAACCAAGTTTAAGGTCCTTGGACCCTCAGATCACTCAAGAGTCAAAGCCTAATATCCAATGGCCAAATAATTGCTTCCCTCTCCCAGTGTTTTAAAAGGCGCGCCTCGCCTGGGACAGGCGAGACGCGTGTTATAAGGCGTGCGCCTTTTGGCACCTTCCGTGAAGCCCCGGGCGCCAAAAGGTGCGCGCCTTGGAGGATTTTTTTTTGTATTATATTCTAGGTTAAAACTTCATTTATGTCCATAAAAAATGTTTTTATTGTGTATACACAAATATACAAGTTTTTTATGTTTTTTATATAGTGAGTCTTAAGCAAAAAAAAATCTCTCGCCTTTTGGTGCGCCTTGCACCTCAGGCTCCATAGGGCCCTTGCGCCTTAGTGTGCCTTGCTCTTTTTAAAGCATTGCCCTCTCCCATTCTCAACTCTCCACTGTTTACTAATACGCCCTTCTTCTTTACCTCTATTTACAATTGAAATACTCTGACTGCATCCAAACTATTTACTAATATACTCTTATTCTTGGGGGTTGAAAATACTAATCATTTTCACAAACTACTATTCTACTTATAATAGAGAAATACGTAGCTCATATAGTCTTTTAACACATAGGGGAACAATGATAACAAAAAAAATCCAATCAATATAGTTCCAATAGGGATTAAAACACTCACCACTGTAAAGATGAAGATATGATTTGCTCCGAGAATCCAGGGTGTATGGTCTTAGAGCTCTACTGCGTAATTCTCTGTGACGGACAGATGCCTTACATGTACTCACTTCCTTAAGAAAAAAGTCGTACTCATCTTGGTTATATGGTTTTTCAAGAACTTTTAAGAGCCTCTCCCTGAAATTGGAACTTTTACATATGACAGGAAGTCCAGGACTCTGAAGACACTTCCCACTATCTACATCCATCTGGAAAGAGAAAAAAAAACTATCAATGTACGATATAGAATCACTAACACAATATATATATATATATATCCTTCACCATTAAAATACGAAGAGATACAGCACCAGAATTAGATATACTCACAGTAGAGTGAATATATTTACTCCCAAATGAAGCATGGCTGATCTTATATGGATCAATGTCCATCACTACCACTTCTGAATTTGAGGTACATTCATCGCCCTCAGCTGCACATGAATTACGATCATCATAAACAAAATCTTTCAAAAATACCTTATAGTCTTCGTCCACAACATCTGAGTCTGAATCAGATACGGAAAGATGCTTAGCATTGTGCATTTTGCTTGAACTTCCATTTACCCCATGAGACATAGGTTTTGCACAATCCAGAATGCACTCTTCCTCAATCATCGGAACCGGGCTTTCTTTATCTAGGCTATCGATCTTCTCTATCTTTGAAGCACTCCTCAAGATCCGGGTAGTTCCAGGGTTTTCACTGTTCTCATCATTATTAGGACTTGATGTTTCTTCTTCCTCATACTTTAAATACAATTTCAACCCATTATGAGATGGGACTTCAACCTTATAAGCTTTCCCATCTCCAATCAAATGCTGAAAGAACATCTCATAAACAGGATCAACTTCTTCAACAGACAGTGAAGTCCCATAATCGTAATTATCATGCCCAACATCCTCAAATGCAGCCTCAAAACTCTCATCATTGCCAGTCGCAAGCAAATTATCTAAGAATATCCTATATTCCGCATCGAATTCTTCTAGCTCACCCTTCTTCTTCACAGTTTCGCGATAGGAATTCTTACAATTTCGACTCGAAACTACCTTTCGCGATAATCGCCTATCCAACCGCACATCCATCGAATGATCAACACTACTCCTAGTAGCAACCATTGAATCAAAAATCCAACAGAAACAACTGAAAATCCAACTTATAAAACTTGTAACTATGTTTAATCGTCTCTACAGAACTTAATTCTTGAAACGACGAAAAGATTTCAAAAGAAGATGAAGAAATCTCGTACCCGTCTCTGATGGTTTTCGATTCGTATTATGTTCCCTTAGCAGCGATTCCTGCCCTCCGGCGTTGTTCTGAAGAATCTGTGTTCAAAGCTAAACCCTAATTTGTCTTCGTCTTCACCATGATTTCTCTTTTAGAGAGATTTTCGTGGTGATTCTTTCTTCTTCTGCTCCACTCCAGTTTCCTATTTACAGTTCGATTAAATATTATTATTATTATAAAAAATGGCATCATAACTTTTGTTTGCTTGCAAAGTTTGAAATTTACTTTCAATTTTACAAATGAATGAGTCGGTGGTATAATTAGTTATTATGTTCGGTATTAATCTATTTTAACTTTTTTTTTTTTAGATTACATTAATTGGGAGTGAAAAACTCAAACCTATGACATCTTAGTCATTTGACGTACGTTGCAGCAGCTGAACAACTGCTCATATTGACTGTATATGACTATCATTTAGGGTTTGTTGGTTTCTTCTCCTAATTTATATAAAAAAAACTTTTAATTTTAAAGAAAAATTTGCCCTACTCATAAACAAGTAGGTCATGCTTATGAATAATGTGAAACTAGGTAAGCCACACAATTTTGGTTTTTATATATAAACTAATTTTTGATTAAAAATTATATAGCTCATATCATGTTATATATGCACTAAGTATGAATTACCTACTTATTCCCGAGTAGATAAATTTTGAGAGCAATTTGGGTGCACCCCGGGTAGTACCCCACCGTGATACCACAATGTGGCACATTTGGTGTCACACATCTCATCTCTCTTTTTTGACTTTATATTTATTATAAAAAAAAAATAAAAGAAAAAAGAAGATGTGTAGTTCTAAATGAAAGGTATCACGGTGAGGGTGCTACCCGGGGTGCACCGAAATTGCTCTCATAAATTTTTGTCTTTACAAAATTACACTTTTATTCTATAATTTCATTAAATATTTTTTAAAAAATATTTACTGTACTTAATAAAAATAAATAAATTTAGGTAAAAATCTCATACCATCTATGTATTGAAATATAGTCGAATCATTATTTGAGCAGGCATTATATTATATAATTAACAATTTTATTATCCTATAAAATTTAAAATGTGTATTATTAAAATTTGATAGATAGACAAATTAAAACTGGGTTCCAAAACTAATGACATAAAAATTGTAGGCTAAATTATAGAAAATGTCCTTATATTTTCAAGTTTGTCTCAAAAATACCCTTAAACTTTTAAAAGTATCAAAATTGCCCTTGAACTTTAACAAAAGTTTCAATAATGCCCTTACCGTTAAAATT
>JBBMEF010000001.1:7405288-7420536 GCA_037832685.1 Sicyos baderoa | reverse complement strand
AAAAAGGGGGGGGGGGGGGAGAAAAAAAAAAAAAAAAAAAAAAAAAAAAAAAAAAAAAAAAAAAAAAAAAAAAAAAAAAAAAAAAAAAAAACTCTAATCTTTCTCACTCTAAAAATTTCTCTCAAGCACTAGTTTTTCAATGAAAAAAAAAAAGGCTTTCCCCATCTTTCTCCAATGCCAAAGCGACGTTCCACATCTCACCGGCATTGTGCCTTCATGTGTTTTCGTGTGACATCTTCAGCACAACTTCCGATTTCTCACGCGAGTCTCTTCGTTGTTTCTTTCTCCATGGCACTGACAAAGTCCCATCCTTGCCTCACACACATTTCTCTTCTGATGAGACACGTGAGCTCCCTTTTTGTATGCACCACATCTTACCCAAAAGATCTTTAAATCTCTTGATGTCTACTATTAGTGAACGAGTGCATCTGACCACGAATCTCTCTCTCTCTCTCCAATGTCTACGATGGACACTGTTCTTCTTCTTCCACAACCAAAGCTTATCTCATCTCTCTTTGATGCCCAAATCTCCCTCGTGATAACGTTTTCATCCAGGGTTATTAGTTACCATGGCTTCACCATTGTAGTGTTCTCTACAATGTTACTCACTTCAACGGTCTCTCACCAATGGCAGCTGGTCAAACGGCTTTGAAACAATTTGCCGTAGTAACTTTAAAGAAGGAAAATCTGTGGGTGACCACCATTTTGCCCTATCGACACGGGTTACCACGAAATCTTCCCAAGAACTCAGACGTCGAGCCTTTTTCTTCCCAGGGAACTGCGCCCTTGAATCAGCCATGGCTACAACATATCGCAACACATCCAATCTCACTATTTTCTTCATTGGCTTTGACATCTTCTTCTACTTAAGCCATATCTTGCAGAACGTTCCTCGAAACACACAATACATATTTCCAGTTTATGAATAATGCAAAGGAATTTCTCGCTTAGTCAACTTTGACATTGAAGCTTCACCCTCATTTCATTTTCCTCACTATTAGCTTGTAATTTACCGTCATTCCTTTGAAATTATGCTCATTGATTGGTCCTTATTGATGTTTCGATAGGTTGCTTTGAAATATTTTCACCTCAAATGAAAATGATCACATTTACATTTCTATTTTTAAAAAATAACAAAAGAAGGGGAAAATGCTTCTTTATTTGATGGTTGTTGGACAAAAGCAGTGGTGGGGGACGAGTGATGGCAGTGGTCCAGTGGAGAGTGGGTGGTGGACAACAACAATGGTTCTCCTCCAATCTTAAAATGTGGGAGCACCCTTAACCCAATTTTCCTCTTTCCTTTACTTTCATTAAAAGAGAATGGCCCCCTCCCACTAGGAAAAATCAGCCCAACAAATAGCTTTAAACTCTAACTTCTAGATACATTTTTATTTCCATATTCTCATGTAATTAGGGTTAGTTGTCAACCCTTGTTCTTTATCTTCCTCCATCCTCTTTCGTGTCGATGCCGATGCTGATTTCTTTTTTTAGTTCTTATTTTTTTTCTTTAATTCACTTTTATCTCGAATTGTTTCCCTTGTGATTCTTCCATTGTTCCTTGCTTCCTCCTTACTATGCTTACATTGTTTTCTTTGCCAATTAATCGTTTTGTATCTCACACCAAAGAATTTGTCTGATGGTATTCACTCACCAGCCCTTATTTCTAATATGTTGATTTGCGTTGCTTCATCGGATGTCTCGCTTTGCCTCTTGAACGAATTTCAAAACGACCTTGGATTTTTTCCGACAGGTCTTTGATATTTTCTTTGTTTTTCATTACTTTTTTCCCACTTTTTCCATTTCTTCATATCTCTCCTCTTTTTTACCTTTATATTTCTTTTCAGATTTTTTTTTACATTTTTTCCGCAATCTCTCATGTTTCTTGTTTTCACCATACTTTTCTGTTCTTCACAATTATTTTCTTCTTAACGACTTCCATGGAGAATTTTTTCAGGAAAGTGTTATCTCTTTTCTTGCTTCTGCCATCCATTATCCATATCGATTGAAACATTTAATCCATTAGATTTTCCAAACTATCCATCACTTTCTTTGTTGTTGCTTCTATCAAGTAGTAAAAAAATCTTCAATCTCCATAATCCATATCGGGATCAAACCAATATGTGAAGGTTTAGAGAACTCATCAATCTCTCATACATGACTTTAACTTTTCTCAATAATCCCTATCATCTCACAAGTCTTCAACTAGTGTTTACATACTCAATCTTGAGAATATGGCCTTGACAAAAAAAGGTAGATAAATGAATCTGAAAGTAGAGAAACATCCTTATCCTTGCAAATTTTCAGGCTTAAGAAAGGCAACAAAGCTAGAATACACGACAATCATCTTGTTATGTTTGGAATTGTTGAACTATGAATATCATTGGCAATGGGAAGATTACTTCCTTTTGGATTGATAGATGGCTTGGACCCACCCCTTTTTATTTGGCTTTCCCAAGTCTCTTTGCACTTTCCCTTCTAAAGCATGGGTTGATTGACAATATGTGAAATTTTGAAGGCTCATCTCAGGATTTATTTACGACATAACCCTGATGATGAAATAGTCAAATGAACTAATCTATCCTACATTCTCCTCTCCCCTCCAAAGCAACATCACTATGACGACTGGATTTGCTCTTGACAACAAAGGTACCTTCTCCACTAAATCTCTTAGCTTAAAGATGGGTATGGTGGACAACAATCCTACAAAGATCAATATAAGAACGAAGAACATCTGGCACTCCCAAGAAGGTGAGATTTTTCCTGCGGGAACTAAGCCACAAAGGTATAATATTGCCCACACTTTACTTTAAAAAACCCATTGGCTTTCACATCTCCAAAGTTCCATATTGGTGCGTCCTTCATTGAAGAAGTTAGGAATCTATGATGCATATTTTCACTACCTTCATTATGCAAGGCTTTTTTGAGACAAAATCATCACAACCTTTCAACTACGCTTTCCACTCCCTAGAAATATGATCATTTTGCTTGATTCCTTGCTCAATGGTCATCCTTTCTCCAAAGGAATATCCTGCAAATGGGTCAAGCTTTCTTTTGGTCTACTTGTCTTGAGCATAACCATCGCATCTTGGAAGATAAGGAATGAAACTTTGATTTTTTCTTCAATTTTTTTTATTTATCCTGCGTTCTCTCTTGGTGTAAATTTCCCCTTTTTGTGATATAACCTTACACAACCCTTATAGCTAATTGGGTTTTTATTGTGTAACTCTTGGCGTCTATGCTCAATGTAGTTTTCTATTTCTCATAAAAAAAAGAAGTAAACAACCTTCCAACAAGGTAAGACTTTAGCTATATAACCTATGGCTGGCACTTTTTGCAGCCACCAACAACCCTTGAACTGAGTAGGGAAAAATATATCAGTAAATTTTATGAAGGGAACCTTATTGTCTAAGAGGTTGAAGGTGATTTTGGTGGTACAGAACCAGTAAATACGCTCATTGCATTGCACCAGAAGCAATCATTTACAATACAGATAGCACTCATCATAAAAACATATATTTTTTGAGACCACAACAATTGGGGATGGGGGATTCGAACCCATTACCTCTAAAAACATATATTAAATCAAATTTTGAATTGAATGAAGTACATCTACCCTGAGCAAACTCACTTTGAAATTTCTATTCACCGTTTGAGCTAGCTAACAAGCAAATAAATCATTATCTAAGAATTTTTCCTTTCCAATACTACCTCCAAAAGTTGTCAGTTTCTATCTCATGGTGCAAGCTAGACAGTTATATATAAAGGGAACCTTAAATAATCAGCTACAGAGAGAAGCACCATGCTTACCTGCCTCTTTGGTTACTGATTTCTTGAACTGCATTCACACCCAGGCCAGAAGCTTGTACAGGAACAGCACAGCAGCCAAACGAGGCATTTGGAGTTTCAGGAAAATTTTCAGTACTATTTTGAACCGCTGCAGAGGATGACGGAACATCCGAGCACATTCCATCAACAAGGATGTTAGGTTTGCAATCAGGCATTCTCTTCAGTCGTGAATTTCGCTTGCTATACTTCAACATATAGCGTTTAGTTGTATCCCTCCTCCTATACTTGAAGAAATAGTGATATGGCTTTGCAATAGACCTCTCATCCCTGGGCAAAGCGCACGTATCTTGTTTCCTTGGCTGTTGAGATTCAGAGCATAACCTATCGTGATTGCAACACGAATCTTCTTTTGGTAGTAATTCCACATTCTTAGACTCGGTATCACACTTTACCAGGCAAGCATCGCCCTTTATAGGTATAGGATCATTACCCATGGATTCTAAACGATTAACTTCTAATGGCGAGGCATAATCTTCAGCAGCGGTGGAAGACTCATTAGCAGCATTATCAGGAGAGTCGTATATCTTGTTATGTACCAAAACTTGAGGATCCCCACTACACAGTGCTCCTACTGATGCATCGCGATCATTTGCCCTCATATTCTCACAGGGCGTGTAGTTAGAGTTCACGGAACACAAATTCTTGGTAAATCTTGGAGAACTATTCATAGCTCGATGCAACTGAATGGCCAACTCGACATCGTCTGCAGATTCCCCAGACTCTTTGGCAGCAGTTTCATCCCTTTGGGCAGCCAAGGCATCGTCAGCCAACTCGGAAGCCCTCCTAGCCGCAGCAGCCTTTTTCAGGGCATGTTCCCTAGCTCTAACCACAGCATCAACTTTCTTCTCCACCAAACAATTTGCATCCTTCACCATTGCACTCAAAGATTTGCAGTTACCACCAGTTGAAACCTTAGAACTTCGCAAATCCGAAACATCGATATTCTTCCTCCTAATTTTCCTACTTCTCAAAATAGCCCTAGCAGTCACAATCGGTTTAGGAACCCAACAATCAATACACACAGAAAAATCCGAACCCGAAGACGAATACGACCACGGGGCAACTCTACTATACAGCGCAAAACATTCCCTATGAACCCGACGGTTACACTCGCAACAATTAAAAGAATCGCCTCTCGAATCAGCAAAACAGTAAGAACAAACCTGTGAAGATTCAACAAGCGAGAAACACTTCTTGCAGAGAAGAACAATCCGCCACTCGCTGTAGAGGGAATTGAGCCTGGAGCGGCCGTCAACGACGTCGACGCGAAATCCACAAGAATGACATTCGGAGAAGTTGGGCAAATCGCGAGTTTTCTTATGGGGGCGAGGGGATTCGGGAGTTGGGTTGAGAGGAACGGAAGAGGAAGAAGAAAGAGACGGCGGCGGCGGTGGCGACGGTGGCGGTGGCGGGGGCGGTGGGGTTGGTTGAAATCGTCTTCTAACGAAGGTTTTGAACTCTTTGTTCACAATTTGAATGGCGGATTCCATGGAGGATTGTGTGTGAATCGAATTGCAAGGAATTCATGAACGTGGGGTAGATTTGGGAACAGAGAATTAGGGTTTATAGGAACAAAGAATTTTTGAAATTGGGTTTTGGCATTCTGTGAAAAAGACGGCGAAGGAGAATTGGCAAATGGCAAATGGAAAATGGTTAAGTAACGATATCTGGGTTCACCTTCTTCTTCTTGGGTTAAGCATTGTCGTGTACATAGACTTTTTTCTTTCTTTCTTTTTTGATATTCGTAATTATCCGGGTCAGGCCAGCTTTCGCACGCCTCTACTAATGTTAGGTGACATACCGTCTAACCCTGATATTTAAATGTCAAGGAAACTTGTAAAAAATTAATTCCTAGGTAGGTTTTTTTAGTACCAATTGGGGGAGGGGATTACAAATACCGATTACATAGTTCGAATCTGGCTGGTGTTGAATTGGTTTACAACTAAACAATAAAACCACTGCACCTCTGACCCATTCGATACCAGCTTGCATCTCAAGACAAATAAACAATTCTTTCAAATAAACCCGATCAATACAATTAATATCAAAAGTGGAACCGAATAGGTCGGTGACGCCATTGATTATCTGGTTTGGTGTTAATCCATTTTCACTCCACAGTCACAGGTTCGATCCCTAGAATTGATATTTGTAATCTTCTTCCCCAAATTTGTAGTGAAAAAAAATCGAAAGAGGAGCCAATAGAATCGTCCAACAAAAGAAATCTAGAGTCTTTCTTAGTGTTAAACTTTGCTAATTTGTTATTGAATCTATTACAATGAAAAACTTTAACTATGTCATTAGAAGCAATTAATTGTTTATTATCAATAATAATAATATTAAATTTAAGAATGTTTGAAGTGTCATCTTCAATTGCTTTTATTTCATTTAAAGTGTTCTATTCCATCAAAATTGGAGATAAAAAAAATCTTTGCATACTTCTTTAACATGTTAAGTCCATTCCTCAAAGTGATGCCTTCTAGCGCCTTAATTTCTCCATCAAAATTGGATTTGGGGATTAGACAACACCGGAACCTTCTCCACCAAATCTCTTATCAACCACATCAATATTGAGGCATCTCCAATCTCTAGTGATATTGGTCGGTTTTATTTAAAGCTTTAGAAAGGATATCAACCTAAGAAAGTCAAGTTTTTGCTTTGGGAGATGAGCCATAGAGCAATCAATACAAGTGAGGTATTACAAAAGAAGCTGCCTTTTATTGCATTATCACCGAGTATCTGTAGCATTTGTTACCGTGGTGCTGACACACAAGAGCATCTTTTTAGTCATTGTAATTGGGCTGACTTATTCTTGACACACATTATTGGCACATTCAGATGGTTTTTTGTTCGGCCAAAGTGTTGAACACGACACTTTGTGGGAAACACCAATACTATTTATTAAGACCACTAAAGAAAGAGATTACAAGACAAGTGTTAGAACTTACACTACAAACTCACAATAGGACTCTTTGAAGACACCTTGTAGGACACTACAACACTTGCTTTTTCTTGGATACAAAATATGGTAGGGTGGAGAGTATTTATAGTGTGGACTAGACAATGTGGACCACACATTTGTCTAGAGTAATCCTAAAAATATCTAGATATTTATCACTTTCTAGGACATTCTTTAAATGTCCACATAACTCTAAAATTCTAGGACATTCTTTAAATGTCCACATAACTCAAAGATTCTAGGACATTCTTTAAATATTTATATAATTCTAAAATTCCAAACACTTCTACATTTTACTAAGAAACTTCTAGATTATGAATTTCTACTCTAAGTGGGCTAAACTCCATTGGGCTAGTGATGAACTTTTAACACAAATGACCTATCTTCTCTCCTTTGCTGCATTATGGATGGGCATCCCTTCAAAAACACAAAAGAAACTTTATGGATAAATTTCGTTTATGCCTTTTTTTGGAAGGGGTGGAGCGAAAGAAACAATCGGACCTTTAACGACACATCTAAATCTATCAACACTCTTATTGAAGACACTTTACATCTTGGAATTTTTTGGAGTCATAAACTTCCACCTTTTTGTAACTATGACCTTACTTTTTTATTTGCACATTGGCAACAACTCTTGTAATCATATGATTTTTCTATTACTATTCATTAATCAATGAAGTTTGTTTCTCATAAAAAAAAAAAAAAAAAAAAGCCTTCTAGCGCCTTAATTTCAAATTTTCCTTACTTTGATTACATTTAAAGCGTTTTCATGAACCAAAAGATCTAAGTTCGAATTTTCACTCCAAAATCTTGTTAAATTAAGAAATATATATCTAATTTTGATTAAAAAACTTTCCACTAGCATTGAAAAATGGTTTGCCATTGCTCTAGCTTAATCAAACAGTCGTTTATCTATCAACCACAAACCACACATTGATGTCTTAGATTTTGTTGGACATATAAAACTCGTCATAGAGTGACTTAATCATTAAGATAATTATAGGTAACTAAAAATAATGCGTCATTAGTATGTTTCATGAAATAGTCAAAATACTCACAAAATTTTAAAATAAAATAGATATTTGAAAGTTTAAAAAACCAAAATAGATCAAATTGATAGTTCTTAGATCAAAATGATATATACAAGTATAACTTTTTTAATATTTGTGCAAAGAGAATTTAGAATTTAAATCGCCATGCACTTACCAAATGATGAAGAAAAAAAATGTAAAAATACATGTGATTTGTTTTATTTAAGTAAATGTACATGTTCTTTCAAATATCAAATGCCTTATATTAGTTGAAATATTTAAATTTATCCCTGCAACAAGTTTGAAATTAACTTGGTTCCAAATTGATTCAATAGAAAGAAAAGAATGTGAACATGCTTTGAACATTTGTAAAGAAAAAACTAATAAAGAAATTATTTAGAAGAAAAATCAATAACACTTTGACCAGAAACTACAAGAACTGCCAAAAGTAGCATGACTCTACTGACATATTGTATGACGTAGTAACCATGAGGTTACGGGTTCGAATCCGCCTTCCCCCAAAATTATTGTATCAAAAAAACAAAAAAAACTACGAGAACTAAAATCAAACAAATGAAAATATATGGATAGAATATCAATGAATTGGTAACACATCTACCAAAACTTTCCAAAATAACACTTTTGTGTTCCTCAAATCAGTGTTTGTATTATATCTTACTTATCACTCAATTGAAGACATTTTTATAATGATTTTGGCAATTTTAGATCCAAAAACACTACCAAACATTTCCTAGCTTAGTCTACAAAAATCACTTCTCATAGGTATTTATTTTCTTAGAAGCATTTGAACCCATGACATTGTCATCATATATATACACTTGTACCACATATTGGCCAAAAACCACCTCTCATAGCAAATTTCTACTTATCTTTAACAAAAATGCAAACATTCTCTAAAAGTTAATTAAACAAAAAAAGTAAAATAAGTTGATAAAAATTGAAGGCTACTAATAATTAGAGGTGAGGTATTTAAACCAGACATACATTCGTGTCGTTCAACTATTGTTTATGCTGAGGGATTAATCAACAGGGACATGAAAAAATTCAAGCCATTCAAAACCAGTTGAAGACTCCATTGCTTGAGCAACAACCTGCAAAATGGCAATAATTTACCAACTGTCACATGATATTTAAACCATTTTTATATGAAAAGTAATAAAGTTAAAAGGAAAAAACCTGTTTTAAGGCACAAAATGAAGAAAATTGATTGGCCACTGCCCATACAAAGCCAACCCAAACCCCACGAGAATGTATTCAATGAAGTTGACATCTCAATAACCATGGATATGTTATGTTTTCGAAAATCTACACCAATTACTAACCACCCGATGTAAATTCATTTCGTGTCAAAGTGCACATAAGTCATAACTCAACAACATGCACCCTCGACCAAGAGGTCAAAGATTCGAACTTAGAACTCCTACTCCCAATTGTTGAACCCGAAATAAAATTGAATCTTTGGCAATTTCTCATACATTCACTTTTCCAACACATTAAAAAAAAAGAGAAAAAAAAAAAACTAGTTGGTTGATATAGTTAAAGTTACCCCAACCTAGCAGCTTAAACTTTTGAGTTGATTGGTGATTTAACATAAATCAACATGGTATCAAAGTAGGAGAAAGTCCTAAGTTTGAGCCCATGCCGAGTCATTTCATCCCTAATTAAAATTGAATTCTACTTGGGCATTTCTCAAATTTCAAAACTCACAAGTGAAAGAGAGTGTTGGTTGATATAATTAAATTTACCTCAACCCCCAAATTAAGTTTTTTGGTTGATTGGTGATTTAATATAAAACACGAACAAACAAAGAGAGAAAAGAAAATTTCTGAACAACTACCTAAAATTCCAAGCTTATCTTTCTTTAAGATTACCCAATCACAGTCCTCACAGCCCCCAGCAAACAACTGGAAAATATTTTGCAGACTCTCCCCCACCTCCTTTCCAAAACAAGCAACCACATTTTCTTTCAATTTCTAAAATTAATTTTCTTGGCATCATAAAAGAAGGAAACATACAACTACAGGGTACAGAATTATATGAAACTAAAATTCCGAAAACTTCTTCAAATGTTACTTGATTCTTCAAGTGTTTTCCACCATTTTTTTAACCCGAAAGTTAGAGCTTAGCTCACATATACTCGCGGCCGAGGACCTACGCCTGCCCCTAGGCCCAGACCCACCCATGTTACCCATGCAAGGATTACTTCCTAGGGGTTACCCTAAATATAACACAGATAGTTTTTTCCTTTTCACATTCAAGTAAAACCACTGGATCCTACCTTCAATAGTATATTTGTAATTTCCCTCTATTTATAATTTTTCCTTCAAGAATGTCCAGTCCCCCTTTAACCCTACATCCTTACCATACCAGTACTAATTGTGTGTTATAGTAATGTCTGTAATTCAATTATTTGAAAGAGACACATTTACATAGTGGAAACATTGAAGCTAATAAGAAATGAGAATATATGCAAAAGACTGAACCAATAATCTACCAACAAGAGCATAGCTCTACTAGTATCATATACGACCGAAAAACCAGTTCAGGTTCGAGTCCCCCAACCCTCAATCAAATATTTTTGAATTTTAAAAATGAAAAAAAGAACTGAAATGGTAGAGAGATTGTTACCTTGTCAAAAATACAAGTACTCCACATCAAGTAACTGAAACCTGAGTAATGAAATCGAAAATCAGTTTCACCAAAAGACCTCAGCATTGTTTACTCAGGGCATCTGCAATTACATTCCTAGCTTCCTTGCACAATGCTTCCGGATCACTTCCGATCAAAGGCTTATGGATAACGACTTTCACAGATCCCATATTCAAGATCCCTTCAAATCCTACTGGCATAATGCTACCAGTTCCCACAAGCGTAATGGGTACGACGGGCACTTTGGTCTTTGCTGCAACACTGAATGCTCCTTTCTAAAAACCATACATTTTTTAAATAGAAGGTATGTAATTAAATAAAACTATGAATGCAAAATGGCAAATGAACATATATTTTATGCTTTCCAACCAAACATATACTACAATTTTTCCCCCCAAGCACCTTATCTAACTTCAGAGATACAACAAGCTTTCAAAAGAATTGAATATGCTGAAAGTAGATCGGAAAACAATAAGTGACCTTAGGCCCCGTTTGATAACTATTTGATTTTTTGTTTTTTGTTTTTGAGCCTACAACTATCTTACCATATGTTTTTTCTTACTTGGATATCTATATCTCCCTATATTTGTAGAAACCAACAAAAATTTGGAAACAAAAAAAATTAGTTTTCAAAAGCTTGTTTTTGTTTTTGAAAGTTGGTTAGCATTCACATACTTTCTTAAGGAAAGATGGATACATTGTAGGAAAAGTGGAAGATATGGTAGAAAATTTGAGTAAGAATAGGCTTAAATTTTAAAAACCAAAAACAAAAAACCAAATAGTTATCAAACGGGGCCTAAAATAAATAGTTTATTTTATTGCTCTAACTTTAGTATTATGAAATACTGAATGGAATCAATGTTTCAAAGTCAAGTAAACTCTAAACCTCACTACATATGTGAAGAAAGTATAGATCTTGTACTCATGTTTGTTTGTTTCATAACAAAAAATCAACACTAGTGCCCCCACAACAATGGTTTGATATATGATGTTCACTTACCTTGAAAGCACCTAATTTTCCATCTTTACTACGTGTTCCCTCGGGAAAGAAAAATACAGATGCACCCTTCCTTATAAGCTCCATGCACCGCTTCAGACAGTCCTTCATTAAAAATTTAGCAAACTTAGAAATAATAACCCAGCAATATCATTCTTTTTTTTGAAACAAGGTAACCACGCCCGTCCCTAGGCCAGGTACTGGGAGACATCAAAGGAGTAATGTCATAGGTGAGTCTCGAACCTGGAACCTTGAAGGGAGCATACCTTCAAAGCTCAAGTCTTCAACCACTGTGCCACCCCTTGGGGACATCCAGAAATATCATTCTTAACCATGAGAAAAAAGTCTACAACTTTCCACATTTCAAATTTTCCTTCTAAATGAACTGTGAAAATTCCAAACAGATAATGAAAAAAGTACCAACTGGCTTCTGCTATCCATGCGCTTCAAAGGAATGACACCCATCATAAACATAGCCCAACCAATAATTGGAATGAGAAATATTGCAGTCTTGCTAATGAACTTAAAGCTTCTGCCAAGGGTAAGAAGTGTATAGATGTCTAAAAAGCTCTGGTGGTTGGAAACATACACAGCAGGAGAATTTGGAGCGGGCAAATTCTCGAAACCTTCATATTTGATCCTAAAAAATGGAGCAATACTCAAACTTGCCCACATTTTAGCAATTGTATAATGAATTCTTCTACGGTATCTATCCATCGATAACGCAATTGGATGTGCCACCAGCATAAGCATAAAGAGGAAAATAGCAGTGACTGCAGTAGTCGCATAAAAGCACGCTCCTCTAACTTTTGAGCTCAATGGTACTTCTGCACTTTAGGTAGTTAAGAAGAAACAAAATAAAATTGGTATTAGACATAATAAGACAGTCAAAAGAAAAGAAAAAGGGACAAAAAATAAACAAAAGTCGTCCAAGAGAGACCTGGTAATGGATAGCCAGCTTCATGAGTTCCCATTTTCGCAAGTTCTGACCTAACAATGATGCGCCAGGGGTTTCTTTTTTCACTAAGCAGTTTGTTGTGCCAAGGGTTGCATAGATTCTCGTTTGGAGTAACATAACACCAAGAGACACCATATTTTCTGACGATGGATGAGAAGCAATAAAGTTGAGCTGCAGATCAAGAGAAACGTCAAAGCCTTAGCTAAAGTTTTCTAACCATCATGAAGTGGCCTAGTGGTCAAGAGGGTCTTGGGAGCTAAGAAGTGATCAGTTCAATCCATGGCGGTCACCTACCTAGGAATTAATTTCCTATGGGTTTCCTTGACATCCAAATATTTCAAAGTTAGGTGGTATGTCATGGGACATTAGTCGAGGTGCATGCAAGCTGACTCGGACAATGACAAATATCAAAAAGAAAAAACAAGATAACCTTCTATAAAAAAAATAATAACAATGTGAAAACATATTATTTACCAAACCCCATAGCATACATCAGATTTCCACACATTCTCCCAAGATATGCGTAGCATATCATAAAAATATGTGTCCAAATAGCATGCTTCTGCAGCTGAATCAAATGAACGGCCTCTTTCCTTGATGGAAAATTCACGGGGATGAATCATGATTCAAATATATCCAGAGTGTTTTGAAAACCCGTTGATTTCCTGATGACAAAGTTAAGAAGTATAGAACTTCTTGAATGGTTGTAGAATCGGCAGGTGATCAAAATAAAACAAGGAAAAACAATAAGTGAACAAAAATACATGAGCAACAATTGTGCTACATCATTTCTTTTATCAACATGTCATCTTTCTGACAATTTTAATCTTTCACTACCAAATGATCAACTGTTTCTTATAAAAAAATAACTAGCAAATGATCAAGAAAAAATTAGACATGAACAATCGCACAACATCCAACACATGTGATGTAAGCACACTACAAGCAATTTTCTTTTATATATAATCTCTTTTTGTGTATCTAGCCTAGGATGAAAGACCATTATACTTGATGATGAAATGACAAAGCATGACTCATTTTACAATAATTGTAATAAATTTCTGTTTAGGTCAGCTAAATGCTGCTAAAAGACCATTGTTAACAGAAGGTAGTGGAAACTATTGATCGCGCAAAACAAGTTTTAGGTGATAGTTAAGTTACTTGAGTGAAGAAATTAACTAGAAAAAAATTTCTTAGTGAGGAATAACTCACCAGTATTTCTCAAATTTGTTTGTTGATGAAGAGAGGACCTATATCGAAGACCCCTAAACGCATTCATCTGCAATTGACATGGTAATTAACATTCTCATTAATCAAAATAAATGAATTCTAACAGTGCAAAACACCAAGATGGGGGATCTCTCTCTCATTCCCCCTTCTCATCTTTTCCATCAAATTCTAGAGACCTCACCCCCTTCACCATGCTTCTACAATACAATTTCCCTCTTCCTCGAACATGATCATTTCAATCGGTGCAGCCAAATGTGCAATTAAATGAGCACAAAATGGTTGTCCTTTGATATTCTTCAAAAAAAAAAAAAGTGGTTATCCTTTGAAGAGTGCATGGATAAAAGAAGCCAGTATGGTGGAACACCGAGAAACCTTGATCTTTGGAAACAAATGACAGAGAATCCCTTTTGTTCGCCTTCTTAGTTTTCTATTATCTGTTACGTTTGGTGTTTGGGTTGTTCTCCTCTCTTTTGCATTGGAGGTCACTTATGTGATAGTTTCGATAGGGCTCTAGGTAAGATTTCATTCATCAATGAAAAATATTGTATTATATAAGAAAATGACAGAGAGTCTCTTAAAAAACTATACAAGTGGAAGAATGTTTTATTCTCCAAGAGATGGAAACTTACCCATGCAAATGCAGTTTTGTCAAGCATTCCAATTTAATACCTTCCTAACTTTAAACATTTTTCAAAGACGAGACGACCAAAAAATTGAAGCAGCTTATCAAATATTTTTTGCGGAAAGACGCTAGATATGAAGGACTCGTCAACTGGGGGAGAAACTCTTAGCCTTTTATGTAAAACAGTTCTTCATACTGGTAGCCTCAAAAATAGAAACTTTTTCCCCTATTTTAAATTATATATTTTTTGCCATAACAAGTATTCACTCAAGCTCATGCACAACTCAACTAACCACACATGAAACAACTGACCCTACAATCTTTGATAGTTGGGAGCCTCTTATGATTATTTATAAGAAATAGAACCTTTCTTTTAAAAAAAAAAATGCATGAAAGAAAACAAGTGGAATACAAAAAGATAACCCAACATAAGCGTATCCTTGCCAGGTTTGTCCTAGATTTATAAGTGTTGTGCCACTAACTCACCGTGTCCGAGTCGATATCTCATATCCGTATCCATGCTTCTCAATAGATGGACTTGGGAGAAGCGATCATCATCGCCGTTTAGATCACAAACTCTATCTATGAGGAATTTTAATGCCTTCATTGATAGTGCGGATTTGATTGATGTTCCTCTATCTAACGGTCAATTCACATGGACAAATGGTAGAACCCATCTTGTTTTCTCCTTAATTGACAGATTCCTCATTACAGAATCCATTGCTACTAAATTTGGGATGGCTAAGGCTAGAAGACTTGAGAAAATTTGCTCTGATCATTATCCTATCTGCTTAACTTTGGGTAATGAGAAGTGGGGACCTGCACCATTCCGTTTTATTAATGCTTGGCTGACTCATAAATCCTTTCTTGACACTGTCAAATCTTGGTGGGAATCTAACGGAATTCAGGGCTGGCCGGGCCATGGTCTTATTATGAAG
>JBBMEF010000001.1:7366537-7405188 GCA_037832685.1 Sicyos baderoa | reverse complement strand
TGAAGTTCCCCGAAAGGCTGACCATGATCGATGAAAAATCATGGTGCCGCACGAGTCGAAAAGTATGACCGTGACACTTAGCGGCATTAGTGTACACCTAATGATCAAGAGGTCATGAGTTGAGTTTTTACCAACTTTTCTTTCTTTGCACTTTTAAAAATAAATCTTGTTTCTAATTATTTATTTATAACTACTTAATCATTTCTAACCACTCATTTTTTATCATTATTTTTTTAACTATTCAAAATAATTACTCGTTTTAAATCTACACACAAATAGAGTTTTAACTCTAACTCTTCAATATGAAATCACATTCAAAGAATTTTTTATTACACTTGTCAATTTTTAACTACTCAATATAATTTTTTAAATTAAATTTTCACTAAATATGGAAACATGTAATTGAAATATATATGGAATATTTTGAATTTAAAATGAGGGAAGAAAAGAAAAGGGCGTAATTGATTCATACTTCGCCATCAACGTTTCCGCCCAAATCCCAAACTCCCATTCTTCATTTCTCTCTACTCTGCAACTTCCCCACCTTCAACCTCGCCCTTCAATGGCGGATTTCGAATCCTCCACGCCTCTTCCCCAACCCTCCAATCCCAATTCCCTCCCGCCTCCACCTCCCCGCCCCCTTTTCCCCTTCCCCAAACGCCCCGCCATTCGCCTCACCTCCGAATTCGACAGCGATTCCTCCATTTTCTTCCACAAGCTCTCATGCAAGCTCCTCGACAACCTCGCCAAGATCAAGCTCTCTTTCCAGAACAACAACGACGGCCAAATCTCCGATCCTCAGTTGAAACTCCACTCCAAGTACTTCTCCATCCACTACGACCACGAAGAACGCAACGCTCTGCTTCGATCCTCCGTCGATGTCGGCTCCAGGTTGCAGTTCCGCGCTTCTCATGATGTTAAGGTCTTCTATTCCATTCCTTTGGGTTCTTTTGGATTTGTGTGATTTGCATTTGTTTTTGTGTTTTTCTGTGCTTAACTGTGTTTGTTTGTTTGTTTCAGGGTCAGCAAGGAGAGCTTGGTGTGGTTGCTAAGATTGCTGATCCTGGCTACTCCTTGGATTTGTCTTCGCCTGTTCCTGCTATCGGGCTGGTGAGTTTTTGTGATTCGGGAATGAAATTATGCATCGTTTGATAAACATTTTGTCTTTTGAAATTTAAGCCTATAACAACTATCTTACGCTATGTTTTTTCTTATATGGATATAAAAAGTAGCTTTCAAGAGTGTTCTTTTTTTGTTTTTGAAATTTGTTTTAGCATTCAAGTAAATATAGATACATTGTAGGAGAGATGGAACACATTGTATGAAATTTGAGTAAAAATAAGCTTAAATTTCAAAAACAAAAAACAAAAAAACAAAAGAACCAAATGGTTATCAAATGGGGTCTTAATTATGCATGTGGTTTCATTTTATTTTAAGGAAGTATGTGAATTCTAACTAAATTTCATCAAACAAGTATATTTGGAAACTAATATTTTTAGTTTTCAAATTTAGGTTTGATTTTAAATATGTAAGTAAAAGATAAATATCAAAGTAATGAAAATCGTCCATTGGAATAATGGTTGTAGGAGTAAAACTTACCTATACATTGTGTAGAGTGAGTATGTTTATTGTCAAGCATACTCACTCTACACATTCATGTGTAGTGTAGGTAAGTTTTGCTTTAGTTCTTGAGATTTTATTTTTATTTTTATTTTTAATTCAACTACAATTGAGGTGGGGTGTCTTGGAATTTGTAACCTTTTGTTACTAAGTCATACAAGATACCACATGAGGTATGCTTTTTTTTTTCTTTAATATCCATGACTGTTTGGGCCATTATACCGACCGACCCTACAACAATTGGATGTTGAAATCTATAGAAAATTAAGTTTTAGGTAGGTGGTTACCATGGATTGAACTCATTACGTCTTAGTTACTTAAGGTCGTGGAGCTATGCTCTTTTGGCATTGGGAATCTTAATCCTTAGTGGCACTGCCAATGTTTATATGATGAATGTTTATGGTGTTTTTTATTCTAGGAATTGGAACTATCTCTAATTGAGCTGTTAAATTTGAATGTACTTTGGCTGATGTTGATGATATGTTTTAGCCAAAAGCGACGTTTAAGTTCCCAATGGGTGAAGTTTCATTGGAAGAAAGAGAAGAGGAGGAAGCTAAACAGGTAATGTCGATAAATGGTGTTCTTAAAGGCCAATTTCTGAATGGTACCTGCGCTGCTCACTACAGGGATGATGAATTGGAACTCAGATACTGCTACAAGGTTAGAATATAATTTCTCCTTATTGTTGTTGCCGCCTCGTACCTTGGACTACTATGCAATTTGAAACGAGTCCGGATGGTATCGTTTGCACGAGTTACTGACTTAGTGGTCTCATGTTCAAATCATTGAGTAAACTTATAAATAAACCCTTAATGTCTTCTTTGGCTCCTGGGCACAGGGGCAGATGGAGAACAAGTTTTTTGGGTTTTGTTATATTTTGTGTGTGAAAGTGGACTGCATCCCTATTTTAAACCTATTTATAGTATATGTGGCCCCCAAATCTTATAATTTGTTATTTTTTGTATATAAAAGTAGATCCATCCATAGAGCCCCCGAATCTTCGATTTTATGATCTTTTTGTCTATAGAAGTTGACCTCCCAAAATAATTTAAATTTGGCCTCCAATATAGTTTTTTGGATCCGCCCCGTAGGCAAAGCTTTGGGACAGACGTGGGTACTCCTAGAGTCCTAGAACAGGGGAGTTGAGCTCTGATTTCCCGATTATCAAAACAAAAGAGATTTAAAAAATGTGTTTTGTTGAAGCTTTAAAAGACTAAGTTATAACTTTGAAGTTTGGTTTGTTCTGAATTGCTTGCGAATTCGTAATCTTTTACTCTGAACTTGTTGCAGGATGAGGCACTTTCATTTATCCCAAAAATTTCTCTGCCTTCAAATGCATTGTCATTTGCATTCAAGCGTCGGTTTGGTCCTTCGGATAAGTTGAGGTTAGGTTACAAACTCGATAAGGGTGTTAGATGTGAAATTCTTTATAGTTGATTTGATTGTAAGTCCATTTGATTTAGCTTAAAACCCATAGTCCTAAATCTATGATTTTGCATTCGACTTCGTCAGCTATTGGTACGATCTCGATTCGAACGATTGGAGTACGGTGTACAAGCACACATATGGAAAAGATTTGAAACTTAAAGCTGGTTATGATTCAAAGGAGAAACTCAGCTGGGCATCTCTGTGGGTAAGTTTGTTTCAGCTGTTAAGGCATTTCTGAGAGAACACTAAGTTAAATGTTACCAAACACATATCTAGTTGAGAAGATAAAACAGAAAAAATAACAGCAGATTAGTTGTCGAACAATCTTATGAAGATTACATTTTAAATTAATAGTTCAAGGTAGGAGAACATACATTTCCAAAAACCGAACCGATCGGCCAAAATCAACCAAATAAAGGACGGTCCGTTTTCAAATATATATCGGTCGGTGTCAGTTCAGAAAATACTTACCGAAAGTTTGTTTGTTATGTCGGTCAGATAACAGTTTTCTTTATATAATATTAGTATTTTTTATTTTTTTAACTCTAAATTACTTTTAACTAATATATATATAATTAGTTAGCTTTCCTATTTAATTATTGCAAAATTAACTTAATTTAAATGTGTTCCAAAAGATTATTGGTATAACCATTTTTTTTAATTAATTTTTAAAATTTCATTACAAAATTGTAGGTGAATATAGTTTTTAATAAAAACAAACCTAATAAAAAATAAAAATAATTAAATGAAGTAATTAAATTAAATGACTGAACTGACCGACTTAATCGACCGTTCAATATTCAAATTTTATTTTTCTTTTTCGGTTACATTTTGAAGTGAACCAATAGGTCGGTTTCAACGTCGAAAATCGACATCGACCGATGAACACCCCTAGTTCAAAGCGATCTTAAAACGATGAATTTCAGGTCGGAGATGAAGGTGGGAAAGCAAAAACAGCACCAATGAAGATGAAAGTACAATTCATGTTGCAAGTTCCACAAGATAACATTAGGTCTGCAGCTCTAATGTTCAGGGTCAAAAAGAGATGGGATATATAGATTTAGAGGCTCTTTGTTTTTCTATTGCTACTGCTTCATTTAAATATCAGCTCTCTTTTAGATACACATTCAAGTTTATAATATTTTATGTGCTATTCATAAAGTTCTTTTTGTAAACAGCAGAAAGAAGAAAAAACAACTTAGAAAAGCTAAATTGATTTATTTCTTTAAAAAAAAAAGTTTCATAATCTAAAGCTGAGTATAACTCAATAACTTGGAAAAGCTAAATTGAATTATTTCCTTGAAAATATTTATTTTTAAGGATATATGATATACTGATATTAGCTTTTTTCAAAAAGGAAAAAAAACAAAAAACTAATATTAGCTACATTTATTACATGATGTAATTGCAGGTTTAAGTGATTTTTATTTTTTATTCGACATGATCAGGTGAAGAAATTATTAGAGAAATTATAAATAAATAAGGAAATTGGAATGTATATTCATATATAAAAATTTTGTTGAGGCACAAATCTTGCCCTCTTTTGAGATAGTCAAGTTTAATGTGGTCTTTTATTAAATTCATGTAGTATATCTTTTCTTCCCTTGTTCTCTTTAACTTCAAAGGTATATATATTAAACACTATTTCATGCTATTTTTTATATACACGAGTTTTGAATCATTTTACACGTAATTTTACTATTTTTACCGTATAAATCGTCTAGATCATAGATAGATATGTATTATTATGAATTGAACTTATGATATATTTATATTTTAAGATAAGATCTTCTTGGCTATTATAGATTAATCGGTGATGATTTATTCCCATATGCTAATAGATTAAACCCTTTTTTTTTTGTCAACCTACAAAAGTTCTCTATAACTAATTTAAATAATCTAATAAATTTAAAATATAATTTAATTACATTCTAAACATCATTTAATTCAACCTAGCTAAACTTGAAAATGATTTCCAACTTCAAAGTGATAAAGCATTTAAAATACCTTTTATCAAGTTGTATACAAAAATTATACTCTAATGACAAGAAGAATAAATTCCTTTGAATACCATAAGTTCTAAAGATGTGCAAATAATTTAGGAAGGTTTTTTAATTTCAAAATATTTTGATTCAAACTTGAAAGGTTCCTCGAAAAAGTTAAATTCTCTCCCCTTATTTGTTTATTTTTATCAGTCATATTAACAAAGTGATATAATATTATCTTTAATCAACTTGTATACCTTTGGAATTCCATGACATTAACTAATTATTTTATAGTAAAAAGAAGCTCAACTCACAATTAGAATTATCAATGAAATTGCTAATAACAAATTACTAACGTGAATAATACCATAAATGTCTATTCATATCTTGTCTATTCATAAATTAAAAGATAAATGATTCGAATCTTTTACCTTCATTTATTGTTGAACTCAAGAGAGTCATTGAATTTCGTACTAAAAAAGATAGTGACTAAAAGAATCTAACTCATGAGCAAATCGATCAAGAATAGGTTGAATTTTATATTTCATATATAATAAAATATTTTAAATTTAATTTAAATTGAAATTTGTCTTAACAAAAATTATTTGAAGTTTATTTATTTTAAATATCATTTGATTGAAATCTATGGATTTTTGTAGCTATGAATTTAACTTTAATGAGTTTTGCTATATTTATTATTTAAAAAAAATCAAGACATTTGTAAAAAAGAAAATAGATATTTTGCTAGTTATAAAAAATTCCTTTATCACTAATTCATTTTTTTATTATAAATTAAGTAAGTGAGACCACAAACTTACATGAAAACTACTACTCCTCCCAAATAAATGAAATATCGATTTTATCAAACCGATGACGATTGTGGTGTTGAACTATATTATCATAAAACAATAAAATCAACCTGCTATCAAAATGGTAAAACTAGTTTCACACAAAAAAAAAAAAAAAAAAAGTTCATAACTAAAATAAGCCAAAAAAAGAAAAAAAGAAAGGTAATAATTAGAAATTGATGATAAGAACATTTTTGAGATTAGTTTAGGTCTCATAAGAAGAGAGAAATCAGAAAGGAAGATTGCAGAAAGCACAAAAACTTTTTTGGTGAAAGAGAAGATGAGTTGTTGTTCTTCTTCATCATCTCTATCTCTGTGCTGTGTGTTCTTCCCCTTTTCCTCTTCCCCTTCCCCTTCTCTCAGATTCATTAACATTTCCAATCCCTTCTTCTCCCCAAACCCTAATCGAACAACAACAACAACAACCCTTTACGCTTCTTCTTCCACGCGCCGCCCTTCTCTCCCTACCACTCTGGTAACTTCATTTCTCCTTTTCTTTTCTTTTTTTCTAATTTTCTGTTGTTTTTTATTTGGGGTTAGGGGGATTTGGGAAAATCTCTTGTTCAAATCTGAATGGAATACCTGTGTGTGGATTATGTAGTTTTTTTTTATGTAGCTGTTATGTTTTTAGAGGGTTGTTGGATTTTGTACTTCAAAAGGAAAAAGAGAGATGTGGGATTATATATATATATATATATATATTTGGAAACAATTAGAGCTACGCATAACTATATACCGGGGTAACCACGCCCGTCCCTAGGTTAGAGATCGAGAGACATCGTTGGAATGGAGACATGGGAGGTGTCTACAAATTAATGTCACCTCAAAGGGACAGTGTCGAAATTATTATTCAATTTGGACCATTAGGTAATTTGGGAGTCATAAATTATTATTCTTAAGGGAGTTTGGGGATGATCAAGTGCCAATTACAAATGGAACCGTATGGAACTTTAGCAACTTCCTGCAAAGGGACAGTGTCGAAAAGGTTATTGTGTGTTTTTCAATCTTTCTTTCAAAGGGTACATCGCCCCGCAAAAGTTACACAAGAAAGGGAGGGAAGGGAAGCAATAGACCCTTGAGTTGAGATCCCAAAAGAAAATGTCGACTCTCTTCTTATGGATTTGTAAAGTAAAGATGATAAATCTCCCTCTTCCCTTTGATCATCAAATCCATAAGAAGAGAGTTTACTTTAAACCTGTCGTCCCGATCTCATCCAAGTCCAATGATCGACAAGGTTATAGGTTGGAAATCTGACAAGTGTGAGATAGGAGGCCCCCCCTTCAGGATCTCATCCTCCTTGAGACTTTTTCTTATACCAAGATTCCAGCTTCTGTTCAAAGAAATTTATGTGTCTTTGATAGTTGACACTTTTTGGCTTGATAAAGAATGAAATTTCAGAAATGCTCTAGCACATAGTTCGTCTAAAGATCTTTCCGAAAGTATGTATGTTGAAGAGCCTACAGCCTCTTTAATTCTAGAGAAGTGTGGTCTATTTGTTTGAGAATATATTTTTTTTTCCTGAGAATGAAGAGTGTCATTCCTCTTGCCAAAATTTGAAGTCAAATTTTGCCTCAATGACCTTCCTCCAAAAATATGTTGAAGGTGCATTTATTTTACCTTTTTGTTTGTTCTTTTTACTAATGAAGGACCGCCCCATTGTGGAGGAGTTGAGCAATCTATAATTACAAAAGAATTTCATATTTCTAGAACATCCCAATGATGTAATTTGTAGATACAATGATACAGTACAAAACAAAAGAATTCAACTTATCTTTAAAGATTCTCGTTTTTCTTTCCTTCCAAAACTCCTAAACAAACACCCAAGCAACACATCTCCACAAAAAACTTGCTCTGCCTTTAAGATGCCAGCCAGTAAGAGTTTATAATAACCACTGTTCCAATTTATCAGGACCGGTGTCACACATTAAGATGATAAGCTTTAAGGCACTGATCCCTCCTCTCGCTGCAAAAGGGAAACTAAGAAGGTGTTGGGGTGGGGTGAACTTTGTTTTTATCAAGAACTTTTCAAAACCTTAAACTAATAATTTCACTTCTTTTTCTTTCTTCTCAAATCACTCTCCAACTTTACGACAACCCTAGCCTTGCGACCTCTTCTTCTTTGGTGCCGCCTCCACCGGGACTCGCAAGCCTCGCCATAACCCACCTTGTGTTTCTTTCGCTCTATTGAGAATTTTGTGTGTTTATAAATTTATAATTGGTTTTTTGGCTTGAAATATCGGTTTTTCCTATGTATTTGTCCACTGCTTGGCCATTGTATTCGGTTTTTACATAGCTGAGTTCTTACATCACCACATTTGTGGGCAGTTGGTTTTCATTAATGATTTACTATCAGGGGATCTTTTCTATGTACTGGTTTTAGTGGATTCAAGGGTGCATAAGAGGAGATAAAGATGGAGATAGTGGAATGCATCAGAAGAAGAATACGACACAGATGTTTGGATTTGGGCCTAATGATGAGACAGGCACCCGAATTCCAACCCAAGCCCAATCCATAGTGGAGGGAACAGGATCAGTTATGGTGACTGAGTTCAAACCAGTTCCTGATGTTGATTATCTACAGGTGGGTGTTTTGGAACCTTATTTATTTTATTTTTTTAATGGCTATGAAACTAGTATTAAGATAATTCCTATCCTAAATAGAAAGGTTAAAAAGTCCTATCCATATTGGTTAATAGTTATAAATCTTAGAACCAAAACCCTTCCATATTGAAAAAAATAATCAAAAGGTAATAGACTGTATTTTTCTTACAATGCAGTTTGATTCTGAAAAATTAATTACCTGCTTGACTTAAGAATTTTCAAATGGTTCAATTTTCTGAGGAAGCAAATCTTTTCGGCTACCATTTATTAACCTTTGAGTCATAACTCTCAGTGTCACAATTTCTCCGATCTCCATTTTTGTGCTTGTGTGAAGCTCCTTCCAAATCACATTGTGTTTTTATTTTTGCAGGAGTTATTGGCCATTCAACAACAAGGTCCTAGAGCCATTGGCTTCTTTGGAACACGAAATATGGGTTTCTTGCACCAAGAACTCATTGAGATTCTTAGCTATGCGATGGTTATAACGGTGGGACATGTGATTTAATATCTGATTATACTAAAGGGCTATTTGGTGTTTGATGAGTGCATAAACTTCATATTGCGTAATTACTTTTGTACGCAGAAGAACCACATCTATACCTCAGGAGCATCTGGAACCAATGCAGCAGTTATCAGAGGTGCGTTGAGGGCTGAGAAACCAGAATTGCTTACTGTCATTTTGCCACAAAGTTTGGAAAAACAACCTCCTGAGAGCCAGGAATTATTGTCCAAAGTAAGTTTGATTAGCTATAAAAAATTATTTACTTGGATCTTGTCTGTGTATTGTTCTTAAACTGCTTTGAGGAGTAATTTAATAATGGCTCAAGATGTTATGAAAAAACAAAGTTCATATAATAAATATATAATATATATATATACACACACATACTTTCAGTTCCTTGTTTAATGAGAAGGTGTTTCTTGTTTTAAAAAAACATTTGGAGCAGTTTTTGTAGGGTCTTTGAACTGTAGGTTTGTTCCCCTTCCAATGCTTCTCATACAATCACTGATTTTTTTTGGTTTTTTATAAGAAAGAAATTTAGAAAATTCACAATTGAAGTTCTCTTGTTAGTATGGATTGAATTGGAAGTGCCCCTTTAGGCTTTAGCCAACAATTATTTACACTTAATCCATGTTTATAGATGCTTAGGTGACCCTAATTTTATTGTTGATGAGTTGAATTGGAGTAGTTGGTTATGTCTATTAAATTGTTTATCTATTATGAATTTATGATTACCTTGGCATTTGTAGGTTAAGAATGTGATAGAGAAGCCCTACAATGATCATCTACCTTTAATAGAAGCTAGCAGGTATCCATGTGGTTTCTCTCTTAGTTCACAATAATGCGAATTTGAACTTTACATATTGAAAGTATAATAGCAGATAATAGAATGATTATTAATATTAATAGTTTATTGATAAAGAAAACAGATCAGCTAATGAATGGTTTCTACTTGATTAATTGAAATTGACCTATTGGAAATTGGAAATTGTTTCTTAATCCAAAATAGCAGAATAGGGATATTTTAAATTTTTTTAGAAATATTTGAATAAAATTTAGGTGAAATTGTAACTTTAGTCATTGTGGGTTAGCTTTATGGTCAAGAAAGCTTCGAGGAACTCAAAAAAACCTTAAGATGATGGGTTATGTTCATGGTGGTTATTTATCTAGGAATTAGCTTTCTATGGGTTTCTTTGACAACCAAATGTTGTAGGGTCGGGCGGTTGTCCTGGGAGAATAGTCAAGGTACTCGTAAATTAACCTAAACCCTCCGAACTTTAAAAAAAAAATATATATATAAATGATGGGTTCAACCGTGGTGGCCACCTACTTAAAAATTAATTTAGTTTTTATGAGATTTTTACAATTCCAAATAATATTACAACATTTCAGAGTAAGATGACTGAAAGTTGGAGTGCTTTTGTGTAATTTTTGTATGTCTATGTATTACTCATTTAGAGTAATAATGTCATTGAAGATGTATCTATTAACAATCGAGTTTATCTTGCTTATAAGAGTAATAGTTCAACTGATATAAATGTTCATGATTAAGAACTCCTGATTTTGAATCTCAATCTTAAAAAAAAAAAAAGTATAATTTTCACTGTTTAACCAAATAAAAGCCAAAGGTTGAATGTTCCATCTAATGCATATGTTGAAACTTGCAGGTTATGTAATATGGACATCATTTCTCAAGTACAGCAAGTCATTTGCTTTGCATTTCATGATAGTAGGTTGCTCATGGAAACTTGTCAAGAGGCCAAAAATCTCCGAAAAATTGTTACGCTTTTTTATCTCGACTGAGAAGAAACTGCTCGAAATTCTGTAAATACATTGTTTGACAAAGATTATAACATATTTTCGCTAATTTTGCTTGTAAAGTTGCTGCTTCTGCTCATAGTTTCCCATTTATTGTGACAGTAGAAAAGAGGCCAATTTGCCCATCCAAAGTTTTATGTATCTTTTTGTTTTTTTTTTCTCTTTTAGAATATGCTGGAATTTTTTTTTTATTTTTTTATACAAATTGGGGGAAAAAGGATTATAAATACCGATTTTAAAGATCAAACTTATGACTATAGTGTTAAAATGGATTTTTACCAAACAATGAAATCACTAGAAAGAGTAAAATTTTTTATGTATAAGTTTTTCGATCATTGAGAAATTTTTATATATAAGTTTTTCGATCATTGAGAAATTTTTTTGCAAGAGTAAAAAAATTGTTGCACAACTTTTTAGGTTTTGTATGCAAGTATTTGGCTCGAGCATGAAGTAGAATAATAAGAGGATCGTTTTGTGGGTAAATTATTTTTGATGGGACATTCTCAAAGGATTGACCATCAATAAAAATTGGTTAAAATACTAAATTGGTCCCTTAACTTTGAAGATAATTTCATTTTGGTCTTTGAACTATTAAAAGTCCAAATTCGGTCCCTCAAGTATGAAAATGGTTTAAAATAAGTCCTTGCCGTTAGAAATGTTTAATTTTTCGTTAAAAAATCTCTCTGACTCATTCTCTCTCTTTAACTCTTCTCTCTCCAACTCCCTCCATTCTTTTCAATGCTGGAGAGAGAAGAGTTGAAGAGAGAGAACGAGTTAGAGACCAATTTAGTATTTTAACCATAAAAATTTGGATTTTTAATAGTCCAAGGACCAAAATGGAATTATCTTCAAAGTCAAGAGACCAATTTAGTATTTTAACCATAAAAATTTTAGCAATTTTATCTTGAATTGAAGTCTACTTCTATAGTTGGTTCTTTTTAGGATTGATTCCTTTACCTTTTGTGATCAAATACTCAGATTAATACCAATGAAATATTATAATTTAGAACTTATGAATAGTACATCTTGTCAATTACATATTATTCATGTGAAAGTGGGAGATCCAACCAATTAAACATGTGGCAGATAAATTACAATGTTTTACTCCATACATACTAATAACCATACTTAAAATACATAAGAACTGCATTTCTTGATATCGAAACTTTATAGTCTAAATAAAACAAAACAAACATTAGGATATAGTGTCATTAGAAGAATGCAAAGAGAAGAAAAAAATAAGTTCACCTGATATCAAAACTTTCAAGTCTAAATAAAACATAGAAAACAAAACGGAACATTAGGCTATGGTGTTCATAAGAAGAAAAAGATAAAACTCTTGCTGTGCCAACATAAAACGAACCCTGAAAAATAACCTAACGATTTGCCTTGGCAACCCTCTCGATCTCGTCCTTCTTCTTAATGGCGTAACTGTTGGACGAACCCTTTGCTGCATTAATAAGTTCATCAGCCAAGCATTCTGCAATGGTCTTGATGTTTCTGAAGGCAGCCTCACGAGCACCGGTCGTAAGAAGATAGATAGCTTGGTTAACACGTCGCAGAGGGGAAATATCCACAGCTTGACGCCTAACAACACCGGCTGAACCGATTCGAGTAGCGTCTTCACGTGGGCCACTGTTTACAACAGCATCAACAATGACTTGAATTGGGTTGAGATCAGTTAGAAGATGAATAATCTCCATTGCATGCTTGATAATCCTGACAGCCATAAGCTTCTTTCCATTATTTCTACCGTGCATCATAAGAGAGTTTGTGAGCCTCTCTACAATTGGGCACTGGGCTTTCCGGAACCGCTTGACGGAGTACCTCGCAGCTGTGTGGGGGACATAGGTGGCATGCTTGGATGTAGCAACACCAACATAATCGACAAGAGAGATGTCATTCACCTGGACATCTTCAAAGGTCCACCGGTTGAACAGCTTCACATCATGATGAGACTGGGTCAGTTCCTGGGTCAGTTCCTGGGTTTCTACCACATCAACTTCAACAGCCATTGTTTCTGAAGAAAATAATAACACAGAGAAAGTGAGCACTAATAGTTGAGTAAACACGTAATGCATACTGTGATTCCTATACTTCTAATTATCTCTCATTCAAATTAGATACAGAGCCTAACTTAGATTAAAAGGGCTTAACTTTCGCCTAATACCGAGGGCAATATATCAGTGATTACCATCCTTTAAAAGTTTCAGGTGTGAAAGGAGACATTAGTAGACATCTGGTATGGTGATAAAGCACCATAACAATAGAACCAATTATAATGCAAAGTCCTAATACACTCACTAAGCCAATGAGAGATAACTCGAGAACCAGATTAGACAAAACAAACAGGCCATATCATTTCAAACTTTCGAACTATTATTACTTCAATTCATTAGGTGGATGAATTGTTATTTATCACAAAATATAATTTTGAACAAAAAACAGAATTTCTACAAAAAAAACAAAAAAGGGCGAGCTGAAAACTTGGTGTAGTCTACCAAAAAAATTTCAAAACGTACTTATTTTCCATAATCACATTCGGAACAAAATCTCCATAATAACAAAAATCATATCACTTGTATCAGAAGTTGAAGGGTCTTCTGAAGAAAAATAGACATTGTGCAGATTACTACCTCATAAATTATACAATACAATACACCAAATGAACCAAAATAAATAAATAAAATCAAGATACAATAAACATGTGACAAAATAAGGGTTCAAACTTCCAAATGAAGATAAAACAAGTCCTTTGGTCGCTATTAAAAATGGCCACTCCAGTTACAAAATAGATCTCCTAAATTCATATGGGTGCACTAGAAATTACAACGAAATCTGGGCAATAGAGATTTTTTAGGATGAGAAACAATTCAATTATAAATGGCCAGTTACAAAATAGATCTCCAATCATAACTATAATCATGGAAAAGAGGTCAATAACTATAATCAGGGCAATAGAACTACAACAAATCTATGAATAACATAGACTAAAACCAATTCCTGAAAATCTCAGAAACAACAAAAGTCGAATAATCCAGCAGCTACTTGCACGAGAAAAAGAAAAACGACTATTTTAGCATAAAATTAACCTAAACTATGAAGAAATCCGGCAATCTAGAAGACCCATAAAGAAGATAATGATAAGAGAAACAGCCACAACCAGAGAAATAGAATCAAACGTATAAATGTGAGAGAGAAAAACGGCGGAAGGAACTCACCGGCGGCGAGAGGGCGAAGAGAGCAGCCGCAGTTGAGATGAAGCAGAGAGTGTTGAGTTTTGAGGCTGAATGGAAGGTTTTAGGGTTACAGATTGAACTATAAATACCCTCCTCCAATTCCCCCAATTAGGGTTTTGTGTTGCTTTACATTTTTTTTTTTTTTTTTAACGTGTTCTTTTTATTTAAACTTTTATTACTTTTTTAATAAGATTTTGACCCATTGTTTTTTTTATAAATTTTTTTAAATGCATTTTTCTAAAAAAATTGTAATATACATTTTTAATTCTTACCATTTTGGATTAAATTTTTATTTTGGTTTTTTAAATCACAACCACACAAATATAATCATCCTTCAAAGCAGAATCAATATTAGAAGGAGATTTCTTCTGATATTATATTGGCTCATTCTCAACAGAGAGATTAAGAGCTTCAACAAAACTAATATGAAATGTCATTTTTTACTACCAAATCAGCAATCTTATTGTGAATTTTTATTTATTCTTTTAACATAAAAATATTTGTCTTTAATCTTTCAATAATGTTTCAATTTAGTTATTTAGCTAATAGAAAGAGTAACTTCATAAAATCTACAAAATTAAAAAGTTACTGATTCGAATTACATATTCCTAATTATTGTAAATTAAACAAAAAAGTAAAAACAGTTGTTTCATATAATAATACTGTTAGTTATATATTAACAAATATAATGAATAGATTAATTTTATATTTTGATATATTAACAAAAAGGGAACTTTTTCTATTGACATAAACTTAAATTTTAAAAGAAAATAAATTTAAAAGTCATAAAGAATAAAATTTAATTCACCATATATTATGAATAAAAGTATTAAATAAAAAAAAAGTACATCCAAAATTTAAAAAGGTTTGTTTTTCTTTCTTTTTTGTAATAAATATTGACCCATTATGATTTTCGTTTTTTTAAATCATGATTTAAAATTTGAAATATAAAAAATGATTTTGATTTACATTTTAATCACTTCTTCCTAAAAAAAAACAAAATAATAATCAATTCAATTAGGTCAAATTTAATGGTTGTATAAGAAAAAAATCTTTTGATTTTAAGAATAATTAGGATGGAAAATTTAAACTCATTACCTCAACGTTGTTTACTTTTCAATAAGCATGATAATTGTAATTTTAGAATATTATGCTTGTTTTGTAGAAATAATTAGATTAGATCTTAAGAAGACCTAAATATTTTGTTAAGAGAACAATTTAAGTTAGAGAAATACTTATCAAATAGTGAAAATACTTACCCACCTTACAACCACAACTTTTATATTTTTGCATTTCTCTCTCCATCAATCAATATCAATTTTTTTTTATAAAATAAAAACATGTGATTATAAAAGTGGGTAAGTATTGCTTTTTAAGTTATGTCTTTGAAGTTTACATGACATATATTTTGATACTTATATATATGACACAATTTCAACTATGCATGTGAACATGAAAAGATAGGTAATGCAAATGACCGATCTAAAACGGTCTCTTTAATTATATATGACACAATTTCAACTATGCATGTGAACATGAAGAGATATTTAAAAACTAGTTTAAACACTTCCAATTTAAGAAACTATAGGACATAAAAATAAAATTGTGACTAAACTTGCTATCTTTGAAGAATGCAAAAGCCAATGATTGGAAAGTAATACATTCAAAAATCTACCAACTCACTTGTCCATTTTCTCACTAAAAACAACAAAATTGAGGATTTGGGCACATGCCCTTGAGAATTTCTACAATAATTTACAGAAACAAACCCAGAAATAGTCTTAAATCCATTCAAATCATGGCGCAATCAAATCCTAGGGAGAATCATTCATTCATCATATATTGTCCTGATTGGTAAATAATGGGATTTCCCATATGTGTTGGAGGCTTCAGTTCAGGCAGATTCAACGTCAGAATTATCTGGTCCATCAATGTAAAGTTCATACTCACCAGGACTCCATCTGCATACCAAATTCAGGCGAAAAGTCGCCATTCGTATCCCCAACGCACGCTGCAACCAACCAAAGCAAAATCAAACAAAATGTCTTCCTGCCTCAATTTTATTTTTATCCGTGAATATCTAAGTCAGCTTAGGTGCACCTCAATTGTTGTCACAAAGACATTGTTTGACCCTAAAACATTTGGATGTAAGGAAAATCGTTGAAAATTAATTCCTAGGTGCTCACTCTGAATTGAACAGATTATCTCTTAGTTACTTGAGACACTTTTGACAACTAGACCACTCCATTATGGGTTTTCAGTCAAATTTCAGTTTTCCTATTCTTTTATATTATTTTTTGAGTTCGAATAATTTGAGATGGAGAGACTCGAATACATGATGACCTCTTAATCATGGGCATACACTTAGGCCACCTCCCCTTTGTTTTCTCTCAATGATAATGTTACTTATAACTGAGAAATAAAAGCCACCAGTAGACTGACTAGTCATTTGGGTTAATAGTTTGCCCCACTACATACTCAAGGACATTCACGCCCGTCTCAAGACGCCAACCCACGAGACTATCAAAAGCAATACTAAAATAACAAACCAAGGATCAAGCCAATCAAATCAAATATATATTTAAGAGAGGAAGTCATGAAATGATACAAACCAGTATGCCAGCTGACTCAGGTGATAGAGACTTGCCCTCCTCACATACAACAAAGTCCGATACAAGCTCCACCACACCTGCAATTCCTCAACAATTCAATTTATAACCAAACATTTTGTTATCAAGTAGGCTTTGCAAGCACAAAGTGTGTATTCACTGACCCTTATTCAAACGAACCGGCATTCCCAGCTTTCGTAGAGAAGGCTCCATCTCATGGCTAAACTGTTCCAGAGGACCTTCTTTGAGTTCAACCTAATACAGTTAAAGCAACCAACCAACAAGTTCATGCATAATGTAACACAAATGATAACCAATCAGTTTACACCTATGAAAATAAAACTCAAAGGGGGTAGAAACCTTTTCTGTGGCTGAACTTCCAGTTCTTGCATAATCATAATCCACATACTCATTAAATAATCTGTATAACACAGCATTACTAATTAGTTAGAACTAATTCAAACATTATTGTAAAACTAAGCAAATATCCGAGCATTCTCTTTTAAGCATTTTACTCATTCTGAAAGTCTCTTTACTTATAAAAAAAAAATGAAATGCTAATAACCCAATAAGCAAACCTTATTACTAAGGAAAACAATCTGGTGTTTCTGTTTTGGTGTTCTTTTTTTGTATTCATATTCCAGTAATAAGATCGTATAACTTCCTATTGAATTTGGCAGAGAAATAATCGTTTTCAACTTACATAACCAAGGGATATTATGAAGTTGGAAAATTGTTTTGACCTTGAAGACGCACATTAGAAATCTTCTTTAAACTTCAAATATTAACTATTTCTTTGTTCCATTTCAACACCAAAGACAATTTTTTTTTTCATTATTAACAAGTCTTCCCTAAATGAAATTTTCAGAATTATGTATACGCAGATATGGAAATAATTTATTGAGCACTACTCATCTGATACTTCGATCGCTAAATAAAACAAAATGCATATTGAATTAAATTTAAATACAGCAGCATTTCATAAATTGTAAAAGAAAATACCAACGTTAAAAGTAGAGCATGTCCGGTTTACCTCTCAACCTCTTCTTTTGGTAAGTTTGTGAAACAAAGACCAGTGTTTCCATGCAGAAGCTGAAAAATAGAAGAGTGGATGTTACCTCATCCCAAAGGCTACAGAAAAAGAACACGTGAACTAGATTGAATTGTGGAAAAGAAGATTCACCTTAGAAACCTTGTAAAGCCCTGGTTGAATCTCGTCGGAAGCAGTTCGACCAAGAGAAACCTGCATGACTTTGTTTGCTCCAAAAAACAGTCTGTCCATTGGAGAAAAAAACAATTCAGTTAACCACTAAAGCTAATCAATCAGGTCAGGTTAGGTAAAATTATTTCATTAGAGAAATAGAAAGGTCATGCACGGATTCTGAAAATGCCTATCAACAGCAACATTTTTTTCAAAAATTTCCCAAAACAAGGTTCACAGACAGATTATCCAGATTGTGTGGGGCTGATTAGCCTCATTAAACATTTCTACGCTTTAACAAGGTCAGGTAATATCATTTTCATAAATCATAACATTGATGCTTAAAAAGGAAAAGAAAAAAAAAAGAGAAAAGCATGTTACGAAAGAGTACACATGCAAACAAGCACAATGTGATCAAGGTTGTAAACCCTTTTTTGATTGACTCTTTTTAAAACAAGGACAAAAGGTTCTCTGTAATCATATAAACAAATGCTACATTGAGTGTGACACAGCAATGCTGCTACCAAAACATGCTGAAGTCGTTTTCAGTCGAAAAGGCAACCACATGCCCTCATCTTTATCCTAAAACATGCTATTCATTTTTCTTTTGAGTTCTAAAACATGTCATTCATTATTTTCATCCTTCTCCGTGCTTCCAAGAAGCCAACCAAACAACATAAAGCAAGTAACATTCTCATTGTTAATCAATTATTGAAAGTATGCAGCAAATATACAATTAATTTTATAAAAAAAACAACTTGCCTGCTAGTTGACTTTAGCTGCTCCCTGAGTTCCTTGAACTTGAGGTTTCTCATATTCTCAACAGTGAAAACATAAATTGAGTTGTAGTTTTCCACAGCCTGCCTAATCAGATCCACCATCGATTTCTTATGTTCCCTTCCTTTCTTCTTGGTCTTTGATAAAGTGACTGCATTGATCGCACCGAATAGCAAACAATGATTTTTTTTATTCAACAACATTTGGGGTGAGGGATACAAACCTATGACCTCTTGGTTACTAGGTTGTACTAGATACCACTAGAGCTTTGCTCTTGTTGGCCATGAATTTTTTATATTTTTCCTCATTCTTTTATGTTAAGAAATCCAAGGTTTGACACCGAATACTACCACCACAAGTCGTTTAAATACTTAAATTGCCTCATACATGAATTTTGACAAGAAAACATCCCATACAAACTTACTAAATCAATTAAAGTCTTATAACATGATGCAATAGATAACAACAAAAGTTCAGGTGCGCTTCAGAATAAAATTAAAATCATAAGAGGCAAGATTATACAAACTTGAAGTGAGTTTGTATAATACTTAACCTCATACTATACCCAGATGAGTTAAAAAAATCTAATTCTTTTAGTATAGAAACAAGTGTAATCTAGCTTTAAATTCTTTTGGAAGCAAGAAACAAGGCATGAATGTGTGCAACAAAAAAATACCTGGTCTATCACGCTTCGACTTGGGCATCTTTGATTGCTGCAAATAACTTTAACGCCTGCTTTACAATTACAGTTAGCTACATTAGTCACTCTCTATCGTTCATGACAATACACACAAATTAAACAGTAAATACAATACAACAAATAAAAATTAAATAACAAATAAAGTGTGAACTAATTCCCACCCATATGTAAAAATTAAAAATAAATAAATAAATAAATAAATCATTCACACCCAGAATGAAGAAGGGATCTTATCACATGGAGGACTAGTCTTAAAAGTCCAAATCTATATTTACTATTAAAAGATATCATGTGTGAATAAAACAATTCATGAAAGGTATTTTGTCCCCAAATGGTTGAAGGCTTGGGTTTTGAAGGTGTCTCCATTCCTTTGATGTCTCCCGGTGCCTAGCCTAGGGATGGGCGCGGTTACCCGGGTATAATGGAGCAAAACTCCAATTTCCCAGTTAAAAAAAAAAATCATGGAAGGTATTTTTATGACAAAAAGTAGGAAATCCTCATAAATTCATAGCAGTGCATCATGGTACAGCTAGGTAAAACTAACATGAACAAAATTAACAAAACTACAACAAATCTAGTATTCCAATGTACATAAGTTCCTGCAATTCCAGAAAAAATCAAAAAAAAAAACCCCACAAATCTGAAGAACTCCACCGATCTGGAAGAGCCATAAAGAAAAAAATAACAGAAACCAGCAACAAGCAGAGACTTTAATGAAATCAAAAGTATGAATGTGGAAGAGAAAATGGAAATTGAGAGCTGATCGGAGAGTTACCGGCGGCGAACTGGTGAGAGGATGCAGAGAGTGGAGCTCGACGGAAGGGTTTATGGTTGCGGAATGAAGAATACGATCCTCCAATTCCCCAAACTAGGGTTTTATGCGACCTTTTTTTTTTAACTATTGTTTTACGTTTTATTTTTATTTAAATTTAAAATTTGTTTTGTTATAAAAACTATCATTTAAAAAAAAAAATATATATATATCATGTTGTTACATGTTGTTGGTTGATTTTAATTGAAATTGTAATTGTAGGTGGATTTTATAAATCACTGGTTATTTTTAATAATTTTTCTTTTTTTTTTTTTTTATAGAAAAGTGAATGATTATACATTTGAATTTTAGTATTAGTTCATTTTGATATAATTATTTGTAGGGGGGTTTTAATTAATAACTCGTTTGGATTATAGTTTTTGTAGAGGGGTTGTAGACAATAACTCGTTTGGATGTGGTTAGAATGGTATCTTGAAGGGTTATGAATGATGATTATAAATGAATAATTAGACATTAATCATTAAAAAAGTAGTTATTATTTTGAAGGATTATAATAGCTTGTTTGAATGTTATTGTTCAAATATAAATTATAAAAATTCATTATAATAGCTCGTTAATTTATTCAACCAAACACTCTTAAAGGGTGTGTGCGACACCCACCAAAAAAATGATAATGTTGAGAATATGAGCTCTATTTTTACAGGTTTTTTTGAAGAGGGATGATAATATGAAAATGAAGGGAGAGAAAAATTGTTATGTATGTTTAAGGTGGATAAAATAATGAGAATTTGATCTTCGGAGCACATTTTTTAAAATAATGTTTTTTTTTTAATATACATGCAAAATCCCCTAAAATAATTATAAATAAAGTAAAGTACTCAAATGAAAATAGTTATAGAGAAGATAAAAATAGTTATTGTGATTTATAAGAATAAAAAAATCATGCAAAAATTAAATTATGGGAAGAATGATTTGATAGTACAAACAAAAAAATAGCATTTTTCTCAATTCTCTAATTGACATTTTGTTACCTCAAATGTTAATAATTTATTTTTTATGATAAGTTGATGGAATTGAACATGTATTTAAAAACAATGATAATAATAAATAATAAAAAAAAGTTAATTATTATTGAAAAAGGTTGATGGTTCGAAGAAAATAAAGGCACTCTTGAATCTCATACCTCTCGCGACAAGGAAATGAGTGGTGAGAAAGAAAGAATAGAGACTGGTATGATATTTATGAAGACAAAAATTGCTCAACTGTCAACCTTAGATGGCTAACAATGCCAATATGGAAGCACATAGTTCATAAGTACTTTTTATTCTTAAACTATTTTTTACCATTCTCATAACTAATTTCATTTATTCACATATTCACAATTTCATTGTTTTCATAATTATTTTATTATAAGATGATAGTTTTTTTTTTTTTTTGAGTACATGAAGAGGTGGATAACAAATACCAATTTCAGGAATCAAACCTGTAACGCTGTTGTTGAATTTGTTTACAACTAAACAATGAAATCACGGTGCTATTGACCCATCCAATGATAATTAAGTATTGATTTTCGCGAACCCATAATAAGAAGCAACACGTAAAGGCCAGGTTTTATGGGCTGGATAGTGGGCCCAATTACAGGTGAGATATTTCTGTCCCCATTGATTTCTTCTGAAAATCATCAATCTATTTATTTAATGAATAAAAGGGGCACAAGAATCTACATTCACATGGTTGGTTGCTTACAAAACACATTTAAATGGCACATAATAAATTAATAGCATAATCAAAATCCAAGCCCTACAGTTTTAACACCCACCACCCAAACAAGAAAAGGCCAATTTTTCAAATGAAAGCAAAAAAAATCCAATTTGAATATTGAAGTCTAAATTAAAGACAAAGCAAAAAGATAACACACAACAGACACCACACCCTAAACAAAGCCAGTCAAAGAAAGAAGATGATTAAATAACTACATCTTTCTTTTTTTTCACAATTTGGTGAAGAAAAATGTACTCTGTTTGAACATCAATCAATAAGACTGGTCTCTACCAGACCGGACCGAAAGCTTCCCGAAAGGCGGTGATTGCGAAAACAGCAGCTAAAACGAATGGGGTGTGGCCAATGTGGGTAGATCTTGGAGAACTGCTCTTCTCGTTTAAGGGCAAGCCCGAGGGCGGGGGAGGTAGGTGTTCGACGTGAATAGCGAGCTTCATGCCTCCGAAGCAAAAGCCCTTGCCGCTTATGAAGTAATAGGGCCTGGTGACATTCAAATGAACAACATCTCTTCCAGCTCCTGTGGTGTAATTGTGGAGTGGATGATCAGAAATGCAACTTTCATAGTCTGTCTTGTTCACCTCCAATATATTCATTTGGTTCCTGTCATACACAAAAACTAACACACAAGGCTAAGTTAGTTAAGTCCACGACATATTCGTTCGATCAACTAGTTCGAGTATTTCGAAAAACAGCCCCCCTTACTCTCCATCGACCAAAAACCGGAAAAACCATAACAATAGTAGATTCGTGAGTGTCTGAACGAGCTTATGCACACCCCGACTATTCGGATTGAACTCATAAACTCTTAGTTATCCAATATCATGTACTCACTAGATTGTTATCATGTAGATGTATGTGTTTGATGTTCGAGCAAATAGACACACGGATGAACCGACATTACATCAAAACAATGAATCAATGTAGTACAATATGAACTTTCTATCAACAAACTTTACCCTCCCGTTTAAGCTCATTTGCTTGTACAACAAATTACGCTAAACGACTACATGCTGAAAGAATCGGTGTTGGTTTGCGAGGAAATGCCAAGCTCAGATTCTAAATCTTAGTTCAAAACCTCAAAGCAATGTCATTACATTGTGTTTAAATGCCAATGCAATTTACAAAATAGACACAAAACAATCAGAATCACAAGAACACAAACAAATTTCAGCCAAAAAACCCCATGGTAAAATCAAAAGCAGCTCTCATTTCTAAGCATGAACAAACATAGAACCAACAAATTCCCAACTTCCAAACACTCAAACCCTTTAAATCAATCAAGAAACATAAAAGAAAACCAGTTTGAAACAACTCAAAATCCACACACAGAACCAAGAACTTCAAATCAAAGCAACAAATCCCACAAAACCCCCCCAAAATTCTCCATGAGATCTGAAAAATCAGCTATAAATCCAAACACCCATTACAGATCTAAACATAAAAAGTTCTTACAGAGCCAATCATCGTAGTAAAAATGCTTCCCTTCAGCCCAAATAGTGTAGTTCACATTGGTCGTCCACCCCATGTTGCCGCCGACAGTCCACCTTGTCGCTGAAACTTCCGGCACCGCCGCCGCCAGCAGCACCACCACCACCGCCGCCGTCACCGCCGCCTGAACCATCCCGCCGCCGGTGACCCTTTTTCTTAGAATCTCCATAGCTCTGTATTTCAGTGTGTGTAGAAGAGTCTGGTTTGGGGATTTATTTATCCATGGCTGGAAAGTGGTGTTTATTTAATTTTTTATTTTTTTTTAAAGAGAAAGTGATAGTTTTTTTTTTTTTTTTTTAAGATTAATGAAAAGGGTTGCTTAATGGATCTACAACTTCCATTGTTTTTTATTAATTCAACTTAACTTAAGGGTTAGTACAAATTAGTACACCTCATTTTTATTTTTATTTTTTAATTGATAAGCTTAGCAAATTTGGGTTCAAAAGTTGGGATTTTTCTCATCAGTGCCAGCTCATGTTTGTATTTTTATTCTTTGCATTCATATATATATATATATATATAATTCAGACTTTGGTAAAGGTGGTCTTTTTTTCTTTTTCTTTTTTTTTTAACTTTATTTTTTGCCTAAAGGTATTATGATGATGATTATTATTTCATTCAAAATAAAGTGATGTGTTTTTATTGATGTTAAACTTTGAACTTGAGTAATTGTTAAGAAGTTACGTAAATTTAAAATTTAAGTAAAAAGATTAACATGAGTTTGACTAATTAAATCAATTAGTTAATTAGTTATGTTGGCTGGAATTTTTCATTTGACATAAAATATAGGGGAATTTTATATATATTACAAAAAAAAATTGCATAAATAGCAAAATAATGAAAATATTTGTAAATATAGCAAAATCAGATTTATAGACTCCATCAATAGTGTCGGATAGACTCCATCAATAGTATGTCTGATAGACTTTATCAATAATATCGGATAGATACCATCAATAGCATCTAAAAAAAATTGCTATATTTGCAATATTTTTAAAATGTTGCTATAATTTTAATGTAGGATAGAAAAATTGCTATATAGTACAAATTCCCTAAAATATATGTTAGAACTCGTACTATTGAAGTTGAACTATCAACAAATAATTAAACCATTACGCCATTATACTTTTCGATAATTTAAAACTAAAAGATCATATATTTAAATTCTTGGTATCAAATAATGCTAAAATATGCTCCTTTTCATGTTTAATAATTAACTCCTAACGTCCCAACTCATCAATAATTTTAAAAAGTTAAAAAGAATAAAGAACTAATGTCACTCTTATTTAGGACATAATAATTTCATTTATAATTATGTTTTTCTAGTATTTATAAACTGAATAGAATTGTTATGGCTCCATTAAAAAAATGCCCATTTGAATATGGCAAGTAATCTAATGATAGGTTAAACATTATTGATTAATATTTAGATCGTGCTATATATTTTCTAATAAGATAAAAACAAAGTAAAAAATGTGTAGATATTTGTAAACAGAATTTTACATACACAATACAAAATTTTATAGAATCGCAAATGTAGAAAATGGAGATCAAATATTTGACAATTTTTTTTAGTATAGTAAAGGATTAGGATATTCAAATTACATGGTTCGTTTCCCTAATATTTGGAGCGTCGATGACTAAATACTAATACATCACTAGAGTCGAGACATAATTTGAAAAGGTTTATGCAAATTAATATCACAAAAAAATCTCAAACTTAAAACTAACAGAGAAATATATTCTCGAAACTCAACCTTTCAATTAAAAGTGCGCATTCACCCGAAAACCAAACCACAAACTTTGTGATTTGCTAACACATCATAATACTAATTGAACTACTATATTTCTTTTAGTATAATTCTAATTGATTTGATTCCTTGATTTATGGCTGAGATGGCTCTAATATATACATTTTAATAAATATTTTGGGACTTGTGGGGCCTTAAAATACAAGAGAAAACTACTCATTCAACCTATAATCTAGCTGTCAATTTATGGGTCCTTTTACATAATTAATCATGTACCAAAGGAGACAATAGTCCTGAATTGTATAAATATTAGGCTATTTATTTTAGTCTTCTGAGCCATTTATGTCAATTAATTTTATTTAATAGAAAAGGTCAAGATTTAAATTTACAAACTATTGAAAGCTAAAAAGGAAAAAAAAAATGTCAAACAAAAAAAAATGTAAATGAGTATGGACCACGATATATAATTTTACAAATTATTTTAGCTCAATTTAAACACGATAAATTGACAATGGTAAAATATAACAAAATATGAAGGTTCAAAAAATCTATTTTCGAACATGGTTCATTTTGATTTACGTATATTCAAAATATATTAGTTATGTCATTTGTTGTATTTGGTTAAAACATTTTAGTATTAAGGGTCGGGGTGAAGTGATTTATCTTGTTTTGTATTAATCTATTTCAACTTCACATCACAAATTCAAATTCGAAAATTGGTATTTGACTTTCATTCTACTTTTTTCGGCCGTACGTATGTATTGAAAGCTTTCATTATAAGTTAATAAAAAATATATTTGTTAGTACAATCAGAAAAGAGACCACAAATCTTATCAATTTCCATAATCAAATTTGTGATTGTGGTATTGAACTAGCTCAACAATGAAACAACACACCACTAACGTAAAATAAACATATGTTTTAAATTTTGCTAACAAAACTAAATGGTTAATTTTTAATAAAAGAGATTTAAAAAAAAAAAAATAATAAAAGAGATAAATAATTAAACCTAATATAAATAAGTTTTGAAGTATTTTTTAAGCATTTACACGCTAAAATCTTGTTAATATTTTGTTTATAACCGAAAATTGCGCCAATCTCAAGACTTAGATCAAGGTAGTATTCGCCAACCGAGTAATAGGTCAATCGACATTGTTATACATCTAATGACTTTGAAGTCTTGAATTCGAGTCTCCCTGCCCCCTAATTGTTGTAATCTCAAAAAAAAAAAAAAAAAAAAAAAAAAAAAAAAAACTCTAATTTAGTTTCTTGGGAACCTCATCATCATAAATTGTACATCTTTTTTTATAAACCCACTTGAAATTTGATTTTACTTTGAAGAAAAGGAGTACAACTACAAGAAGGGCACTTTTGTATCTGAAATTGAAAAATTCAAATGACTTTTACAAGAAAAAATAACTGCAACAAACAAGCCAGCAATTCTACATAGAATAGACCAAAACAGCTTCAGCTTGGCTTTGGAGATTAATTATGATCTTGTTCATCAGTCCAATCTTCTTAACAAATATTGAACTTGAACTTCCTTAGTCAATGGCATGATCCAGTCCCCATAAAGATCAGCAACCAAGCTGGGGTTGATCTTGCAAGTTGCCTGAGATTCGGCTTTGTCTGCATCGGTCGTCACCTCTTGTCCATAAACAGTCGCTTTCATCTCCACTCGCTTTTTCACGATATCCTCAACCTCCGGGTATGTCAGCATATTCATCAGTTTTTGCTTATCCTTTGAAAATTTACACAAGAAAAAAGTTCTTGAATGAAAATCCAAAGGGGAGAAATAAGAAACTAAAAGTGGAAAACATGCAGTTGGGGGATTCCATCTGGTTTGAGTTAGTTTACCTGTGCTCTAATTGCTGCTTCGTATGCATCCGGTGAGGCTCGAAACTTAGCTTCCGCTACGAATTTTCCATAGTGGATTCTCTTTGATAAAGCCTGTCAAAGTAAGGAATTCATTCATACAATTCTTAGAGCTTACCATCTTTAATCAGAACAAAGTTTATACATGAATGGTAAATATGTGTACTAAATTCCAAAAGCAAAAACACTTCTGAAACTAATTTTTTATTTTTCAAAATTGCTCTCGGATTTTGAAAAGGTATTTTTAGAAAGTGAATAATGAACTCAAAACTCAAAAATTGTGAAAGTAGTATTTATAACTTATAAGTTTAATTTTCAAAACTCAAAACTCAAAAACCAAAAAACAAATGGTTATCGAACAAAGTCTACTTCCCATTTTTAAGTCAGTATACTGATAAAAGCACTTTCGATCTTAAAGCAATTTCGATTTTCTAATAACCCATAAGAGAATCCAGAGCACGTTAAACCATTAACATCAAGACCACCTAACTAAAGAAAGTGGAATAGAAATAAAAGTGTTCAATAACATAACCCAGATGAAATCTAAAATCGCCTAAAATTGCCTCAACTCGAACACTGAAAACGAAGTCTGGATAATGATTATAAGTCCTTTCGAGGGTATCCCATAAAATTGGAATGATTGTATTTGTATTTGTAGCAAGTAAAATTAGTTAACTGAGATGACTTCAACAGCTTAGCAGCACATAACATATATGAATACAAGAAACGTGGCTCTATAGTTTTTTTTTTTTTGAAACAAGGGTAACCACACCTATCCCTAGGCCAGACACCGGGAGACATCGAAGGAATGGAGACATGGGAGATGTCTACAAATTAATGTCACAGGTAAGTCTTGAACCTGGGACCTTGAGGGGAGCACACCTTCAAAACCCAAGTCTTCAACCAACTGCGCCACCCCTTGGGGACAAAAAAACGTGGCTCAATAATGTATACCACGAATTTGTTATTATGCTGTCTTCTTTTGTTGTTCGTCCTTTTTTTCCAGATAAAAAGTTTTACTTTAACAAGAAAATGATATATAAAATGGATTGGTTAAAATGCACACCTGCAAACACATTGTGTCGCAAACAGCACTTGATCCACAATTCCCATCATCTCCTTCCTCGACTAATCTCGGAATCAGATCCCTAAAGTACATGTCCCATACTTTTGGATTAATGTTAATCGAGTCTGCAGCGGGATGCAGTACCTGTTTGCCACACAAGTAGTAGTTGACATATAAGAAAACAGAGCAACAGAACCATTTACACATCAGGTCAGATTTCAGGGGCATTGCTCAAATGTCAAGTTAATATGTTATCAGTTAATTACTAAGATTTATTTTTCATTGTTAGCTCAAACTTAGTGAAATATAACTGTATAACGAAACTAGCATTACTCCAAGCAACCTTAACAGATATTTTACCAGAGAGGTTCAATGTGACGGGAAAAAAAAAAACTACCTCAACCAAAATACCCCGAGGCATGGCCATACGACATATATAACATACATGGGTAAGCAATTTGAATTAGCAAGGTGATGTAGGGAAATTGCAGAAATGTTCAAATATTTCAACTTGAAAAGTTAGAATTATTGAAATAGACCGGCCCAAAGAAACTACTAACTAACACAACTATTTATCATAAGTAAAATTTTGTGACAACATAGCCAATGGCATCATTGAACCAGCAAGAGTATAAGTTGCCAATTTCTACTAATTGAAGAGACTAATAGATTAGTTCAAAAATGTTCTAAAAACAAACATTTATTAGGTTTACCTGAGGATATTGCAGTGGAGGTAATAGTGGTTTGGGCAAGTCATTTGGGAAGAAAGGATGTTCATCAGGGCTTTTGTATCTACCCACCTAACAAGAAACATGAAACAGATTGTTGTTAAACAAAAAATCTGAAAGATAATGAAACCTTCCTCTCATTATTTTACATCTTACTTTTTAAACAAGTTTCAGACTTCTTGCATACCCGAGCATGAAGCTTTTCGGTTTCTTTGACCATATACTGTACTAAAGAACCATGAAACCCATCCATAAGAAAAGCATCCTGGTCATAAGTATTGGCATTGTAACAATACTGCGCTCTCTCCAAAAGACTGAATATTATGCTGTCCTCCTGACGGATTAATGCAAATCTTATACTCTCGAGGGTCAAGGTCTCACTCATGTCCACCCGTTTCTTCCTCGCTAGTGATCTACAGTCATCCAGTTTCAATTACTTGAGGAGGAAAATAAAGAAAAACAAAGGAGTTTTAAATCCTTCAATCTACAAGATAGTACTTTTTAGCTAGTCAAAAAAGCAGCAAAGATCTCTAAGTCAAGGTAATCATAAAAAGCTACGTCAAATCAACCAGATATCCATCCGTTTGAAAACATCTTCTTTTGCAAATATTGTCAAGAAACTTTTGGAACCTTTCTAGACAAATAGAAAAAAGAATAGAAATGATGCAGTAATTTTTAGTGATGAACTTTAGCCATGCCTAAGAACATAAAATTGAGTAACCCCATGTCATATAAACGGCCAAGAAAGCTTGCAATATAGAACATTGATTAAACTATAAGTTCAGTTCACGAACTTTGATTATTGTGACACCTTTGAGTTTACTCCTTTATTTCATAATTTCAATGAAAATGTCTCTTCTTCAAAAAAAGAACTTTGATTATTTCGTTTCAAGATTTAACACTCTACAAAGATTCAAAGACGTTCTCAAACTATGAACATAAAATTGTCTTTTGCATCCAATGAAAAGAATAAAATCAAATACAACACAACAAGAATTTGGAGACCATAACAAATCAGAACCCGAAGTAACAAGTAGCTACAAAAAGAAGAAACAAACAGCAAGAATCGTCAAAAGGGTACCCAGTGGAAGCGGAAGAGGCTTGAACAGGCGGAAACCCGCATCTAACCTCGCTCGGGCAATTCGTCGAACAGCTTGCGGGCATCCGAATCAGGGCGGCGAAACCACATCTGGGTTGAGAGCGAAATCCAAGAGGGTGAAGAACAGGGCCGATTGTCAAAACTTTTGCCTCCATTGAAAGATTAACGAAGAAATTAAGGTGCAGAGAGATGAAAGAGAGGAGAAAAATGGTAGAAAGAAATGAGAGAGGAATCTGAGAATTGGGTGTTTGGCTTTATGGAAGAGGAATTTGTGGGTTGGTGTTTCAGAATTGGAATTAAGAATTTGAATGGTGGCGTTGAGTGGTCGTCGTCGTCGTCAATGACATTGCTGAAGATCCGCTGTTGAGGATTCCGTAGTTATAGCGTGCTTGTCTTTTGGCCAATTTTTTTTTGGGTTTTTGCAAGAATAGCTAAAATATTTATAAAATTATGCAAATTTGAAAAAATTTAGTAACCATAATCAAATATATGGTATAAATTTAAAGTAATATTTTTTATACTCAATAACTAATACATAATTTAGTAGGATGAGTATTATTTATATTATATATTTTATTTTCAAATTTGTCTAGATCTATAATTATTTTATAAAATTGGAATACTCATTACAATTTCTCATATTTATAATAGATTATTAAAACGTATTAATAACTACAAATATAAATATTTTTACATTTATAATATTTATTCTCAACAACACCTTCTATCTTTTATATTATATTTGCACCACACTTTGTAAAATAATTCATTTAGAATATATAATTTTTATTTGTGGTAAGATTCAACTTGTGATAGAATAGTAATAAGTCTATCACTAATCAAACTCAATTTAGATTTTTTTTTTTTTAACTTGTGATTGAATAAAATTGAATTTTAAAAAGTTAAATTTAGGTAATAGTAACAAATGACTACTTTTCTAGAAATAAATCAAGATCAGATGTCTATAAATTTAAAGACTTTAAATTCATGTCTATTTCAAGTTTTGTGTTGGTGAGATAAATTTTTCTTCTCCAAAATACTCTTTTGATATTTACTTCAAATTAGTTTTATTATTAAAATTTTAAAAAAATAAATGAGTTTTTTTAAGAGTAGACCAAATTAGCATACTATTTACAATTACTAAAAACACAAACAATTAGCAATTCTAATTTTCGTTTAAGCATTTATAATTAAGTAACAATACTGAATTAAAACAATACCCTCATTAAATACATTTTGAATATTTGGTATAATTAAAATAAAAAATGAAATTTGGATTCTCAAATCTCACATCCCATGATTGGTGCCCATCATTTCATATTAAAAACGTCTAGATCCCGCTCGTTCGTCTTTTCCACAATTCAAACGCCATTGAAGATTTCGTGAAGCTCTTAGATCGAAGACGACGGAACGGAAAACTCATTTCGACAAAAAAAATCTATCGTTGTTCCGAAATCTACATACGGTAAGTGTTGTTCGCGTAAGCTTATAAACTGTATCGTCCTCTCTGTTGATTCTTCAATTCGTTGTCTCCGTTCTTTACTCAATTCGTTTTTCTTTAATAAACTTTTGAACTCTAAGCTTGCTGATAAGACATGTATTGATTCAATTTTATTGTTGTTTTGGATTCTAGGGCTTGTGAATGTGGTTTACGATTTTGGGATTTAGGGTTTTCGAATCTACTGTATCAATTTCTATAAACTGTTGTGTATGACCAATTTTTATTTTGTTTTTTAAGTTTAAGGATTCAAATTAGACATTTGAAAGTTAATTAAGACCAACATGAAAAAAAAAAATGTGGACTAAAATTAGACTTTTGAAAATTGAGGGACTAAATGGAACTTCCATGATAGTATTTTACCCAAAAAAAAAACTACGAGGAAGTAACCTAAGATGGTATTATTATGTTTAAAAGATAAATATAATATAAGAAAAATAAATAATACTCTTAAGTCTAAATAATTAAATTTATGATAATATTCTAATTGTGTTGTATAAGATTAATAGGAGTATTATATTATAATACCACATAAATACCTATGATTATTTATAAGGGAAATTGTAATGAATAATCTAATTTTACAAAATAATTATAAATTTAGGTAAATTAGAAAAAAATTGCATCCATAATCAAATATACAATATAAATAATACTCATCATCTGTATTATATATTAGTTATTCAATATAAAAAGTATTACTTTATACCGTATATTTGACTATGATTGTTAAATTTTTTAAAATTTGGTTAGTATTGTAAATATTTTATCAATTTAGTCTATTCCTACAAAAACCCCTTATTATAATTTAGTATTATAATACCATGATTATTATTTTAAAATAGGATTCAAAGGCGCCGTCAACAACTGATTGAGCAAAAATTAAGCAGAAAATCAAGCATTCCCGTCGTTGACTTCATTGCATACCTAATGGTCATCTTTGATCATCGTCTCCATCAACGAATGATGAAGTATTTGGATTTCTTACCGATTGTCGACTTCGAATTCCTCGGGTCATCGTCGATGGTGAAATGTTGTCGTCGTTGGTTAACAGATGTTAAATCTCTAGATCTCACACCAATGTACCATGACTGATTCTAGCGCTTGAATATAATCGACTTGGATGAAGATGATTCAAACAAGTTGATTTCAATAGAGAAGTTGAAGAAGGGCAACTTCGACCATAGTTAAAATTATTTTTTGAATTTAAAAATAAAAAAAATAGATTTATAAATAATTTGATAGTTTTGTAAATTAGTTTCAAGATTTGAATATCCGGTTCAATTACTACACACTCTAATTTGGAGGTTAACCAACAATACTTAGATTTAAGAAAAATCCATTATCAAAAGGGTGGTTTCATTGTTTTGTCGTAACACCCCGGACTTTAATCATACGATTTAGCCCGAGATGCCACTAGAATGCATGTAAAATCAATAGAAATTTTGGCAAAATTTCCCCTAAAATATGGGAAACCCACACGTGAAAAACAGGAACCTGGACATTTGAAATTCTTTGAAACAGATAATCCACAAAAGATTTTCAAAAGCTGTACATAAGTTCAGACTATACAGGGGAGTGAATGCTCGCAAAACAAAACATAAGTTCTAGCTCAAAACAATACAAAATAACGCATGATCAAGCCAAACAAAATGAAGAAAGACTCGACACGTGTCTAAACTAGTCTTTCCCCTCCGATTACCTCAGTTGCCTCGGTCAATCGTCCTAATATAAACCTGCACCTGTGGATGGAAGCTACAGCCAACATGAACGAATGGTGAATTTTCTTAAAACTCAGTATGAAAAACATCTCACGAGGTAAAACATGTGAATATAGATATAATGCAGTTGTGATATAACAAACAAGTCTCTGAAAAATTACAAGTGGAAGGTAAAACATCTCACAATGGCTCCTGACATTGTCCGCGGAGGAGTCTCACTTAACTCCGATAAAGAACCCTAATTAATAGAATTAAACCGAGCCCAAACCTTGAATTTACAATCTTTGTCAACTCATTACCTAAGCTGGAAATTCACAAATTATCTCTAATAGCCTTCAAGATTGAGCAAATTAAGCCCCCATTAATCAAAAGATAAAAGGGGTTTTTCAACTACAACCTCCAACTAGTTTCACCAATCAAGCCTATAATCGGGTAGAAACGAAACCAAAACCTCTAAACCCCAACATACTCTCAACGAGGGTCGAATAATTCATAAATAGGAAGGAAAATCGCTTACCAATGCGACCCACGCGAAGAGCAACAAACTGCTCCACGCGCGACTCAATTCACCGGAGAAGAAGCAGTTCCTGCCGCCGGCGACGACCACGAACCGGAGAAGACAACCGCGCGAAGGAACCTACGGTAGATGAAGACGATTTTTCCGCAGGTGACGAGTAAGGGATCAGAGAAGAAGAAGAACGTGCGAAGAAGATTTTCGAAGAGAACGGTTTGTCGGTCTGTAAATCGCGAGCAAGGGGATATGTTTCGTGCTTCTATTGGCAGCAAAAGGAGATGGTGCCACTTAGGGCTTTACTTTTCCTTAATTGCAAATTGGCCCTCCAATTTTCTTGTTAACAACAATTGTGCCCCATGCCTTTCAAAAACACCCCTAGCTCATTTTAAGAACCACAAATTCAGCCCCCATTTCATTTTTTTTTGAGATTACAACAATTAGGGGTGGGAGACTCGAACCCAAGACCTCTTGATCATAAGGTGAGTATTGATGCCGGTTGAGCTATTACTCTATCGGCCAGCCCCCATTTCATTAATACACTAATTTAACTTAGCATAAATATTATTTCACAAGCTAGGTATTTATTTAATCAACCCAAATCTAATCCATCCTTGAATAACTCTTTAAATTTATAGCTTAAAGATTAAAAATTAAAAGAAACATTACCTTTGCTTAAACTCGTGAAGGCGGTTCGTCACATTTGTGATAATCCAGTTCAACATTACGGTAATACATTCGAACAGTATATGGCTTTCATCTCTATGTATGTAGGGTTTGCGGTCCCCGTACTAAAATAAAAATCCATCAATTTAACCTTCACACATATTTACATTCAAAGATGACGTGTCAAAAAATTCCAATTGTTTCACATGCCAATTTATCAACCGAAGAAGAGAGAGATGAGTCTACATGTACTACCCTTGAAATCTCGTTGAATTATCATATCAAATGTTGTAAAGAAAAAGATCATCAAAGCTATGAAGGATGAACATATAATAATACGGTCACGAATATGAAACTCGATGGCCCGGCCTCTAGCTAGCTATAGTAAGAGAACATGACCTCGAAAAGATGTGTGATAATTACTGTAGTAAATATCTTCCACCCATGCACTATTCTTTCATCTTACATATCAGATACAGACCAAAGATATGCTTCCCTTTCCGTAGCTCGTTTCTCGTTCGTCCTTTTGAACATTTGCTTCTCGAATCCTACAACACAGACCAATTAAACAATGTCAGAACATTGCTGCAAGATCAGAACAAAGACACAACTGTGATTTCCGTTAAATGCCTGACCGACTTGTAAGTAGAGGTCTCCAAGGTATGCTCCTTCAGAACAAGCATGGTTGCCCCGGTTAATGGGGGCAAAACTCTTAGTTAAATTATAGAGTTTCTGCCTCAAGTCAAAAATATTTTAAATGTAAACATTGAAAAGTTTAAACAATACCACTGCTTATTATTTCCAAATCATTCTTCTCAGTTCTCACTAACCTCAGTAAAACGAAAAGAACCAAATTGAAAACTGATAAATAGTTGGTGAGAAAAATGCATCCTATTAGACATAGAAGGTAAATTTGAATCAATTTTAGTCCGAAAGTAAAGTAGGTGAACAAGTTAGAGAGAGAAGTTCCCACTTCTTTCTTCTTCTTTGATAAGGGGGTTGGGGAGGTGCCGCCTTTGTTTAGGTTGTTTATACCTCAGATTCGGGAGGAGTAATCCTCAGTTTAAGAAGGCCGAGGCTTTCAGAGTGGGTGGGGAAGGGAGTTTTTGCAGCTGGTGAAGGTTTCATCCCAAAGATGAAGGTGTTGTTGCTCTTGACGAGGAGGAGAAGCGTCTTCTACCTGGGTTAGTCGAACATTTCAGCAGTATCCGGTGTCTAAACAGAATCAGAGAAGCTTTTAGGAGAAGGGGCTAATCTTTAGGCCGGGATCGCGCCGCGATTTAGGCGAAGTTCGGAGAGTGGAAGGTTGGTAAGAGCGTGGGTGATTCGTCGTCTTTGTGAAGCCGTTTCTGACAAAATTGAGAGGCCTCAACGGAGTCCTTCCCCTTAGCTTGCTAGATCAGAGCAAAGGAGGTTTGAAGGTCTGATTTCATCAAAATGTCTCATTGGGTGGAGGAAGATGCCTTTCGACAGAGGTAAAAGGGGAAGGTTTGAATGTGGGGTAGTACAGAATGGTTTAAGGGGGAAGATTTGGGAGTGGAGGTTAAAGATTAAGGGAGGAGAGATTGAAGATTCTGACGAGCTTTCCGATCGATGTTCCGATGAGTCTCATTGTGATTCAGCAGTGGAATTGCATGAACAGGGACATGTGTCGGCCTCGTGTCAGAGCTCGTGGCTCAATGGGAAGAGGAGACAAATATTGACAGAGGCGATTGATGTGTTCCAGGTCACACGGCTCAATGGTGGGAGAACGAAAGTGCATGCATGGTGGGAGGTTAGGAGTCCAATCGGGTTGGAACCAAACCAGGTTACCAGCTCAAACTCAATCCAAGAGTTCGGGTTAGACCCGAAAAAAGAAATCGGTTCAGACCCCAATCAAAATATCGGTTTTCCTACACCGGTTTGGTTTGGTTCTGATCCAATATCTTCTTTGCCCCTGGTTTGGTTCCTGATTCGGACCGTCTTCATCTCTAACCCGAGCGATTCGAGTCTTCTGAAGTTCTTTTTAGAAGCTGGACCTAAGAAGGTCTCGCCCTTAATTTGATTTTTTTGAAGACTTCCCCATATCTGGGCATTGACTGTGTTTAAACCCACTTTTTACTTGTCATATTTAGGATTTCTATTTAGGATTAGGTTTAGTGTTTTTATGCTACTTAGGTCTAAGGTTGAGCTTGTTGATAAAGGTTTGGTTAGGAGGGTGAAAGTTCGTTGTAACTGGGGTAAGGGTGGGTCCTTATCGGGCTCGTCCTTGTCTCTCTTAGTTTTGGTGGGTCCTGCTCCTCAGTCGTCGAGACAGTTATCAGTTTAACCCTCAAAACTCCTCAAAAGTCAGCCGTCAAGGCAATGACGAGGTTCATAGAGCTTTTCGAGTTGGATTCTGATGAATCCACATTGAGAAAAGCCGTTGTGGTTGCTGCGATTTTCTTCTCCCGGTGCTTTTTTTTTATCAATGTTCTTGTCTTTTGGAGTCCCATTCCGGCTTGTGGAATCGGGCATTTGGTTGATTGTATGGTCTATTCCTGCGATTGGATTTTAGGATGTAAGGAAGGCTTCTACCTCAGTTGGGTTAATTGAATGGTTTCTGTTGTTTTCAAAAAGAAAAAAGAAGGTAAAGTTGAATCATAACTACAAATGAAGGACCAAATTGATAGTTTGATACATAGTCATACATGGAATGCAACTTCATGTTGCAGCCAAATTTCTTAATAATGTTGGTCCAGCCAGTGATTGTGAAACAATCAAAAAGTTGAGTAAAAATTGAAACTTCCAAAAGTTCAAGGGCTGAGATATAGCTCAGGATCAAAAGTCATAATTTAACCAATTTCAATTCTTCCCTACACCAAGCCGGTAACACTCTCTTTGATTGCCTTAAGGCAAGAGGCGACAAAAAGACGAGACCCAAGTGAAGTGAGGCACAACAAATAAATGCATATTTAAATACTGCATTTAGAAGATAAATTGGTTTTAAAAAAACATATTCTTATTCTAATAAAATTTCAAATCCTTGCCCAATAATACTAAAAATTACAAATTAAAAGAATAATAAACTATACAAATTATTTTATTATTAGATATATCATACAAATTAAATTATTATTAGTGTACAAAATTAAAGTCTCGAGTCAAATCTAGTGCCTTTAAATTAAGCCGTTTGTATGGTTGTTGGGCTTCTTCATGAACTAAGTCTAAGTTATTTTCATGGATATTAAGTTAGCTAATGAAACAATATTGACAGCGCGCCTTCGTCTGAGACAAAGGCGGCGCAAGGTGCAAAATGGCAAAGAAAAGCGAGGACCTAATTGTAGGCGCTCACCTTGGCTTCTTAAGAGGCGCAATATCTTCTATTGACATTGCACCAAGAAAGAATATATAAATGAACCAAAAAGGAACTAACCATTACTACGATCAACTCCATCCCAATGTCGTCCTGGTTTTATACCATATCGATTAGGCGCAGCATCCAATCCTCTTTTCAGCCAGCTGTGAGGTGGAACGTCTTGAGGAATAATGAACCCTGATTCCTTCATCTTCTCGCTGTCTCCTAGATCAGGAAGAGCAATATCAGATTGCCTTTTCTGCAATATGTGCAACACAAAAGGTCAAACCTAATATCAATTTTTAAACTTCAACTCATTTTAGAATTTAAAATAATGACCTTCACCAAATGTGCCATAGGATCACCCCATCTCAGTCTCTCTCTCATCATTGAGTCGAGCTCTGCATCATTCCTGAAAACAATTTAGAAGTCATTAAGGGCTCGTTTGGTAACGGTCTTGTTTCTTGTTTCCTCTTTCATGTTTCTTGATTGATGATTCTTGATGTTTTAGAATAAGAAACAGAAATATGTTTGATAACTGCTTTTGTTTACTTGTTTCTTAAAAATAAATAAGAAACGGAAACAAATATGTGATACCCATTTCTTGTTTATAGTTTCTTTTTTTAAATATGTTTTTCTTTTTTTTTAAAAAAAATATAACACCCATTAAAATATAATTATCAAAAGTTTGCATTTTTTTAGTATAAATTAATTTGTTTCAATAAAAAAATAAATTAATCTTAATGTGAACTAACAACAAATTATAAAATTAAGGGGATTTTGCATAAATATCACAAATGGGATAAATAATTGCATAAATAGCAAAAAAATGAAAATAATTAAATAGATAGCCAATGTTGTTTGAAAAGACCAAAATGCCCTTTTAATTGGGCTTTCAGCCCATTTGATTGACTCAATCAATGACCATTGATTGAGTTCAATCCCTTTCATTTGATTGAACTCAATCCCTTTCATTTGATTGAACTCAATCAGTGATCATTGATTGAGTTCAATCCCTTTCATTTGATTGACTCAATCAGTGATCATTGATTG
>JBBMEF010000001.1:7342070-7366437 GCA_037832685.1 Sicyos baderoa | reverse complement strand
ATTTTCAAATTTGTTCTTAGATTTTAATAAACCTTCTTCCCCGACATTTTAATAATACTCATCGTTAGTAATTACAATAACAAAGTAGTTTGGTATATAACATAATGTTGACTAAATTGATGATGAAATTAATTTTCAATTCCTAATATACGCTTAATTTTCAATTCCTAATTCTATAAATTGAGAAGTTTTTTTTTTATTTTTAATCAATTATTATTTAATCTCATATTAACAAGATTTTTTCCAACCAAATAGAAAAAATTTAAGGAAAATAACAAAGATTTTTTCCCCAATTTTTGTTTTGGTCGCGTGTTTCCCAGACACGCGACCTTTTTTTTTTTTTTTTTAATGCATGGCCTTCTAAATTAAACGGCCACGACCTAAAAAAAAAAAGGGGTCGCGTGGGTGGGAGCCACGCGATGCCCCCAGTTTGCAAATATTTTGGGGAAAATTCCCCTTTTTGCCTTTTTTTTTTTTTTGACCCTTGGATGCAAAAAATAAATTACTATTTAGATTTTATTATTTAAAAAATGGAAAGCAGACATTACTAAAATATTACGAATAAATAAATATATTTGATTTAAAATCTATTAAAATATTAAAAGAAAAAAAAAAAGTAATTGAGTGGTGAGAATTGGGGAATGAAAAGCCTCCAGATATTTCCGTTGTAATACGAAACCAATCACATCCATATCCCAACGGGGCACGAGTTTGACACGCGCTCATCTCCGCTTATCAATCTCAACCGTCCACGTGCCGCTCAACCCAACGGCCAGATTTCCTTTTCGCTTCCTTTTATAATCTCGATCCTCATCTTCTTCCACCGCAGCAAACAAACCCACACTCTCAAAAGCCCTCAGAAATCAAATCTCCATTTCCAGTTCCGATCCTCAATGACTACTTCAACCATGCTTCTCCGAGCTCCCTCCGCCATCGCCGCCGCCAACTCTCGCCGGGAGGATCTCGGTCCTCTGTTTTCTTCTTCCTCTTCGAATCTCAAGCTTTTTCCGGCCAGAAATGGTGGTGGTTTGGCCGTTTTCGCCTCCAAGGGCGGCGCCAACGCTCGGCCGTTTACCGGTGTGGTTTTTGAGCCGTTTGAGGAGGTTAAGAAGGAGCTGAGTCTTATTCCTAGTGCTCCTCAACTCTCGCTCGCGCGCCAGAAGTATAGCGATGCTTGTGAGGCTGCAATCAACGAGCAGATCAAGTGAGTTTTGTATTGATCTTATAAGCTGGTCTCTCTGCTGATCTGTTCCTTGATTGTTTTGTTCTTTTAATTTTGGTTCAGAAAGTTTTCTGGATTAGAATTTTGACGTTTATTAGTTATTTGAATGTGAGTTTGATTCGTTATATGGAAACACATGTGATTTGGTGCTTCATTTCTGGTATTTGGATATGAATTCGATTATTTATAGTATTTACATATCTGGTTGTTGATGTTTTTATTCTGTTTTGTGAAAATTTAACATGGTTTGATTTGATAACAGTGTGAAATAAAATGTGTCATATGTATATCAACCAGCAAATCTAGCGAGTTTTGTTCTGATTTGTTTTGGGGAATAATCTTTTTATGGTGGTCTTCTTTTGAAGAGATTCGGTTTGTCTGTGCTGGATTCTTAAAGTTTTTGTTGAGAAAGTGTTCTGGATTTGAAAGATGCGTTTCATTGTTATTTAAATGAGTTTGATTCTTTATATGAAAATTATTTCACATGTGATTTGGTGCTTTATTTCTGGTATTTACATATGAATTCCATTCTTTATATGGAAATTATATTCCAGCTTCATGATCGTACATATCTGATTCGATGTATCATTACTGATATTTAAGGGTGAGTATTATGATTCTTTATATGGAGATTTAATAAAGTTTGATTTGATAACAGTGTGGAATACAACGTGTCATATGTATACCATTCCATGTTTGCATATTTTGATAGAGACAATGTAGCACTCAAGGGATTGGCCAAGTGAGTTCTTACATCTCATCCCATTTTAGTTGATATTATTGCTGTTCTTTTTATCCTTATCTGAGATGAAAAAATGGTTGTTATTCAAAGGTTTTTTAAGGCATCAAGTGAAGAAGAAAGAGAGCATGCTGAGATATTGATGGAATATCAGGTAGATAAGTTCCATTGAAGTTGTTTTGGTTTCCCATTTTTCATTTTGATCTTTTTAGCTTATGATTTTGTCATTGTTTTTAGAACAAACGAGGTGGAAGAGTAGCATTGGGGAGTATGCTTAAGCCAGTGACTGAATATGAGAATGAGCAAAAGGGAGATGCCTTATATGGTTAGTTTGGTTTTTTGTTTGCTGGTGTTGTTTGTATAAATATAAGATTTACAATCCTTTTCTATTGGTATTTCTTTGATATTGACCCCAACATAAATAATATGAATAACTATCCATGTGGTTACCTACCTAGAAATTAAGTTTTTACCGATTTCTAGCGGTTTCTAGCCTCCAAATGTTTTAGTGGAGGCGGTATGTCTGCCTAATCTGGTTCCAATAAAAAAGGAATTATAATATTCCTAATCTTAACTCCATCCTTGTCTACTTTTATGGCCACACATTCTTTTTTCTTTATCCATATTTATCTAAACCCAGAAATTTGTGGCCATAAAGGAGAGTAAGGATGGCTTGGGTCCAAGTATTGCTCTTCTAGTTCATTGACAATTTAGTTCACATTCGGAATTCTGTAGACACTTTTTAGTTCGGGATAGTGATATGAATCCATGATAATATCTACATGTTGTTTGATGTTTTATGCCTAGTTTTATTTTTTCCTCCATCAATATTGTAGCCATAATAATGTTGTTGATTGTGACACTAAAGAGCAGCCTCTCTTTGTAACTTTTCAGCAATGGAGCTTGCTTTGTCCCTTGAGAAGCTAACAAATGAAAAGTTACTTCACTTGCACAAGGTTGAGTTTACCTTTCACATTCTTATTTCTCGAGTTTATAAAAGTCTTTGAAATGTGCTTGATTATTATCTGCATCATCTTTAGGTGGCGGATGAGAATCACGACGTGCAGCTTATGGAGTTTGTTGAAAGCCAATTTTTGGGAGAACAGGTAAATTGTAATCAATCATCCATAAAACAATGACATTGATGATTATTTTTTTTCACAACTGAGCTCAAATATTCACAATTCTTCAAATATCGCCATTGTAGGTTGAAGCAATCAAAAAAATCTCAGAGTATGTCGCTCAACTAAGACGAGTGGGCAAGGGACACGGTAAGAACACGCTTGACCACCGGCTCATCTTTCTCATTCATTGTGTTCATTGTTCGAAATCGAATGCCGATCTAAACCCATTTAAAAACTTTTTTCAGGAGTGTGGCACTTTGATCAGATGTTGCTTAATGAGGGAGCATAAACAATGGTGTTAGAGGCTGCTGCATGGAGTTAAGTTTAGTGAAATATGGAAAATAAAATGGTTCAGCTCTGTGCTGTGCTGTGGATATGGTTGGTTTGTGTTTGTTTAGTTCAATAGGGGGGAGATTAATAGGTGGTAGATTTGTGTTAGAAATTTCTCTTGGTTGACATGAAAATGTTTGTTGTAATTGAAGATTCACTTGTTTTTAATTTTTAATTCCAATCTTGAGTTTATCTCTATCTTCTTTTAATTGGTTTTCAAATGTTTATGTGTCCTGTTTTTGTGTAATTTTGACCAAGGTTATGACAAATTAAGATAGCATAAAGGATGACTAATCGGCATTGTTAGTTTCGAGATCGAATTCTAATAGATACACTAAAAAAAAGATAAGATAGGATAAAGGATATGACAGTTGAGGATATAGACGATTTTAAGATTGGACTATCATTATCTATTTTACCAAAATGTCAGGCTATATTTTTTTATAATAACATACTCGATTGATCGAGTGTTTGAGTAAATATCTCTTTACACTCTTTAAATTCCCCCTCTAAATCCGTTATAAATTCTGTAACAAATTTTCCAAGTAGCATTTAAATCGTTTCTTTTTTAAAGTTGTATTTATTACATTATGTTGATTTCACATTTGCATATCATGTCATATTCTCAAAATTCATCAATACTTGTTCATTTCTGAGAAATTTTTATGAGGGGCAAAAAATAAATGTAAGGGTATCAAAAATTTAGAAAAAGATAAATATAGTAAAAAAAATTAAATAACGTTAAACTGATAGTCACAACATTTATAAGTTTCAATAACATAAAGCTGAAAAGCCTTAACAAAGATAAATATTTCATATTTTAATTTGTATGAAATATTTTTATAAAATAAGAGAAAATGTACAAGATTGAAGATTACCTCCTCTAAGAAGTATATATATATATATAGGGGAATTTGGATGCACCTGGTAGCATCCTATCATATCACTCATTTAGAGACATACATCTTTTTTATTCTTTTATAATAAATATAAAGTAAGAAAACAGAGATGGGATAAGATGTCACATAAGTGATATCATGTGAGGGTACTACGCGGAGTGCACCTAAATTCTTCTAACTTTTTTTTGATGGACTCTATCAAACACTATTGATGGAGTCTATCATACGCTATTGATAGAGTCTATCAGACGCTATTGATGGAGTCTATAAATCTGATTTTGCAATATTTGCAAATATTTTCAAAAAGTTGCTATTTATGCCATTTTTTTTTTGCCTTATTGTAATATACATGCAAATTCCCCTATTTAATACATACTATATTAAGGGAGGAAAAGAAGAAACAGAGATACAACCTACTCATCAATACGTTCTATCCAAGTATTACTCAATAATGCTAGACGATACTGAATAATAACAATGATAATCTTTAGTATTTTTTTCTTGATAAAAATTATTTTTATAATTATTTTATAAATTTAATTGAGGGTATTTTTGTATAATTTAGAAGCCACGTGATTGCGCCAATTAACTTCTGGTCGTTGTTGAATACCGAATTTGCAGAAAGTTTTCCTATTTTCAGTGTGTTTTTTTATTAGACATGGAGAAATTTTCTGGTTGCATTGTAATTATATATATATATATATATATTTGTGTGAGCAGAGATTAATAATGTCAGAAATGAATCGATTATCAGCAATGGCGGGTTTTGTTCTTCTTGTTTTGTTATTTCTGTTCACTAATTGTATAGCCAAAGAACCTCCGTTCGATATCAGGCAACATCTCTCCACTTCTACCAGGTTTGGTTGTTTTGTTTTTCAATCTATATTCCCATTTCATGTGTTTATGTCACTGATTCCTGATTTGATTCATGTGTTTGTTTGAAATCTGTTTTTTTGATATCCGGGTCGGGTTACACTCACCGCCTCGTTTCACGGGACATGTTGTCTGACCGCGTGCGAAGGAAATTACTTTTTAGATAGGTGTTCATCGTGGATCAAACTTATGGTTGGTTTGTTATTTAAGGTTATTTTGATTACTTGGTCACTCCATGATGGTTTTGAAATCTGTTTCAGGGACATATTGTCTGACCTAGAAAATTCTTCGGTAGGTGTTCATCGTGGATCAAACCCATTACCAATTAGTTATTTAAGGTTATTTTGATCACTAGGTCACTCGAGGATGGTTTTGAAATCTGTTTGAACATTACTGTTTGTGATGGGATGATTGAAATGGAAAATTGAATCCCTGTGTTTTAGAATTTAGCTTCGTTTCCTTGAATCCATTTGAAAAATTGAAATAAAAGTCAATGACCTGTCTCCATTCTTCGATGTCTTTCGGTGCCTGGCCTAGGGAGGACATGGTTACCTCGAGTTTAGTGGAACGAAACTCCGATTTCCCGGTTTTAAAAAAAGATAAAAAAAAGTTTAGGAACTTATTGAGCTATACTCATTTTTGGCAGCTAGAGGGATTCTTGTGTTGTGTCTATTGTTCATGTAACTTTTTAAATTTCAACAAAAAGTTATTGTTTCTTGCAGCAAGAAAGAAGGAAAATGTCCTATGTTGTGTGTGCAAGCAATAGCATGATGTAGTTTTCAACAGTCATGAAGTAAAGTGTTACTGTAAAAAGACAACCTCTAACTTTGATCTTCTTCGACAGATATGGTGCTTCGAAAGGTGGTCGTAATAGTAACTATACTCCTGCTCCTGCTGGATGTGTTCCAATTCATTTAAATCTTGTGGTATGTTATATATCCAAATTGTTGGTTTGGTTTCTAATAACTATTTGGTTCATTATCTCAATTATCTTTCATGATGCTTTTTGATTTGAACACATGACGTTCTGCTTTGATACCATGTTGAAATGTGTTAAATCACCAATCAACCAAAAAACTAATTTAGTTATATCAACCAACAATAGGTTTTTGGTGCTTTATGATGTGAATCTATTATACTTAACTGGATAACTCAGGATGCCAACAAGAGTAGTAGCTCAACAACATCGGTTAAAGATTGAATGCTTTGTTTTGTTTTTTGTTTTTTGTTTTTCCTCAGGCCAGGCATGGAACTCGTTGTCCAACCAAAAAACGGCTTAGCGACTTATACAACTTGGAAAATGAATTAGAGATGATTATTGGAGCTGCTGTAGAAAAGGGATTGCCCGTGGATAAAGTTCCTTCCTGGATGAAGGGATGGAAATCTCTTTGGAGAGGAGAAGTGAAGGGTGGACAACTAATCCCTAAAGGAGAAGAGGAATTGCATTATCTTGGAATCCAAACAAGAAAAATGTTTCCTGAATTGTTTAAAGATGATTATCATTCAGATGTATATACAATTAAAGCAACTCAGGTTATTTCCTCTTTTCATTTACTTACAACTCCAATTTGTATACTTACAACTTTTCATTCAACCATGAAACAAAATAATAATTTGTATGCTTAAAATCCTCCATCAATAAATAATTAGGTTCCTCGGGCATCAGCAAGTGCTGTGGCTTTTGGTATGGGGCTATTCAATGGAAGAGGAAGCCTTGGACCGGATCGTCATCGAGCTTTTTCGGTCATCAGTGAGAGTAGTGCCAGTGATAAGATGCTTAGGTTTTTTGAATGTTGTACAAAATATAAGGTAATTATGAATACTTAATTGTCTCCTCATTTCTACCGTCCAAGTTTTTCAAAATTTTATTGCATGTTATTATTTTCAGTTTCATTTTAAATCACGTTTTTGTGTACTTGTGTTATGTCTCTCATGGTTCATTGAGATATATCAGTATCAAGCCTAATGAAGGTATTCATATCTCATGTTCAATGAGAATTTTACTGTTATTTTCAAATCTTGGTGTTGTAAACTGTAAACTCTCCCCCACTGTTTTATGATTATAGCTATACTAGTTTTGTAAATAGTTGGAGGTTTGATATCTGTTTGAAATTTCATATATTATTGAAATTGTTTCTTATCGAAGAAAAAAAACATTTGGATGTTCATTGAGCACCTCGACTAATGTCACAGAACATACCACCTGACCCTACAACATTTGGATGTCAAAATTCTTCGAAGCCTTAAATTCTCCATTATTAAATAGATCTTTAGTGGTTGATTGCAGTGGTAGATCACTATCAAATTTTGATGCAGGATTATAAGAAGAGTCAGGCGCCTAACGTTGACAAGGTCAAAGAACCTGTACTTGATCATGTAACGAAGTTACTCAATGAACGTCATGGCCTAAACTTTACCCGGCAACACATTTCATCTCTTTGGTTTCTCTGTAAACAGGTGATTTATCATTCATATACTCGAATCGAATACACAATGTCAAAGTTTCCCTTAAAATATTCATGTTTGAGGATATTAAAAATGTTTCTTTTATGATCTGCAGGAGGCAGCCTTATTGGACATAACGGATCAAGCTTGTGCACTGTTCACTCCTTCTGAGGTACTTGGATTATCAGTCCTTTTTTTTATAATTATTATTATTTATTTTTTTAAAATTCAACAAAATTTGAGAGATTGGGGGATTCGAATATGTAATCTCTTGATTACTAGGTTGTACATGATACCATACGAGCAGATGGTGGATTATTAGTCTGGGATTGTCACATAAACCATGAATAGAGATGTATCATGTTCTTTTGTTTTGTGCTCAGGTTCTTTTGTTGGAGTGGACGGATGACGTGGAGGTGTTTATGTTGAAGGGTTATGGTAACTCATTAAACTATAAAATGGGAGTTCCTTTGTTAGAAGATATTGTTCAATCCATGGAGGATGCTATCCTGGCCAAAGAAGGTACACACACCTCTGCTGGTTTTTTTATTTTTCGATAAGAAACAATTTCATTAACATATGAAATTACTGATTCAAAGTTTTTGATGTTCAGAAAAGCAACTTCCTGGCAGCTATGAGAAGGCAAGACTTCGTTTTGCTCATGCTGAAACTCTGCTTCCATTCTCATGTTTGCTCGGTCTCTTCGTTGAAGAACCTGATAGTAAGGAGATTGTCTTAGTTTTTTTATAAGAAACATAAAAAAAGCTCCTTTCTTAGTTTTGGATTTTTGTCATCTGATAATGTAACAGAATTTAAACAAACACAAATGGAGGAGCCTTTGAAACTTCCCCCACGGCCTCCAGCTTCTCGAGTATGGAGGGCGAGCGCTGCTGCACCTTTTGCTGGGAATAATATGCTGGTTCTCTACAGCTGCCCTGCTAACGCAACATCGGATGATTACTTCGTGCGAGTTTTGCATAACGAAGAACCGATAGGAATGCCGGTAACCATCCTTACCGTTTCCATTCCTACTGTTTCTTAACCTTAGCTCATGTTTTTACTTCCATAAAAAGCTTCCATATTCTTACATCTCAATGCTGCATAAAATATGTCTAAAGCTAAATCTTATTACTTCTAGTGTTACAACATTTTCTGTTGCTTACCTTCTTTCATGCTCACCTATTAGCTTCTTCACATTACAAGTCTTTACTAATATTTTGTATTTGGTTCATAGGGTTGTGGTGGTTCAGATTTTTGCTCCTTCAAAGACTTCAAGGTAATCAATGAAATTGTTTTCCTTTCCTATAAAAAAAACAACTTTATTTAGCTTTGGATCAGTCCATCTCAAAATTAACATTGGTATATACCATTTATTTAGATTTTTTGGAATCTTCATTTTTTTTTTCATCTTCCAATATGAATGGATGATCCAAATCAACCAAAAAATAATAGGTTGGGTTGGATTGGATTGACTAACCTGAATTTCCTCAACCCAATCCAACCGATGCACACCCGAGTCCCAACCAATACTAACAACAAGAATAGACCCCAATCTTTATGGAGCAATTTGTGGTTCCAACATCCAAATGGAAGTAGTCAAAGTATATGGTATTACCACTTATTTAATGATAAATCATTCTTAAAATTTGTTCCTCTCTTTCCAGGAGAAAATTGTTGCTCCTCATCTTACGCCCGATTTCAACTCATTGTGCACACCTATTGTCGAAGATCTAACATTCAATCCCGAAATGAGTAAGTTCTCACTGTTCAGTTGGTTCTACTGGCTCCGCAGTGACGAAAAACAACCCCGAAAAAACGAATTGTAATAAACGATGCTTACTAACTAATACATCTGTGTCCAGTCCCCAAGGGGGTGGCACAGTGGTTGAAGACTTGGGCTTTGAAGGTATGCTCCCTTCAAGGTCCTAGGTTTGAGACTTACTTGTGACATAACTCCTACGATGTCTCCCGGTGCCTGACCTAGGGACGGGCGTGGTTACCCTTGTTTAAAAAAAAAACTAATACATCGACATTGTTTTCTTAATGTGCATATCATCGGACAGGCATCGGACCCCAGTACTACTAGTAGGCCGGAGTTCACTCATTTTCGATGCTAATGTTGAGTTTCGTTTTGACCGGATCTCGATCTTCAGCTGGGATCCGTTTCGCTTGTCTTTGATTCAAAGATTTAGACTCAGCATTGAGCATTGAGCATTTGGCATTTGCTTGGTGTTTTGTTTTACTGCAAAAGCCAAGTGCTTCAATATTTGTACCTTCTAAATTACTCTTTACCATATTATATATCTCTATAAATGAGGAAAAGGGTTGAGCTTGTTCATCCTTTTACCATTCTTTTTTCTGTCTATCTCTTTGTTAAATATATATCTCCTTCTTAAATATCTCTTTGTTGTTCATCCTTTTACCAATTCTGTTTAAGACAAATATAGGCGTTTATAATGTTGAGAAAATTAGATTTCCCTTCTAATTTTCTTAAAAAAGAAATTCTTAGTTTCAAAATTATCAAGTTATATATACTATATTTGTAAGGTAACTGAAAATATATCAACTAAATTTAAAGCAAATTAATTATGGATGGTCGACTAAAGTAGTAATTTTTCATTTAAAATATAGTTTTTTTTTTTTTTTTTTTTTTTTTTTTTTTTTTTTTTTTTTTTAAAAAAAAAAAGTTATTGGTAATCAACATCAATTTGGATAACGTTTGAAATTAGTTCCTGGAAAAATTGAACCAGCATTTTTTTTCTTCCACAAGTTGTTTCCAATCATTCTACAAATTCATAATTCTTGTAGAATTGAATTTCTAGAAACAAAAAAAATGAAGCCTAATTGATTAGTAATTCTTAGCTGCTTTGACCAAATATAAGTAAAATGTAGATATCTAAATAAGAAAACACTTATGGTAAGCTAATTGTTGTAAACTTAAATTTTAAAAACAAAAAATTAAATATAAAATAGTTATCAAACGGGGTATAAAGTTTCAAAATGGTTTTCTTACCTTGGTTGATTCATTTCCCTTTTTTTGTTTTGCAAATTAAAATAATGCTATATATATGCTTTGGTCCTAAAGCTTGTCAGTTTTTCAATTTAGTCTTTCATGTATCAACACTTTTCAATCTAGTCCATTGACAACATGGTTATAGGTTAAGAATAGTAGATAATAACTTAAATGACATAATGATTAGTAAATTTAGCACGACGATATCAATGTATATCAAGTCATGGACTTGAATCTCACCATCTCCAAATTGTTGTAATCTAAAAAAAATGAATTTTTTTTGTTATAAAAATAGTAGAATTTTAGAGAAGTCTTTGATATTGGGAGAATTTTTTTTTTTTTTTGAAAAATGCTTCTTACATAACTGTCTTTTTCTCACTAAAATTTTGGAAATTTACACAGCCTTGTTCCATATACATGTGTAGCTAATTTAATATTTAGACAACGTAAACCTTTTTTTTTTTCTTTTTTTTCTTCCCTATATACATGTGTAGCTAAAACCCCCCTATTTTTTGTTTTTTGTTTTTTGTTTTTTGAAATCCTATTTTTTGTTTTAAAGAGTTGAAGAGGTTAATATATAATAAATAAATAAAAATAACTACTCAAACCAAATACACTCATCATTAACAGCTAAAGAGATAATTAAAAACTTTTCAAAGAAAAGAAAAGAAAAGAAAAGAAAAGAAAGGAAAGAGATAATTAAAAACTTTTCAAAAAAATAAAATAAAAGAAATAGATAATTAAAAAAAAAACAGCTAAAGAGTTTATGTGGGAGAATATTTTCCAACCAAAAGCCATCATGCACAAAATCAAAATGGAGAGAAAACTCCCAACATAAACAAACATCATCCAACCTTAAACAAATAGGACATAACCTTTACATTCTCAATAATGTTACATTAACAATAATGTTGCAATTAAATTCAATCAAACAAAAAACAAAAAAACACTAGTTTTTTTTTTTTTTTTTTTATAGTCATTGAGGAATATGATGGAATATGATTCCAGCAAATTTTTTGGAACAAAATTGTTCACTTTCTCACCACGTATTGGAGACCCTCTCTAAGTCTAACACTTAGACCCACCACGAGCATCAACAAGAAGGAGATATCTAGATTATCACGAACAATTCAATCAATTCTTCTTCATTCCAAAAATTTTGGACTATAATATGTCACATTAATTTTCTAGATTCCATTTTTCATTTCTATCCTCTTTCAATTGGAAACTTTTTATAGATTTTATATTTATGTGGCTTTTTTTCAAACTCAAATACAGTGCTTTTATACATTAACAAATCACGTAACTTTTATGCTTTAATGGGTATGGTTGAACCTTTTTTCTTTTAAGGTGAAGGGTATGTTTGAAATTTTTGAAACTTCAAGGATATTCACCTTTATAGTTTTAGGGTATTTCTTCTAATTTAGCTTAAAAAACAAAAATCAAGCCAAAGTTCAAATAACAAAATAAATTAATTTAAAGAGAGAAAACAATAAATATAATATATAATTGTACGAAGTATCTCAATTCCGTCAATATGTCCGAGTGGTTAAGGAGACAGACTCGAAATCTGTTGGGCTTTGCCTGCGCAGGTTCGAATCCTGCTGTTGACGTTTTTTTTTTTTTTTTTTTGCGTTTATTCCACGCTTTCTTTTTCACCCCCTTTTCTTTTTGCTATTTTCATTAAAGCCCCTCAATTTTTCATTTCCCCCTTCTGTTCTCCCTGTTCTTCATCAAGCCCTAAATATCTTCTCTTAAACCCTAATTTTCACAGAATCCTTCGATTTGCTCAGAACCTCCCAACAATGGCGTCCCATTCCACTAATCTCGAGTGCCGGATGTACGAATCCAGGTACCCGGAGGTCGACATGGCCGTCATGATTCAGGTCAAGAACATCGCCGACATGGGCGCCTACGTTTCTCTGCTCGAGTACAACAACATCGAGGGTATGATTCTCTTCTCCGAGCTCTCTCGCCGTCGAATTCGTAGTGTCAGCAGTTTGATCAAGGTCGGCCGAATCGAGCCCGTCATGGTCCTCAGAGTCGACAAGGAGAAGGGCTATATTGATTTGAGTAAGAGGAGGGTTTCCGAGGAGGATATTCAGGCTTGCGAGGAGAGGTATAACAAGAGCAAGCTTGTTCATTCTATTATGCGCCATGTTGCTGAGACTATGAGTCTTGATTTGGAGGTACTTTCTTGTTATCTGGAGATTTTTTTAGTTGTATTGCTTTGGTAATTGTAGTTTTCCTTAGTACATATCGGGGAAGGGGGACAAATACCAATTCTCGAGATCAAACCTATGATGTTGATGTTGAACTGGTTTACAACCAAACAATGAAACCATTGCGCCACTCACCCATTGTAGTTTATTTGTGGGTGTTTGAAGTTGTTTTTGTGCATTCTTGTTGGTTGAGTTACAGGATATTGTATCATATGTGTAGTCATTCTGAATTGGCCTAGTGATTTTTGAAGTAGGGATAAGGAGAAGTACTTTTAGGGTTTTGTTCAAACCTACGCTGGTACCTTTGAGTTTCTTAACAATGACCAAGTATTTAGGTTCATGTGGTGGATTAGTTGGGCGTGTGTAGATTGAATCTAGGGGTGTTCATACCTTCTCTTAAAACCAATTTGACCAACCAAAACCGACCGAATTAGAGTTGATCGGTTGGTTTTCAAGTATATGTCGGTTGGTGTTGGTTAAAAATAGTTAACCAAAAATTCGTCGGTTAAGTCGGTCAGTCATGACTTTGTATAGTATTAATATTTTTCATATAATTAATTAGATTTATTAATAAATTATTGCAAAATTAACTTAAATTTAATTGTTTTTCTAAATACTATTCGGTATGTTTATTTTTTAAAATTAATTCTCAAAATTTTGTTAAAAATTGTATGAAGAATATTTTTCGATAAAAAAAAATAAAATAAAATGAATTATCCAATTATAACCGACTTAACCGACCGAACCGACTTAACCGATTGGTTGGTTTTGACCGATGAACCGAATAGGTCGGTTAAGTGTCATTTTCACCGAAAACTGACACTGATCGACCGATGAACACCCCTAATTGAATCAATACTTAGATACATAGAAAAGTATTCCCAAGTATAACATGTACAAATTGGAACGATACATAGAAGATTAGCATGACCCAAGGACAGTGTTTTAAAAGGATCAAGGCGCAAATGTTGTAGGGTCAGCCGGTCAGGTGGTATGTCTCGTGACATTAGTCGAGGTGCTTGCAAGCAGGTTGTCAAAATACTGATAAAAAAAATGTTCTGTTTTAGAAAAAAATGGACTAATCATGCCTTTTCTTGTTGAGTTTTACATCTACCCCCTCCCCTCATCACACACACAAACATAGAAAATGCAACACTTCTTATTGTCAAGATATGTGAAGGTCTTCCAAAGCCTTATTATTCTGTTGTATAAAGCAGATTGTCAAAATACTGAGTTATAATCCTAAGGTGATTCATTCTTCTTCTTATAGGACTTGTATATCCATGTTGGTTGGCCTTTATACCGAAAATATGGTCATGCTTTTGAGGTATGTTTTTTTGGTTTGCGTGCTAAAAGAATCGTTTATCTTCCGTAAGAATTTACGGACTTAAACTTGATTTGAATTATCTTTTGTGCAGGCATTCAAGATTATTGTAACTGATCCTGATACGGTGCTGAGTTCTCTCACCCGTGAAGTCAAAGAAGCTGGTCCGGATGGACAGGAGGTAGTTTTGGTCCAAGAAAATTGAGGTGTCTAAGTTTGGATTACATTCTAATTTAATCTTGTATTTTAGGCAACTAAGGTAGTGCCCGCAATGTCTGAGGATGTAAAAGATGCGCTGATAAAGAATATTAGAAGAAGAATGACTCCCCAGCCCTTGAAGGTTCGAGCTGATATTGAGATGAAGTGTTTTCAGTTTGATGGTGTTCTTCACATTAAGGTTTTTGTCCGACTCTTCTCACATTTTCTGAATTTTCTTCTTCTTTCCTTGTTGATTTTTTTTGAACCAATACTTGATTGAATTTTGTGGACTATGATACCATACCCGATAACATGAAGTTCTCTACCCTTGAAATTGTTTAGTGAAAAATGTAAACACCGACTTATCGGACTTTGCAGGAAGCAATGAGGAAAGCTGAAGCTGCTGGAAATGATGATTGTCCTGTTAAAATTAAGTTGGTTGCTCCTCCACTGTATGTCCTTACTACACAGACACTTGACAAGGTTAGTGCTGTTCTCTCCCTATGTGATGATTTGTTGTTTGTTATTCATGGAGATATTTGCAATTTAAGATAACAACCAACTTGCACGCACATGGCCAATTATATCTGGTGATATGTACTTTTTAAGAACTTGGGTTTTCTAAATTTATTACTTGAAAGCTTTGTTGGCTTATGAACTGGTATTAGGCAATAGGCAGGCAAAGCTTCTCTTGAACTTGTGGAGGTGAGCTATTAGCATAATGCAAGGAGTGAACTCTCCAACACTTTGGTTATTTACAAAATGTTATGGATTCTTAATTTCTTACATCTTCAACCAAAAAAGATCTCTTTCCCTGAGACGAGAGAGAAACATCCAACCGAAAAATAAAACAGATGGGTACTTGATTGGGACTTGGGTATTTGAGAGTGAAGGCATTTTTAGGTAAGAATCAGATATCTGGAATACTGATGAAATTACACATCTCGGCACTGTCTGCAAATTGATTCCAATGTACATTTATCTTACGCTCTCAAATTTGTAGTTCCGGTAGATTTTTTTTTGGTGAAGCAAAGTTATACTATTGCTGGTTTTATGTTTTTCTAATGGGAATGTAAGAGGTGATTGAGTCGAATCCGTCATTTATATATGAATAATTTTCTACCAGTTTTCTTGACAACCAAATGTTGTAGGGTTAATGGTTTGTCCCATGAAAATAGTTGAAGTGTTTGGACACTCATGAATATATGAATAATTTCCTACCAATTTTCTTGACTACCAAATGTTGTAGGGTTAATGGTTTGTGTCGTGAGAATAGTTGAGATGTTTGGATACTCACGGATATAAAAAAAAAGTTTTTCAAATGGACGCTTTGTAGAAAGTTAACAATGATGGGTTGATCTAGTGGTCTAGAGAATCTTGGGGAACCAAAAGGTTATGGTTTCAATCCATTGTGACTACCCACCTAAGAATTAATTTTTTACGATTTAAAAAAAAAAAAATTTATAACAAAATGTTGTAGGGTTAGGCGTATCCCATGAGAATAGTTGAGGAGTGTGTAAACTAGTCTGAACCGGTGGATATATAAAAATATGGACACTTTGTGTAAAGTTAATTTGTTATTGGCCTTGAATAGGAGCAAGGAATCACTGTTCTTGAAAAAGCAATCACTGCTTGCACTGAGGCAATCGAGTATCACAAGGGAAAGCTTGTGGTGAAGGAGGCGCCTAGAGCGGTGAGTTTCAAACATTTATACACATCTTAATATTAATGGTTATCCTTTTCATCTGGCTCACATACATTCTTGTCCAATCACCCCTACAGGTGAGTGAAAGAGACGATAAATTACTTGCGGAGCACATGGCGAAGCTACGACAAGACAATGAAGAGATCAGCGGCGACGAGGATAGCGAGGAAGAGGAAGACACGGGAATGGGAGAAGTTGATGTGGAGAATGCAGGTTCTGGGATCACAGAGTAAATCAATTCCCCTTTCAGTGTTGAAGGTCTGTTGTTCTGAGAGCTATCCTCTTTGCCATTTTACAGAGAGATTGACACAATTTTGAGAAACCACTTTCTTAAGTCATTACAATTGGGAAAATTTGGAAGTCTGTGTATTGTTCTTTTTTAATTGTTTTTTCTTGATATAAGCTTATCTGGATCTCCTTTCTACTTATCTATGATTATATCATATATGAGTCCAACCATTTGAGTTGGCATATGGGTCAAAATGGGCCCATGATGACTACTTAGAAAATATTTTTTTTACGATTTTTTTTACGATATGTCTCAGGAGAATAATTGTGATATAGTTATAAGTTGGACTAATAAACCTTATAATTAACTAAAACAATCAAATATTTTTTTTACTATTGAGAAAATTCGGATCCTTCGACTCACCAACATTTTATTTTCTTGTCTCAAGGGTGGTAAGAAACTGAATTTTTGAATAAAATTCAATAAAACTATTGATTTATTGTGTTCTAAGGTATATACTATTCAAGCACCTATATTAATTAAGTATAATTAATTTTGTTACATCTAAGTACGGTAGGATCAAGTGATATATCACGAGCCATTAGTGGAGGGACACGTAAGCTGGCTCGGACAATTACTATTATTAAAAAAAAAAAATCGTCAATTGTCTAATTTGGCTTGTACTTGTTTTTGACAAAAAAAAGTTAAATAAAAATTTAGAATTTAAAAAAATACTCAAATATATAAATGGTAAGTTTATTATATGGTGTGTCTTTTTGTTTCTTTTGTTGAAATTAACATTGCATTATTAATACAATATTCAATATTATTCAACGGTATGAGCATTGTATACAATATTTTTCTCCTTGTGATTCTCCACTTTATAACGACATTTCGAATCCGATAAACCAATTGCCGCGTCCTTCTCCTTCCTCCTCTAATCTCTGTTTTTTTTTTTTTTTTGAATTCTTCTCTGTTTCTCATCAATGGCGATTTCACTCCAAACCTTCGTCTTCACTCTTTCACTCCTCCTCTTCTCCTTTCTCGTTCTCTTCTTCACCGATTCCTTTTCCCTCAACCCTCTCTCCGCCGCCCTCCGATCCCCTTCGAACCCCGCTTCTTCCGCCCTCGACAGCGTCCCCTCTATTTCCAATCTCGATTTCTCGTCTTCTCCGGTCAATTTCACCTGGAAGCTCTGCAGCGGCTCTTTGGCGGTTGACTCCATTCCCTGTTTGGATAACTTTAGAGCGATTAAGGCCTTGAAGTCCAGGAGGCATATGGAGCACCGTGAGCGCCATTGCCCTACCCCTCCTCCCACCTGTTTGATTCCGCTTCCGGTTCGGTATAAGGTTCCGGTTCCCTGGCCCAAGAGTAGGGACATGGTGAGCTTCATTCTTTCCCGAGGTTTGTTGATTTTCTTGTTTTTTCTCCACTAGTGATTCGGGTTTGTTGTACTGAGCATTTCCTACTTTCTCCGTGGAACTGATTCTTTTCTTTTTTTCTTTTTTGATATTTGTGACTGTCGAGGCCAGCTTTCGTGCACCTCGTCACGGGGCATACCGCCTGAGCCTACAACATAAATTGATTCTTAAAAAGTTTTGTGTTCGTCTTGTTGGAAACAGGTGGTGATTGGGGTGTATATGGTCCGGGTTAGGTTGGGTTTAGGTGAATTTTTGTTGGATCAACATAAACTTTTGGTTTAGTCAATTCACCAATTGTATTTGAGCAACTCAACCCAACTCATATATTTTTAAATTAGGTTAAGTTGAATTATTATTGTCCACTTCTAATAAACATGATTAACCAACTTTCCGTTCCTCCTCTCGAGCTCGGGACGTAAACATCTCATATTTTCTCTTGTACATAACCCATAAATACGTAAAATAAAAAAAATGAAAGTATGTGCTAAGAATTAAAAAAATTAGAACACTATAACCTAACCTTTACGGTTTGAGTTGGGTAGTCTGTGTTTTGTATACTCTTAGTACGGATTATTAATTTTAATGGAAACCCTGTTTTTTTTTTTGGTAGATTTGGTATGATAATGTTCCTCATCCGAAGCTTGTTGAATACAAGAAAGATCAACATTGGGTGGTTAAATCAGGCGATTATCTTAACTTTCCTGGAGGTGGTACACAGTTCAAGGATGGTGTTGACCACTACATTGACTTAATTCAGAAGGTGCTTTCTCTTATTAAATAAGTATAATTTTGTATGAATCTAAGCTTGATTTTGTAACACTTGACTGAATTGGAACAGACTTTATCAAGTATTAAGTGGGGGGAAAACATCAGAGTTATTCTAGATGTTGGCTGTGGTGTTGCTAGCTTTGGTGGCTATTTACTACAAAAAAATGTTCTTGCCATGTCATTGGCCCCAAAGGATGAACATGAAGCACAGATACAATTTGCTTTGGAACGCGGAATTCCCGCTACTCTTTCGGTCATTGGAACACAGAAGCTGACATTTCCGGACAACGCGTATGATTTGATACATTGCGCACGTTGCAGGGTTCATTGGGATGCAGATGGTAAGGCTTGATTGATACATTGTACATGTTGCAGGGCTCTTGATCTTCATATGGAATTTTTTGTGAAATATTGTAGGTGGAAAACCATTATTGGAGCTCAACAGGGTTCTCAGGCCTGGAGGGTATTTCATATGGTCCGCTACACCGGTTTATCGCGACGATAAAAGAGACAAGAATGTCTGGAATGGTTTGTTTTTATTACATTATCTGTATTTTAGTTTCACATTACTTGTGGTCAGCATTGTTAAGATGGTTTGAATTGATAACTTACAGCAATGGTGTTGCTAACGAAGTCAATGTGCTGGAAGGTTGTGAAAAAGATATTCGATTCATCCGGGGTCGGCCTTGTAATATATCAGAAGCCCACCACGAGATCTTGCTACGACAAACGTAGCGTAAATAATCCTCCCATCTGTGATGAAAAGAACAAGAGAAATAATTCTTGGTATCATTCTTACCTTTTTTATTTTGCTGCAAATGGTGTTTATATGATAGATATGAATTTTGTTTTATAGGTATGTGCCCTTGGCTAGATGCATTCCTAAGCTTCCAGTTGATAGCAAGGGCAACTATTACAATTGGCCTTCGCCATGGCCGCAGCGACTAACTAGCAGACCTGTTAGCTCGTCTGTTGAATCGATTTCGGAGAAGTTTTTGGAGGATACCAATCATTGGTCTACTGTTGTGTCGGATGTTTATCGGGCTAACATCGGCATAGACTGGTCGAGCGTCCGAAATGTGCTGGATATGAATGCTGGCTATGGAGGGTAAGGGTAAAAGCTTATACAAATAATGAATACCAGCATGAGTTTCTTTCTTTGATCTATCTATAGTTTAGATATCTGTCTCTTTATACTAGCGTTGCTGCCCGAATATGTAGTGAGACAAAGCTCCAATATTTCCTATTGTGGGGAAAACAATCGAACCCTATCTAGATATTACCATTCAGTTGTTTTAACGATTCCCCTAACTTTCAGATTTGCAGCTGCATTGATTGATCTACCACTTTGGGTTATGAATGTTGTCCCCGTAGACATACCGGATACTTTGTCCATCATTTTCGACAGAGGATTGATCGGTCTCTATCACGACTGGTGCGAGTCCTTCAACACCTATCCTCGAACCTACGATCTTCTACATTCGAGCTTTCTCTTCACATCTCTTAAGAGAAGGTAAGACATCAGCAAGTACCAATGTAGTATTCATATATATCATTCATTCCTAACACTTTCTCCCAGTTGTTAAACTATACTAGATCCAAAAGATGAAACACTCAATCTTGTATACATATTCTTAACAACCACCAATACGTATATGAACACGAACTACGTTGTGTATTTCTATCTAAGTTTCTACGACTTGTGTTATCGTGCCAGATGCGACGTGGTAGCTACGGTTGTGGAGATGGATAGACTAGTGAGGCCGGGCGGATACGTATTGGTTCAGGAGAGCATGGAGGTAATAAAGGAGCTTGGCCCCATCTTTAACTCACTTCACTGGTCTGTTTCTGTTTATCAAAACCAGTTTCTTGTTGGAAAAAAGGGATTTTGGCGGCCATGATCAGGTTTTTTCCAATAGTTTTTTTTTTTTGTTTGCATATTTTAGTACTCCGTTTTCAACTTTAAAAGAAAATGCTGAACAAGAGAGATATTATACAATCTGTGCTACTAATCTGAGGTTAATATCTTGAAGTAATATGTCATCATGTAGCCATTCGAACCTACATGCTTTCAATCAGCTAGCTCAACTGATCGAAGACAATCATTTCACGTAATTTTAAATATGAATGTTTTGATATTTTACCAGAACCTTACCAATTTATGCTATCATCATTTTTTTTTTCTTCAAAATTATATTATTTAGGCAATTTATTAGTTGTTTTTGTTATACATAAAAAGTCCCCGTAATAATATTACGATATATTATGTGATTGTTATGCCTATATATTTATAAAATATACTATCAAATTTCGTGGGTCTAGAAATTTTGTTTAGGTTTGAAATCTTCTCTATAGAATGAGAGTCAAATACCGATTCTTAAGATTGAACTTGTGATTATGGTATTGAACTAAATTAGTAAACAAGCAATGAACAAGCCACTATCCCCTTTTGGTTAGGTTTGAAATCTTTCACTCTACATATGATTAGAAAAACAAAAGAAATGTAATTATTTTGTAATAAACTATAAGTTTAGTCCTTCAACCTTTAAATAAGTAATTCTTATTTCTTAGAATCTTAAAAAATAATTTAATCTATTAAAAATGTATAATAAGGCTACAAAGTACTTGTGATTTGTATTTAGTAAAACCGTGAAGACCAAAAAATTATTCGTCACCAAGCTTGGAATTTCAAGGATTTATTTTAAAGGATCTATAAATAAAAATGAATGGGATGCATGAATTTATAAACATATTCAAAGTCTCAGAGATCACCGAAGGTAATCTTCATTCTAAAAAATAATAATACTTGCCTACACATGGATGTACACGGTGAGTATGTTTATTGGACACAACTATTTACCACACATTAAAACATAAAATTAATAAAATATTAAAAAATTAAATAAACGTGTGGTAAATACTTGTTTCACTAAGCAATAAACATACTCAATTACTCATCCTACATGCATGGGTGGTCAAGTCTTGGTTAAAAGAGAAAAAAGAAAAATTACAACTCATTTTGTTTTCCACCTGCCATTAATTTTTTATAATGGTGACAAATTATGAAGTACATGTGCATGCATACTTAAACATAAATGCTAATTTTTCAATTTATGATTACTTTCCTAGGAAGTGGACTCCCAAGACTCTTCCTATCCATTGGACAGATACATACACTTTAATCTCAATTCATCTAAAAGGAAATATATGTATGTGGCCAAATCATCTTATACTGTTTTCCTATACTTTCATATTCCCATCCCTATTAAGATAAATATGAATTTGAGAGTGAATAAAATATTTATGTTCAAAGATTAAAATGAGTGGCTTGATTTTTTAGCATTTAGTAATTTAGCCTCTTTCTTTCAGAAAAAAAAAAGAAAAAAAAAAAAAAAAAAAGTAATATTGTAGCCTCTTTAAAATATTTATAGATATGATAGATAACTTTCACATTTGTTATTTGATGGAGATATTGGATGATTATAACTATAATTATCCAAGATTAGCTCATGCATGGCATTAAATCAACTATAAGTAATATACAAAAAATTACGGATTTGAAATTTTTACTCAAATATTATCGTATATTTAACTAAATATAAAGCTACTCTTAAGAGTAGTGAAAGAGTTTTTTTAATTATTCTATCTGCATCCTATACAATCTAATAAATCATTTAAATTTTGCTTTTCTTATTATCGTCGTTAGGGGTAAACATGGATTGGGTTGGGTTGGAATGATTTTCAACCCAACCTAAAAATTCGGGTTGGTCAATTCTTCAACCCAACCCAACCCAATTAAAGACACAACCCAACTCAACCCAACCCTGGTTATCGGGTTCATAAAGATTTGCAACTAACGCCATTTTTTTTATTCCTATAAATTTTGGATAAACATTAATATAAGTATATTGTTATTGCAAATGTGAAATTCAAGTCTACCTAAACCCTAAAAAATAAAAAATCTGATAATAATAAAATAAAATAAACATATACATATAATATAAATAATTAAATAACATAATAATTACTATATTGGTAAAACAATATTTTTTTAAACTAATTGATAAATTCGGGTTGGTCGGGTTGGGTTGGGTTGATTTTAGGTGAACCCTTGCCTCAACCCAATCCATGAAAATTTCATATTTCGAACCCAACCAACCTATTTATGTATTCAACCCAACCTGTCAAATTGAGTTGGGTTGATTCGAATTTTTCGGGTTGTCGGGTTATTGTACATCTCTAATCGTTGTATAAAAAAAAGAAAAAAAAAACACTCAAATTTTGCTTTTACAAACTCAAATTTTATCCATCCACCTTTGAATGGTGGTGGTCCTATGAACCTTGAATGCATTCGCCTCCTCAATATAGCCTAAAATAATGTTTTCTTACAAACTCATATATATTTTTTTATTTTTTCACATGATTTGATGTTATTAGTTTTAAAAAATTATACCTTCTAAATTAATAATACAAAGAGCTGGAACCAATTATTGGTGTCATTAATTTTGAAGATATAACTTTTTTACTTTTGTTTTAGTTTAACCAAAGGTGTGTGTTTATCAAAGTAAACATAATTCAATTGTATTAATAATTATAAGATTTGTAATTTAAGTCCTTTCTATGTTCAAAAAATAGAATAAAACTTCCCCTTTTTCCTCCTCCTAAATTGTACTCAAATAAATAAATAAATAAAAATACTCAAACTTTTATACTTTAATATTTAAAACTATGCTAGAATTCATGCGTTCTTTTTTTGATATATTTTTTGGTTGATAACAACCAGTTATAAGTTGAGTCAATTTTTCACCGTGTCCACCCTCCATATTGTTTGTTTTATTAATTAAAATTTTTTTGTCTTAAAATAAAAAGAAAACTTATAAAAATAGTTAAATTCAGAAAATAATTATATTTATGATAATTAAAAAAAAAAGGAGCATAGTCATATGTATTAATATTAATATTGTATTAATAATACATAATGTTATATTGATATTAATGAATATTAATAATAAACTATTGATCTGTATTTATGACTGTAGATGCAAATATTTTAAAATTTAACTGTAATTATTTTGTTAAAATAACTCATTCATTACAATTTGTCAAAAAAAAAAAAAAAATGTAATCCCATTTTTCTCTTGACAAATGCTTAATTGAGAATATTACTTCAAAATTCAAACCTTGAATCCATTATATTTTATTACGTTCATGTCAACGTATTAATAGCTATTATCCTATATTTAATATGCTAACAAGATTGCATATATATATGTTGCAAAACTCACGCTGCTTTTTCTTGTTTGTTTATCCAAACCGTTGATATTAATATTCACAATTTTGGTAATCAACTGAATGAAACAACTAATTTCGTTATCTAAATGTTGAATAATAAATACGCATCGTATTTTGTATCAACATCCAATTATCTATTGTCAATAAGAACAGTGGTTCAACGATATTAATGTACACTTAATAATTATAGTTGCAACTACAATAATAATTAATTACCAAGAAATTCTCTTTTTCAAAATTATACGGTATCTAAAACTGTCTCTTAAGTATATTTTGGAAACAAAAACAAAAAATAGTTTTAATATTATTTTTAAAGTGATTAAATTTTATAATGTTTCTTCCGAGAGAAATTAAAATTATATATATATATTTGGTAGTTTTGTCTCGGGCACTAATTTCTCTAATTTATTTTCCCTTTTCTAGCTATAAATTGGCAGTTACGATCGCTTTTTTTTTTTTTTTTGGGGAATTTGCATGTATATTACCATAAGATAAAAAAATTGAGTAAATAGCAACTTTTTGAAAATATTTGTAAATCTATCAAAATCAGATTGATAGACTCC
>JBBMEF010000001.1:7324362-7341970 GCA_037832685.1 Sicyos baderoa | reverse complement strand
AACCCATGAAAATTCCATGATTTTCAACTCAACCCAACCCATTTATGTATTCAACCCAACCTAACCCGACAATTTGGGTTGGGTTGAGTTGGTTCGGGTTTCTCGAGTTAATGTGCACCCCTCCACATGATTTCTTTTTGGATAAATACTTGTCTATTTATGAATAAGGAGCTAAATTCTTCGTAGTGTATACATGACACCATTTGATGCTATATTTTTTATTTTCAAATTTTTTATTGTTCAAACAATTTTTTTTTTGATACCAAATATTACCACATAAGCCGCCAACATGAGCAGTTGATCAGCGTCGTTAGTATATGTTGAATGACCAATAGATCATAGGTTTAAATTCTCTTACCGCACTAATTGTAATCTAAAAAATATGCCACTAAAGTATTTCTTCTTTTTATTTGATAAAGAAAAATCCCTCAGTATTAATTTTAGAATTTAAAATTTTAAAATTTAAAACTTTACGATTCTGACGAATTTATAATAGTTGCATTGATTGTTTAGTGAAATCCATCAAAATATACATAAATAGGTACTCATAAAAAGTACATTTTTTTTAAAAAAAATTATAAATTAATATAAGTTTTTTTTTTTTATTTTAATTACAACAATTGAAAATAGATATACAATACCGTTGAACTAGTTATTCGCAAGATTTTTCTGTCTAAAATACCTAAAATATTTATATCTAAAAGAAAAGGAAATAATGTAGACACCGTTTGATAACCATTTGATTTTTTGTTTTTGGTTTTTGAAATTTAAGTCTATTCTCACCCAGATTTCCTATTCCACCATCTCTATCATATATTCATATTTTATTAAGAAAGTAGGGGAATACTTAGCCACTTTTAAAAACAAAAAAATGTAGCTTTTCAAAAGTTTGTTTTTTATTTTTAAAAGTTGGTTAGTATTCTCATATTTTATTAAGAAAAGATGGATATGTGATAAGATTGAGTGTAACTTGTAGTAAATTCGAGTTAGAATAAACTTAAATTTTAAAAACAAAAAATAAAAAACTAAATAGTTATAAGACGGGGTCGTAATTATTTATTTATTTTTTTGAGGAAGGAAATAATGTAATTATTAGAGCACGAAAATGAATGAAAAATGATTAATATTAATTTAGAAGCAAAGACGTAACAGAAAATTAGAAAAGTGGTAGTGAACTTGTGATTGTGGTGTGTAGCTTCTCATCAATCTACAGAGCGGGAAACATGCCGAGGCGATGTCTAGATTTCGAAATGGCGGGAACCTCCCACAAAGCAGCGGCGGCGGCGGCGGCCGGCGGAGGTTCAATCCGCGGTTCTTCTTCTTCTTCATTCCGATGCAGTCTGCCTGGAATTGGGTTGCACTTGAATGCTCTTGCAGCGAATTTGAAGCATTCCGATTCAGAGAAAAATCCGTGTTCTGAAAGTGAAAACCCTAATTCCAATCGAGACAAACCCCTTTTGGGTTCATCCACTCCTGAAAGTGAAAACCCACCAGCGAATCTGATTGGGGAAGATCTCAATCAGATCAGCCCTGAAAAGAATGGGTATGTATGACGAACTTTAATATGTTTATGTGTTCTATGTGAAGATTGTTGTTCGTTTCTATGTATATGGGTTGTTGTCATTTTGGGTTTTGATTTTCTGGTTGTATTTTGTAGGATTTTGATGGAAAATGCTGCAATTGGGGCTTGTAAACGTTGCAACTGCAAGAAATCTAAGTGCCTGAAGCTGTAAGTTACAATGTTTCATTGTTTTATGAACTTGCTAATTCCATTGATGATGCTGAGACATCTGTGTAATTGATGAATTTAGGCAATCTCTATTTCTATTAGGTCTTGTGAGAATTAACAATGTCTTACTAATCTAGTGAATGAGACATTGTTCATTGTTGCTACAGGTAATGCACTTTTGTATTGGTAACATTAATCTCAATCTAAACCAGTGATTTTCTTCAGATATTGTGAATGCTTTGCTGCTGGTGTGTACTGCATTGAGCCATGTTCATGTCAAGATTGCTTCAACAAACCAATACATGAAGCTGTGGTTCTCGAGACTCGCAGACAGATCGAATCTCGCAATCCACTTGCGTTTGCTCCTAAACTGATCATGAACTCCGATTCTGTTTCTGAACTTGGGGTTAGATAATATGACTTACATGTTCACCCCTGCACCTTGGTTTGCAGTTTGATCCTGATCTTTGTCTTGCAGGATGATTCTAACGAAACTCCAGCTTCGGCGCAGCATAAACGAGGATGCAACTGTAAGAAATCAAGTTGCTTGAAGAAATACTGTGAATGCTATCAGGTGATTTGATTACTTCCCTTCCTGTTTCAAGTTCTTCTCTGGTGCGTTGCTCATCATATCTGAAACTTTCTTGGTTCTTTTATTCTTTATAAAGGGCGGGGCCGGATGCTCCATCAACTGCAGATGTGAAGGTTGTAAAAATGCATTTGGAAGGAAAGATGGTGAGTTTGTCATTCATATGTCCTCAATGCCCCCATTTATCATCTAATTTCTGCTTGCTGCATTTTGTTTTCAACCTTTCTCTAAGAAACTGTAGATTCAGCTGTCAAATATTGTTCTTTCGTATAAAATCTAACTTGGTTGCTGGGAAGCCAACTTATCCTTCTTTGGATAGCTAAATTCTGGCTACATGTTTCCTCATTAAAACAGTAGGGCTTGCTAGTCAAAAGCCTATACTTGTTTTTTTCGTATAGCGTCCTTGCTTGTAATTATTGTTTCTTTACACATGGGAATCTCTTTGACTTCCAGAATCAGCTCTACTTGGAACTGAAACTGAACAAGAGGATGAAGGAAGAGAACATAGCCAACAAAATGCAGAAGTAAAGAATGATGAAGATCAGCAGAACCCAAACCATGCTGTTCACCCGACACCGCTAGGACCATGCAGGTAAACATAATCTATTTATTGATATAACGGTGTTTAAAATCATTATGGGTTGACCTAATGGTCAAGAGGACCTTGAAGAACTTAGAGATCCATCCACATAATAATTAATTTCATTTGGATTTTCTTGACAATCCTGGATGAACAAGAGAAGATGTAACAATGTTTATATACTTGGAATAAAGTTATCAAGAATCATAACCACTGATAAAAATGCTGTTCATTTCAGATCATTGATTCCACTGCCGTTTCAATTGAAGAGGAAACTTCCATCTTTTGTCGACGAAGAATCCTCATCTAGATTGAGCATTCGATTCAAACTCGAGAAGCATGGCATCATTCGAACAGAGCCCACGTTTGAGAAAACCCCTTGTGAGGATGTGATGCCAGAAACTCTTTGTAATGGTTTCTCTTTTAGCACAGGTGTTAAGAGTGTTTCTCCCAACAGTAAGAGGGTCACTCTAGCTCCGCCGCAAGGCGACTTCAGGCCACCACCATTGACTAGGATCGGTCGGAAATTGATACTGCAGTCCATACCTTCATTCCCCTCTCTCACTAACCTAAACTCAAGAGTGAATGGACCCAGTAAACTGTAAACACTAGGCCATATCCACTTTCTTCTTCTTAGCCACTACTGACAACCTCAACCTCTGATGCATTTGGGAATCAATTGGATTTGCCTATAATGCCCATTACATTAAAACCTATTTACCTCAAATTTATTAGACAATTCAATTTAATACTCAGTAAGATGATGCTTCATAATTCACTGGTTGGATTGAAATGCCTCAATTCTACTTTGTAACAAAAAAAAAAAAAAAAAGTAGTGTCAAGCTAAGTTTATGCCCACAGCTATTCCTTCACTAGTGGCCTACCATTCCTTTGAGGACTTTAAGATTCTCATTTCATAATAGTTGTAATTTGTTGTTTTATTTTTCAAAATAAGCAAATACATAGTGTTATTGTTACTCTTGGATAATTTGTTTAAATGGTAGTGATGTTTCTATTTTACATTTTTTCGTTTTCAAATCTGTACCCAATGATTTTATTGTATACCAAGGATATGAACGTAGATTCTTATATTCTTTGATGTTTGTGTTTAAATGTTGATAATAAGATTGAAATCTTGCAGATTCAACTGTAATTCATTCCCTCATAAATATTTGATTTAAAAAAAAAAAAAAAGAAAAATAAATCAACCTTTTCATTTCCTATATCTTGCTGTTAAACAAATACAAATCAGCTTTTAACTCTCTTAAAAGAAAAAAGATAAATTAGCTTTAACTTCTATAGATTTCCAAATCTGTAGGATTATATCTCATTAACCCAATGCCATTCTTCTCTCAGTATAAATTCACTAGCTCCCATACAGAACAAATTTATAATAAGATTAAAAAAAAGGTTGGGATTTTTTTAGTTTAGACAAGAGTGATGTCCATCTTGAAGCTCAAAGTCTCTTTTTATTTCCTCCTCCTTTTGTCGATATTCTTATCAGGTAAAAATGCGACATAGTTCAAGAACAAGTTAATGTTGGATTCATAACCTTTTGGTTTATGATATATTTGATGTTTAAAATGATTGATTATGATGCAGAGGTGGGGGGAGAGTGCATGCTGTCGGTAATCGACGGCGGGTGCCCGGACGAGGAGCGATGCAGGGTGACATGTGCACCGTGTTACGTGGGGATAGGGAGAGTGGAGTCGTTTTGTGACACTCATGTAGAGCTTCCATTTTATTTGTGCACTTGCATTATGAGCAATGGGGCTCCTTGCAACCCTCAAGGGCCGCTGCCATGTCCCAACAACAACAACACCCCGCACCCGCCGTCTCTTCTCGGTCAGGCTGAGGGAGGAGGCACGTCACTGACCTCACCCAACTCAAATAACACCCCATAGCTCATTCATTGCCTGCTTCCATGTTTTTTTCCTTTGCTCTTTTTCAGTTTGTATTTGGTTTTTTTTTTTTCTACAGCTCTTGTTGGCTAGTTTGTATTTGAGGTTGGTTTTTCATGATTTAATATTAAATGATAAATTGCTTAGATGGGTTATTCTTCTTCTTCATCTATTTATTTTTGGATTGACCCTGCTTTCTCTCAATTTGTTGCCATAATTTTCATATATTTAAGAAAGCATCAGAATCTCTTTTTTTTTTTTTTTTTTTTTTTTTTTTTTTTTTTAATTTATAGAAGTCAATTTTTTTTAAAAAAAATCAAATACAATAAAAATTGATTTACATTAAATTGATAACTACAAAATTAATAGAATTCAATCCAGTAAAATTAAAAATTGATAAATTTCAATCAAATTAAATAATTATGTATGAAATGTTTTTTAAAAACTAGCATATATTTTAGTTAAAATACGAACGTTAGAATTTACTGTTTAAAATAAATTTTCTAAACTTCTCAAAAAAAAAAAAAAAAAATCTAAAAGAAATAATATTTATAAGTTTAATTCACAACAATAAAAAAATAAAAAAAACCGTATAGATCGGGAATGATAGGATATTTATTTATTTTTAATTGTAAAAAAAAAAAAAAACAAACAAACAAACTTGCAAATGGAAGCCGACACTCTTTAACGTGGGTTGGGCTTGGACTAATATGGGCTTTCAATTGGGCCTATGTTTGAGGCCCAAATCTACGAAGAATCCAACCGCTCAATTGTTACAGAATTTAGAAGACAACGTGTTGCTCAAGTCGCTGCCGGTGGCACTTGGTTTTAGCCTACGATCGGGCAAGAAAGAGAAGCGCTTATTCGGCGGCGAAGGATCTGATTCTGAAGAACGAACGAAGATTATGGAGTGTGTTTTCGGCCTCGTCGGTAATGGCTTCACCATTGTTGCTGCCGATTCTTCGGCGGTGCACAGCATCTTGGTCCACAAATCCAACGAGGACAAGATCATGGTCCTCGACTCTTACAAGCTCGTCGCCGCTAGCGGCGAGCCTGGTGACAGGTTCATTTCCGTAGCTTTTTTACGGAGTTTTCATTTCTAAGAAATCTTGGGTTTTGATTGTTTTTTTTGGATTTTGTTTTTTAGGGTTCAGTTCACTGAGTACATTCAGAAGAATGTGTCGCTGTATCAGTTCCGGAATGGGATCCCCTTGACTACTGCTGCTACTGCTAATTTTACCCGTGGCGAGCTCGCCACTGCCTTGAGAAAGGTACATCGTTGGTTCTTTGTTTTTTGATGATTTGAAATGTTTTTTTTTATTTTTCTTTTGGGCATTTGCTTTCTATTGATATCCTGATCTAATCATACTATAGTCTCTGGGTTGGCTAGAGTTGCAAATCATTATCATCTTTAATTCCCATGGTGTGGCTCAATTGGTCAAAAAGGATCTTGGTGCATAAGGTGATGGGTTCCATCCTCGTGGTGGCCACCTATCTAGGAATTAATTTTCTATGGGTTTTCTTTGCATCTAAACGTTGTAGGGTCAGACCGTATGTCCCGTGACATTAGTCGCCCGGAAGCTAGCCCGGATAGTCACGGATATCAAAAAAAAAAAATATATATATATATATCAATTTTGATTCAAATTCAAGGGTTTGGTTACAAAGTGCGTTTTTATACTTATTAGGCTTATTTATTACCTGTGTGACTCAGTTATTGAAGTATATTGTTTGTCAATTTTTTTTTTAAAGGAAACGAAATCAATTTCATTGATAAGATGAAAGTGTTATAGAGGTTTTGGGCAAGGTTTCTGGGTTTTTGTACAATATAGAACTTCTAGGAAGCTGAACATCCAACTTTGGGACATCCGAGGGATTATCTTGTGAAATTCTCGAGTCATCTAATTCCTTTTTTTCACAGTACTTAGACTTCACTTTCTTGTTTGTATGAAAACTCAAGCGCTTTCTCCTTTATCTTGTTATTGTACATACTTGTTAGGACTTTAGGTTCAAAGATTAGAAAATGGGATTAGTGTTAAGTTGGAGAGTTGTAATGATGAAAGAACTTTTGGTGACAAATTAGTGGCTGTTTCTAAGAGGATACAAAAAAGAACTACAATCCCCCTTCAAGGTCTCACTCATATGATATTAATTTGTAGACACCTCTCATGTCTCCATTTCTTTGATGTCTCCCCGTGCCTGGCCTAGGGACAGGCGTGGTTATCCTTGTTTCAAAAAAAAGATCTATAATGTTGTGGTGTTGATAGGTTGCTATATCCTTCCTTTCTTTGAAGTTTATGGCTGCAGAATGTTTAGAGCTGAGTCAATTTTCTTACGAGACAGTAACATGTGACATACGTCTGATGTGTGTACCTTTGTTTTAGCATTATTACCTTTTTCCTTAATAAGATGTCCAGGACTCTAGAAAGGTAAGAAAATATGCATGCTCTGGATAGTTCTTGTTCATTTCTCGTAACTTGCATACTTAATGTGAGTGTACCGAGTAGGAGGATTTTGAGGTATTTAGCTTGGACTTAGACTCATAATAATTTTGTGTTGCTGCACTGTCATTATATGATGATTGATTTTGCCCCATAGTTTAGATAAGTTAGTTGGTTCCGATGGTAAAATCTTTGGTAGAATTTTTAGGAGCATGTGTGGGCTGGTAGTTCTTTTACTTGCTGGGCATGTTTACTTGATGATAGGACCTTTCCTAGCATTAAATTTCCTGGACTTGTGCATATGATAGTAAATGATATTCATATGCATTGCTATGCCATGTGATCATCTTGGATGATCTAGTTTAATTATCTACGACTATAACCGATTATCTTCTGAAGCACCTCTCTAGCATTAAATTTCCTGGACTTGTTCCTTCTGAATTCTGATTTTCTAGCAATCCTAACATCTAGACCAAGAAGCCCGCATTGTGGATATCCATGTGCATGTATGATGTATATACATGGGCGTTGTCACCATCACTTTTCTAGGGTTCATAATCTTAAGCAACATATGGCTATCCCAACTTCTTTTCTTGGATTTGAATGTCTAGAGACTCATTTCTGTGCTTGTAGTACAGTACAGGTTTTTTTCTGGAATTGTTAGAAAACTGCCACTATTGAGTCTCACTGAACTAACTGAAATCTTTTAATTTCAGAATCCATACTCTGTAAATATCCTTATGGCTGGTTATGATAAGGAGACTGGCCCGTCACTTTACTATATCGATTACATTGCAACGCTCCACAAGGTTGAGAAAGGTGCTTTTGGTTATGGATCCTACTTTTCACTCGCTATGATGGATAGGCATTACCATAGCGGCATGTCAGTCGAGGAGGCAATCGACTTGGTCGATAAGTGCATAGTGGAGATACGTTCGAGGCTTGTGGTGGCTCCACCGAACTTTGTGATCAAGATTGTTGACAAGGATGGGGCAAGGGAGGTTGCATGGCGTCAATCCATTAAAGACGTTGGAGCTATTCCAGTTTGAGGAGTTGACAATGTTGCAGAACATGCCTTTTTGTCGTCGTTTTTTCTCTGCTTTGTATACAAAATGTTATGTCCGGTTGAGGTCTGGTTTATCGGTCTTTATTACTGGCGTGTGCTGCCATTTGTGTTTGCCTCTAGTTGTTAAACAGCTTCAATTTAGGAAAATCGTACGGTTGGGTTTGGTTCTTCTCATTTTGGTTCATTAGTTTGAATAATGATATTAATTTGCATGCGTGAAAAGATACAATATCAATATGAACGTGTTTCCAAAATTGATAAAAGTATAATTTTAGAATAATTAACAAGAGGATTGCATAGGTCATAATGAAGAGAAGACCACAAGACCACGTATATTGTTATCTTCTTTTTTTTCGATATCTAAGTCCGGTTGAAAATTAATTTCTAGGTAGGTGTCCATCATTGATTGAAACCATCATCTTATGCATCTCAAGATTCTTTTTTACTACTATGCCACTTCATGATGGTTATGTATATTATTGTCTTGTGGTGCATAAGTGTGACGAGTTAAGATTTAGAGAACGAGGACTTGACTACTATATACCTTCAATTAGGTTTACTCTTTGAAACATGATAAAATAGGATTGAATTGAGCTAGAGGGTCTTTCTAAGGTTATTGTTGTTACACATGAAAATTAGTTAATTATAGGCCGAGAAATGTGGTATAAAGTTAAAGTCCGAATAAATTGAAAGGTAAGTTAGGCCCAATAAGGAGGGATCGAGGCTGAACAAAAAAGGTCGAGTAAATCAAACCAATTCAAAGTGGCTTGAATCGAGGCAAACTAATGCAGCAATCTACCTCTAACTTTGTTTGAACTAATGAATAAAGATATGAAGAAGATTCATAATTCAAATCGGAGTTTTTCCTATAAAAGTAGACTTATGGAGAACCCTAAACCCTAGAAATAGGTTAACCTATAAAAAGGATAACTCGGGAAGAAACGTTAACACCTAGAAATAGGTTAGCTTATAAAAAGGATAACTTATGAAGAAAAGTTAAGTTATGAAGTGAAGTTAAGTCATAAAAAAAGTTCACTTGAATTTAGTATTTAAACTACTCAACTTAAACTTAAACAAGTTCAAAGTTAAGAGTGGCTTAAAAAAAGTTAATGTTTAAGAGTGGGTAATACTTGGCCTTGGGTGAAGTTTAATTTATCATAGGCTAACAAATGTGGCATAAAGTTAAAATTGATCATAGACCCATTGAAAGTGAAAGTGAAAGCTAAATTAGACCTAATAAAGAGAAGATCAAGTCTAAAAAATTGATCTAAGAGGCATATTAATAATTCCAATTTTAATCTTCAAATTCCTTCTTAACCCACAATTGCATTATCTAATTCCAACTATAATCTATTAATTTGAATATATTGTATATTGTATATTTTATTTTTCAGAAAACAGAAACTAGTGTATACTTAAATTCACTTTTCCTAAATGATTTACTTGAAATTGGAAATTCAAATATATTAATAAATCAGCAGCCTTCCTTTCCTCCCTATCTTCACAAAGAAGAAAGCCTTAAAACAATCCACAAAACCCCCTTTCCAAAAACAGAAAAAAAGAAGCAACAATTCTTTCCCTCCAGAGTAATTAGGTTTAGTGTCAAAATTACATCATCAAGTCTCTCAAATTTGCTATTCCCACAATCTACAATCTGACAACACAAGGCAGGGAAAGGAAAGGATCAATCGTGAAGCTCTGCATCAGCGCCGTCCAGGATTGCGTTTTTGTTACAAGTGATCATCAATTCTTACTGTAAGCTTCGATCAAAAGGTGGGTTTTCTTCGTCTTCGTCTTCGTCTTCGTCTATGTCTTCGGCATTGTTTCATTTCTGGGTCTTGCTTAACTTTTGCAGATGATTTCTTGTTTCGTTGTTGGGTTTTGACGATTTGGTGGGTTTTTAGCTTTGTGACATGTCTGTAACATAGATTTAGTTGGTCGTGGATGTTGGGTTTTATGCTTTCATTTAATTGTTGTTATCACACTATTGTAAGATAGGTGTACTCTCATCACCGAATGATTTTGAGATGGATGTCGATACTATCTAATGTGATATCATAGCCCATTAAGCACAAGTGGGTATTTCGGTTCAATAAAAATGAAATTCGAATCCGATTCAAGATAGATGAAACCCAAAAAGAGGCACCATCGTGAACGGGCATGTTAGGATACCACTATTATACCGATTGATTTTGAGATGGATGTCCACATTATCTATTATTCACGTGTTGTTGATTATGCATATAATTGATTCAATGAGGCCTATTACGGAACCATTCTTTTTGAAGTATTTGAACATGAGATTCAGTTTCTTTCCTTTAACTTTTCTGTTTTTATTTTTGGGGATTTGAGGGATGGTTATGGAACAATGTATGAGTGTGGAGTTTGAATCTTATGATTTCCCTTTTCTCTTGTCAGTTTCCTCTTGATAATGAGTACGACTGGTGATAATTGGGGCGGCCATTGGGATGATGATTGTTCTGTCATCAAAGACAAAGGAGAGATTTCCTATATCGACTATGAAGATGATAAGTCTGTTTGCAGTTATAATCCTATTGAGGAAGGTCCAATCATCATTTCAGTGCCGTTTCCTTTTGTGAATGGAAAACCTCAATCAGTTTTTGTGGGAGAAACAGTGGCAGATGCAATTACGATCAAGAACACCACGGATGAATCGGTGGACCTATGGGCTGTTAATATTTATGCATCCAATCCCGAAAACTCATTTACAATCTCTCTAATGGAGCCCCCTTCTGCAAATGCTGACATAGAAACTATACAAGATTTCATGGAGTCTTTTTCGTTGGAAGATAGAATGATCCATCCGGATGATACTCTTACTGTATGGTTGTCTTGCAAACCGAAGGAAATTGGCTTGCACACGACGGTTGTGCATTTTGATGTTGGCAATGAGAGAATTGAACGAGTTTCATTTTTGTTAGCAGATGATAAGATTTCCCAGTCGTTGGTTTCTCGGAAGCCATATTCAAGAGATAGGAGAAAGAGGCATGAGGTAGTAGACTCGTATATTCCTGGCTCACGTCCAGCTAGAACGCAAGGTCCAGGATTTAGAAATTTTCTTCCGCATTATGATATCCCGAGTGGAATTAGAAATGAAATTAGCAGAAAGGAGACTCCTAGTGCTGTTAGGGAAGGACTTAAGAGAGATACATACGTTCCCTATTTCATGGCATTGTTGAACATGGAAGAAATTCAGTTAGAGGTAAACGTATATATATATATTATATATGCATTATGAATGAAAAATAAATGAGAATGTGAATGTATTACATTTCCTTTTGAGATTATGTGAAATTTGGTTTAGTTATTGCTTACAGGAAGACATGAGAGCTTATGATATGGAGCATGTAACTATGAGAAGAAAGGGACATCATTTTTTGTCGCTTGAGGTTCCGGGGCTTGCTGAGAGAAGGCCTTCACTTGTCCATGGCGATTACATTCTTGCCAAGATTCCTATCAAACATGGAAATGGCACGGTTTCTGCTTATCAGGTCTAGGTCTCCATTATTATTGTCTTCTTCTCTCAAGTATATGCGATCATGATTTAAAAATATTCTTGCTCTTGAGTAACTTTGAAACACATGCAGGCTGCTAGGGTTCTTAGATTAACTCAAGTATCAGATTGTTGTACTTCTGTTCCATCCCGTAAAGAACCGTAGTTCGAGTCTGATATAATAAAATCTGTAGCATTAACTACCAATGACTCTTAATGTTGTCTTACTTTTTTCCAATTTGATCATGAGGATATACCTATACACTAAAACCATGTGCCATACTCTTGCAAATATCTTTAGGCAGGGGCTTTCATTCACATCAGAGTCTCTTTTTGGGTGTACTTTTCTTGATTACTTGTGAATGACCTTGTCTATGTCCCATAATCAATTCTAGTATTGTGCAGGGCTATATTCATCACGTTGAGGCTGATGAGGTTTACCTAAAATTTGCCCCAGAATTTCACATTAATCATAGAGATGATAATCTATATAACGTCCAGTTTACCTATAACAGAATAAACATGAGAAGGTTCTATCAGGCTGTTGATGCGTCAGAAACTTTGGCTAAGGAGTTTTTGTTTCCATCTGAGTTTTCAGATAAAAGATACATAAAGACTAATCCGTTGGTGCCTATAACTCAAAATATCAATGACGAACAAACGCGATGTGTTCAGATGATCCTCGGTTGTAGAGGAGCGCCACCTTATTTAGTTCATGGACCTCCTGGCACTGGAAAGACTCAAACCTTGGTGGAAGCTATCCTTCAACTCTACACAACACGGAAGAATGCTCGGATACTTGTTTGTGCCCCTTCAAACCATGCTGCAGACCACATACTGGAGAAACTTCTCAATGAGGAGGGTGTTGAAATTCGCGATAATGATGTTTTCAGGCTGAATGCTACCTCACGACAGTATGAGGAAGTCAAGTCTGATCACCTTCGGTTCTGTTTCTTTGATGAACGAATTTTCAAGTGTCCTCCACGCAATGCTCTTATACGCTATAGGATTGTTGTATCAACTTATACTAGCACTTCCCTTTTTTATGCAGAAAATCTCAAGCGTGGTCACTTCTCTCACATTTTTCTAGATGAGGCCGGCCAAGCTTCAGAGCCAGAAACGATAATTCCAGTTTCTAATCTCTGTCTTAGGAACACAGTTGTCGTTCTTGCTGGTGATCCCATGCAATTAGGTCCAGTGATTTACTCTAAGGAAGCAGAAATTTATGGATTGGGTAAATCATATTTGGAAAGGCTCTTTGAGTGTAAATATTACTGCACTGGAGACGAAAACTATGTGATAAAGTTGTTAAGAAACTATAGATGTCATCCGGATATCTTGCATCTTCCTTCTACATTGTTCTATGAAGGTGAATTAATTGCATGCAAAGATGAAAAAAGTTTCCTCACAGATACGCCTAATATTCTTGAAATACTTCCTAATAAGGAGTATCCTGTTCTTTTCTTTGGTATCCAAGGTTGTGATGAGAGAGAAGGCAACAATCCATCATGGTTCAACCGAATTGAAGTAAGCAAAGTGATAGATGTAATAAGGAAACTGACTGCTGGTGGAAATTTGATCGAGGAAAATATTGGGGTCATAACACCTTACCGACAACAAGTGCTCAAAATCAGGAAAGCCCTCGATAGCCTCGATATGATCGATATAAAAGTTGGTAGTGTTGAACAGTTTCAAGGACAAGAGAAGCAAGTGATTATTATTTCCACAGTTCGATCAACAATCAAACATAATGAGTTTGACAGAACTTACTGTTTGGGGTTTTTAAGTAATCCGAGAAGGTTTAATGTGGCTATTACCCGAGCTATATCTCTTCTGGTCTTAATTGGCAATCCTCATATAATCTATCAGGTGATTCTTGTTACCTTAGCAATATTCTGTTCTTGTAAAACACTGTTGATAAATTTTGTTTCTTATTAAGTGTCGTACGATCACTCCAAGAACTAAGAAGATATTTGAAAATAATGACTTCCGGACTTTGAAAAGCGACTTATGGCAAGACTTCTTGTTTTGGCAGGATACTTATTGGAGCAAGCTGTTATGGCAGTGTGTTGACAAAGATTCATATCTAGGTTGTCCGCTCCCTGAAAGGCAGGATCCTACAGATGAGGAACATCCATGCAATAACGAAGACGAAGAGGGGCGAAGTTCAGGATTTGGAGGAGCAGGCCAGAATCATGAGGGACAAAATTCAGGATTTGAAGGAGCATGCCAGAATCACGAGCTGCCCGAGATGGAATTTTCTAAGCCGGTCGTTAATGAAGATGAATGGTCTGATGGTTGGAAGTAACTTTTGCTATCAGTCCAGAAACTAAGGGGAAAAAGAGAACATTTCTTGCTTATTTTTTCTCCTTTTAGATCTTTGTGGATGTCTTAGAGAAACATTGTCTATATACTCTACTCTTAGTTTAAGGGTGTTTTTTGTATCTAGTCTTCCCACCAATTTTTTTGGCCACTGAACTTCACTTTTGTGGAAAGTTAAGACTTCAGAAGGCATATGCTTTTAAAATTTTATCATCTGATTTGTGAATGTCTTGAAGAAATCCAACAGGAAAGCTTTTAAAGAGAAAAGAGAAGTGATCATTTCTCAACAAAGAGCAGATGTATAACTTGTTCTACAGTTGCATGTTCTTAGTACAAAGTTTTGACATTTTTCCTTATTGGACAGTAAACTCTATGACAGATTTCTTCACCATGGTCACACAAAAAGAGTACTAAAAAACTGCTCTAGAAATGTGAATGAGTGAAGCTAACAAGAACAGCACAATACAATCTTTTGTCGATGAACCTTTGGCTGTTGCAGATGACGGCAGCGATTCATCTGCAGGAGCCGATGGTGTTACGATTGCCGATGGCGGTAAGCCTACTGCAGGAGCCAAGCCTACTGCAGGAGCCGGTGTATTCTCGTCAGCTGCACGGGCGTAAGCAAACAGTTATAGCTAAGGTCATAACAAATAGCTACTAAATATTAAGGCCATGAAGAAAACGAGATTTAATCTGCTTTGTTGATTAGAGAGCAAAGGCCAATACTTCCAATTCTAAAGTCGTGTGATAAATAAAAGTTTGAATATATACCAGCTTTAAATAACTAATATCTAATATATTTTTTAGTTTTGAAACTCAATGCTGTCTAATTCTAAAGATAAATCAATTCCAATTCTTTAGGAATCAAAGTTGGCCCCAACAGTCACGAATATATAAAAAAAAAAAAAAAAAAAAAAAAATCAAAATCAAAATCAAAATGCAGGAAACATAAATAACATTAATCAGAAATCAGAAGAGAATTATTACCAGGAGGACTATCATCAGGTTCTTTGATTCCTGGAATCCTCGAGATCTGAAGGGGAGGCAGAGCTGGTGAAGCTGATTAATCAAATAACACATCAATTTCCAAATCAAACATTGCCGATTTTAACAACAGGAAGCCCTAAATCCAAGGAAGATCAAGATTCAAGAAATTTAAGCCATCGAATTCATACCAGCACAGATCGAGTCCAGAGAACCGTTGATCTCCGAGTGCATTCCGCCATTGTTAGGGCAAACCGAAGGAAGAGCGATGAGCCTCGAACTGTTCAACGGAAATCCCAGCATACGAGGATGTCGAAGAAGGTAACACAGGCAGATTCTTCCGCCGGAACGGTAAACGGACGAGAAAGCCTTGCAGCAGGCGGAAGGCGCCGTAACGGAGAGATTGTTCGGCGATGAAGAGATGAACGGCAGACATGGTGACAGCAACACCAGCGATATGGTGGCGCATCCCGTCGGCGGCGACATCGCCGCCACTACCGTCGACGCCGTCAGAACTGCGATTACCGATGCGACGGCGGCGCTAATTATCGCCACCATTGTTGAGATTCGGAATCGAAACGCTCTGAGATTTCTTCTTCTTCAGTCAGTCAATCAGTTTGTTAGCAAATCCGTTAGAGTTTCTATTTAAACGTTTGGCGGGAAGAAATAGTAAATTCCGAAAATACCCTTCGCCGTTCGGTAAAATTTAACAGCAGAATTATAAAACGGCAATCAACTCCAGATAAATAATTATGTTACAACGGAGAATAAAAATTGAAAAATCACGAAATCATAATTGAAATTGAAAATTACATCCCAGGAGGAGAAAAGGCGCGAAACTGTTTGAACGGACGGCTGAGGATGGGGTCAGAACCGGGCGGATTCCGGTCGTCGCCGTCGGAGTGAGATCCGGCGCGTTGGATTCCGGCGCTGTAAAAAGTCAATTTTTGAGACGACTGGGTACAATTTTGATTGAAGTAGAAAACAGAGTGGTTGAATAAAGTGAAGTGAGATTTATTACCTTGAGGATTGGCCGAAGCTGAAGATTCTGGGGGGATAATTGGTCCAGGAGAGATTGGAGCTGTAAATTTAGAAACATAATTAAGAGTTAAAATGAGAAATTTTGAAGCCAAGAACAAGATTAAATTTGTTTTGAAATGGTACCTGGAGCTGGAACAGGGGCTGCTGTAGTGCCTGAAAACAGAGGTACCCAGTTCAATTAGTTTTGTTTTAATAATCATTAACTAAAAAATAATAATTAGAAGTTAGAAGCTTCCTATTTCTACCTCACATTATGTTGAATAAAAGATGAATAATGTACCCTTAGCTCATACTGTATAATAATTATAAAAAGGAAAAAACACTGGATGATGTGTTTAAAAAAAATCATATACCATTGCACTGTAGAGGAACGCCAGGCAAATTACAAGCGCGAGGAAGAGAAATGGCAAGAGTTCTATTAATAGGTATTTGAAAGGGAACATGTCCGGTGACGATGAGGCAGAGGCAATCCCGACCGCTGCTAGCGAGCGATCGGATAGCCGTACAGCAATCGGCGGTCGGGGAAGTGCCATTGGCGACAAAGTTCAAGCAAGGGGTGAAGGTGGAGAGCATGGAGGCAGTACAAGGCACATTCATTTGCCCATTGACAGGAAGAATAAACACAATTAAAGTCAAGCCCAACCATGAAAAGGGGCTCACAAGTTTCATTTTGGCTTTTGAGAAAAAGAGGATTTGTTTGGGGGATTTATAGAAATGGAGGGAAAATTTGGAGATGGTTGATGGAGAGTTGGACTTGGAGCTCAACTACTTTAACAAACCATGTGAAAGATTTGAAAATTAATTGGAGTGAGGTGGCAATTTGGATTTGTTGGACTAGGGAAGGAGATTTGTATCTACATGATTGGCCAAGGTCTCAATTAGGCTAATTATGTGTGTTTATATTTTTAACACAATTTAGTAGCTATTGTTTAACATCTTTGAACTTCGAAAATGCATAGCTTTGATTGATTTGTTGTATGGTTTGTTTTGATGATTAATGAAGGACTGATTTTAAAAAAATAAAAAAATGTATATATAATCTAATAACGAAAATTACGAAGGTCAAATCTTTACATTTTTCTAATATTATTAATTAAAAACACGTAGATAATACTACTGTTCTCAATTGATAGGGAGAGGGAAAGGGAACTGACATCGAGAACCTCTACAACATTTAAATTTTCGGCCGAAAGCTAAAGCTGATTAATTATAGGCAAATTTGAGAGGGTAATGTGGAGAAAAATTAACTTAAAGAAAGCCAAAGTAGAGACAGAGGGATCTATTTATTTATTTATTATTATTATTATTATTTATTATTGTTATTATTATTATGTAACAACCCGTGGAAAAGATGAAATAAAACTCTGCACTTAATAAGGTATTTCCTTTCCTTATATTTTTTATTTATTTAATGGTTGGTTAAAGAGGCCAAGTCCTGGGG
>JBBMEF010000001.1:7307281-7324262 GCA_037832685.1 Sicyos baderoa | reverse complement strand
TATTAAGATAATCAATACTAATAAAAAAAAAAAAAAAAAAGATTTTTGACATATTTATATAAATTTTAGTCGGGAAATAAATTGAACTGGAATATACTTTGTTCAAATTCATTTCCCGAACTAAATGAAAAATGTCGCTAGCTAAACAAATGACAACTTCTACCCATTTATTTTAACTTAATTATTAGTAAATCCTAAAACTTATTTAAATCAATTTTTTTGTTCTTATTAGCATCCGTTAAATAATCGGTTTTTATCTTTCTCAAAAAAAAAAAAAAAAAAAAAAAAAAATGGTTTTTATCTCTTCTTTTTAAAAATGAAAAGTTCACGTATTCATCATTAGCTTACTTTTGGAAAATAATTTTTAAAGATCTTAATCACATTGTTAAAAAAATTAAAGTTAATTATTTTATTCTTTCTTCTTAAGTTTGGCAAGTCCGCCATTTGTGTTAGTATTGTTTATGGCTATACATTTTTTTAACCGCGCAGAAAAATATATCATACAAAAGTAAATTAATTTGAAGAAATAAATAATTCAACAATATTTAATATGTTATTTAAAAAAAAGACATTAATATAATAAATAAATTATAAGTTCGAATTTCCAACATTTACCATTATTGTTATACTAAAAGAACTTTCAAACAGATTGAGAAGAAAAAAAATGTAGTTGCATGGAATCAAAGTCAATGTATTTATAAATGAAGGTCCTTAATTATATTCATTTTATTTTCAATATGATATTGAAAATAAAATGTCCAAATAATACATAAAGTGACAATCACTTTAGAACTGAATTATTGTATAATATCTTGTAAAGTAGTATTATCACATTTCTACGTTGTTTTTTTCTGCTTAAAAAGGAATTTTTCTGGTAACAATTTTATGTTTATTAATAACTTTAAAGTTAAAATAATAATTAAGGGTACATTTCAAGTATTTTATATCTTACCTTTTTTCAATAGCCTTTAAAATACTGATTTGGTTTGGTTATAATATATTCAAAAGTGATTATATAAATTATAAATGTGACTTTATTTTTCTACTATATGTTCTGAAATTTTTCATTAATAATTTTTAAGTCACTTTTATTTTAGGATTCCTCTCTAATTGTGTACCTGTTATGTGAACCATTTTATTTATCAAGATTTTTTTTAACACAAAATTTGATCATTTAAAATCACTCAATAACATATTCTAAGCGCAATTTAAATGATTGATTTCCCTTTTAAAAGTAATAATTTAAAATGAAATTAATTTGCCAACAGAGTAATAGCTCAACCGGCATCAATGCTCACCTAATGACTTTGAGGTCATAGGTTCGAGTCTCCCCCACTCCCAATTATTGTAATCTCAAAAAAAAAAAAAAAATGAAATTAATTTTATTTTAAAGTATATTTTTAAAATAAATAAATAAAATAAAATAAAAGTTATTTCAAACGCAATTCAATTAAAATTAGGATTGTATAAAAAGAAAATATATTTTTTTTTTTTTACTAAAAAAATTGAAATTAAGATATGCCTAAAAAACTTTTGTTAAAATAAATATATGCCTAAAATCATATTAGTTATGGAGTCTTATTCTATAAAATAAGTAAAAGTGTTAAAGTTCTTCATTTTTATGTTGGGCCCAATGTAGAGCAGGCCCCTCCTAAAAAGTGAAGTCACTATCTTTAATATTAATTTTATATTGTTTTTATGAGAGTTTTAACTCATGATCTATCTTTAAGGTATATATAACCTTTTTTTTTACACGTATTTTATTTGGGCTTTTTCTAAACAAAATTAGCTAATTAACAAAATTCAATTAAATCTTTGTATGATTACTTTATTTATTTATTTATTTAGTCTCTCATAAATTGTAAATCTTTTTCGGAGAACACATAATTAGTAAATCTTTGTATTTATATGCATATGTATGTAAACTTATATTTTTTTTCCGTAAGCTCTTATAAACTCTTTCAACAAATTTGACTTAAAAACAAATATATATATATATATATAGGAATTTGCACTTCATAGCAAATTTCCTACTCTGCATTAAAATTATAGCAAAATTTTAAAAATATTGTAAATATAGCAACTCTTTTTTGATAGACTCTATCAAACACTATTGATGGAGTTTTATTAATCTGATTTTGTTATATTTATAAATATTTTAAAAAAATTGCTACTTACTTAATTTTTTTGGCTTATTGTAATATACATGCAAATTCTCCTATATATATTCACGTGTTTTATATTAAAACATTAAGTGCCTCTAATTATAAGTGCACAAGTTGGTATATTAAGGGATCATAAGCAAACTTAATTAGTGCAATAAGTAAAAAGATAAACATCTAAAGGAAAATAATATTTCTGATTTTTTTGATACCTATTATTTTTTTCTTCTTCTTTGGAATAATATCCCAAACATGTACCATGAATAAAGAAATAATGAATGTAAAACTAACACCCTTGATTATTTGGTGAAAAATCACTTTCTCCTTTTCTTTTTTCTTATTATTTTTTTGAAAGAAACTACTTTCTCCCTTATAAATGCTTTGTCAGGCTCACTTTACTTTGCTTTGTAATAATCACTTAATTTTAAACAATCGATATTTTCACATTTCTTGTCCGGTGAGTAACAAAATATTTAGGATTTAAAAAAAAAAAAAAAACTTGAATATAGTTTTATTTCGGTACTTATCTCTGCACTTTCAATTTTTGTTGGTAAATTTAGTTGTAGAGTGATGATACTTTCATGATTTCATTAGTAAGTGATAACCTAGTTTAATATCATGATTAAATTTAAAATAAATTTTTATAGTTTAAATCATGATTGAATTTTAGAGTTTGAGAAAGAAGAGGGGAAAAAGAGAAAATATCATGATTTGGAGTAATGAAATATTTGTTTGGAAATTAGTGTTTTGAAGGAGAAATATTAATTTTTTTTTTGATAATTTGTGTTTTGAAAATGAGAGGTTATTATTATTATTCGTGGGGATTGATGCCTAAGAGAGAATATTATTATTTAAAATTTATTTTTTATTTTAATGAGATTTAATTTGAAGTTTGATAATTAAATAAATTTAAGAGTAAAACTTTCCTAAGCATGTGTAGTAAAACTCTACCAACTTTGGGTATGTGGTACCATTGGGTGTCGCATGAATTTCTTCACTTTATTAATAAAAAAATTTATGTGACATCCAATAGTGTCACATATCTAAAAGGTAAAACTCTGCTACACATGCATAAGTAAGTTTTGCTCTAAATTTAATAGGATGTTGGAAAGAGGAATGGAAAGAAATTGGGATGTATAAAAAGAACAAACAAATGGTTGGGGCAATTCCCAAGTCCTAAACAAAATTAAGCTGGAAGGTGGGATAAAAATAATATTTTTACTAAAAAAACTATTCAGGTTGATAAATTAAAAATTAAAAATTAAAAAAGGAAAAAAAGAAAAAAGACAAGAAAACGTCAGAAAAAGGAATTATAAGTTAGAAAAATGGAAGTAATTTATTGAAAAAATGATTTTGGTTTCCTCGTTTTCTGGGAAATAGAAAATGGAAAATAAAAAATGATGAAAGCGTGGGATGTGATTGGTTGAGTTAGGCACTGTGATCATGAAACATTATTGGACACTCAACGGGCCCCACCATATTCTTTCACTCCCCATCGTACCCCTACGTTGACTCCTAATTTTAGCTTCACTCCCAGGGTAATACTGTCATTTCCGAGGTAGATAATGCCATAAATTTCAGAATTATATTAATCAGAGAAATTAAATAACCGTGGGGTGAGACCACGACGGAACATTAGAATAATATGGGGCCGGACCGGACCAGACCAGGAATACTGCTCTTTAACTTGAGTTAAATGGGCCCCATTTATTTCCTTTTTCTTTTTTTAATGTTTTTTAAAAATTAAAATACTATTTTGATTACGTTTTTATCTTTATTTATGTTTCATTATCAATAGAAGTTTAAAATTAGTTGTTTCTTTTTTTTTTTGTTAGGAACAGTTATTTATTTTCTTTTTTTTTTAACTCAGTTTAAAATTAGTTTGTATGTTAAATATAAAATTAAACTTAATAAAAAATAATTTAAATTCTATTGAAGTATTATAAATTTATAAAGAGAAAAAAAAATTAAAAATTAATTTTAATTTTATTGAAATATTAAAAATAAAAAGGAAGGTACACAAATTAAAAAAAGAATAAGAATTATAAAAATTTAAGATTAAATTACTATTTAAATATATATATACATATATATATTTGAGACGAAACAACAATTCTATTTGAAAAATATTAAAACTTTTAAATAATATCAATTTTTAACAATTTAATAACCGTGAAATTAAAATAGATTAGCACCTATCTAAAAAATTAATGGGTTACCAACCAAATTTAAATATTTTATTTTAGTTTAAAATTAAGGGTAAACCAAATTTACAATTTCATGAAAGTATGGTTATTAAAATAAAAAACAACATCAAACTATATCAATCAAATAATTTTGTACTTTTTTTAAAAAAAAAAAAATTGTACTTTTTTAAATAATAATTATTATTATTTTGTTTTATGCAGCCGATAAGTCCGGGCTTGATGATGAGGGCCCCATTAGCTGGTCCGTGAACTTTCGACTCCCATTTATGACTGTATTGCGGGACCCACATCTCAACCTCTCCTTATTTTCACTTTTAACCGATTTTCGACGGAGGAAGCCAAGCCAAGCCGATCATAAAATAATTTATGTTCATTTAAAAACAAAAAAACAAATTCAAACGAATTTATTTTTTCAATTCATGGAGCTGTTAGTTAGATACCTGGTAGATTCATTCATTTTTAAAAACTAAAAATTTATAAGAAAATCTAATAAATCTCACCATTTGAAAAATGTACTCGCTTCTTTTACTTGAATATATTATTTAGAATCGAATGAATAGATGACGCGATTGATTATCTTGTTTCGTTAATTTATTTTCATTATACTATCATAAGTTCGATCCTTGGAATAGTATTTTAAATCTCCTTCCTCAACTTACTCAAAGAAAGAATAAAATAAAATAAACTTCTAATTATAACTTTGTTAAACATAAAATTAAAAATTTATAACTTATAAAACATAATAATAAAAATCTAAAGATTCTTTGATATTCGTCTTAATCTGGTTTGATAATATTTTTGTTATAACTCAAATTATTATTATAGGTGACTCAATTACATAATAGTTTCAAATAATAATAATAATTAATATAAAATAAGTTGAATTTTATCAAAAAAGAAAATAATTGTCAACTGGACAAAAAGATTTATAAAATAAATTTATATAAAATAAGTTGAATTTTCAATAAAATGAAATGAAATAAAAATGAAATAATTATCGACTGGACTAAAAGATTTATTTATTTATTATTATTATTATTTTGAGTTTACAGATTTATTAGTTACAATCTTCCATTTATTGGTTAAAAAAGCAGTTGAAGATACATTGTCGATTTCATGTGACTGTTGATGATATATATGAAATTTAATAAATATATTGGTGAAGGAAAAACGAACTTTCCCTAAGGGCTAGTATTCATTATTTTCAACTATATTGACTAACTTTTTTATCCAGTATTTTTTTTTTTTTTTTTTCTTTTATAACCAGTAAGACTTTTTTTTAAGGCACATATAATATTGAGCTAACATGTTAAATTTATTATTGACTTCCCTTAACATATTTTAAATATCCAAATATTCAATATACGGAGAAGAAAATCATTTTTTGACTTCCGAGAAGAAGAAAATCATTTTAATTATTGGAGGTAGCGTGTAATTAATCAATCATTATCTCTAGTTTATTTATTTCGACCTAAAAATATTATAAGTAGCTATCACATAGACTTAATGTGAGAAATAACAGCCGTACTAAATAATTCATCTACTCCAACTAAGTAAATTCATTAAAAAGCTATCACATAGTAGCTAATATTAGGGGTGAGTCAAATAAATATCATGGTTAAATCAATTTTGTTTTATATTTTTACATATCATTAAAGTTTAGGCCCCAACCTAAATTTGATTTCACTTGTTAAAATGTGTTGTTGGATATTATATACATAGAAAGAGAGTATAAATTGAGGGAGGAAAAATACAAATACCGATTTCAGGGATCGAATTCGTGATCGTGAAATGAAAATTGATTAATACTAAATAAGATAACCAATCGTATCACCGACCCATTCACTTGAATGTACTTATTTTGTGGTTATTGTTTCACATAAAAATATTCATTATAAGTGTTATGAGCTATTACTTTCTTACTATGTGATTACATTCAATTATTCAAATTTATAATCCCATATATGTTATAAAGCCAAACGTAAATATAATTTACAACTTGGAAGAAAAAAATTGGAACTGAATGGCTGCAGGCTCAGATTTCAAATATATTTTTAGAGTTTTAAATATTTAATCTAAATATTAATGTTTACTAATATAAGTCACATTATATAAAAAAATAAATAAATAAACAAACGAATTAGTGATACAATAATTTGATTGTTTGATTTTAAATCAGTTTCACAGATTCAATCTTTAAAATTGATATTTATAATTTTGGTCGTATACTAAAAAAAACGTTCGTAATTTTATTGTGGGTGTACTAAAGATCATTTTTTTCAAGGACACGCTCATTATACAAGCCTTAAAAATATTCTTCTAATATGTATTTTAAAGTTTTCCGGCCACTTTAATCTATTAAAAAAAACACTTACTAGCTTAAAAATATTCTTAATTACAATTTTACCAAAAACACTAGTGATCTAATTACTTATTTAATTGAACTAAAGTTTAGATCTACAACTTTTGATAGGTCTATAATTATTTTAATCAAATAGGCTATACAACTGTTGAATACTTTGTTACAGAAGAAGCATGGTTCTAATTATATTGTGTATGATTTAGAAATCAGAAGATTATATGTCCAAATATCCTCTTCGAATACTTATAAAATTTTTAAAATTCTACCAAGTATACTTAATCATTAAAATTATAAAATAGAAAATTGGAAGTTTAGCAACTTATACAATACTGAAAGAGTCAATGGTCCAATAATTTCATTGTTTGGTGAAAATTAAATTTAACACCATGATCACTCGATCCATGAAATTGATATTTGATTCTTATTTATATGAGAGTAGTTGTACTCTCTAGGCATGATTTGTGGTTCTTTTTCCCTATCTTGTACTAAAAAATCAACCTATTAAAAAAAAATCATTCACAATTTTTGACAGGATAACACAATAAAATTACAATTTCTAATTAAAGTACATGTTTACAAAAACTTCTAAGAACCCATCCTTAAAAAGGTAGATATTAGGTTACTAATCAATCATGCAATTTTACTTTACAAGTTTAAGAACCCATCTCCTTAAAATGGTAGATTTTAGTTATTCATCAATCATGCAATTTTACTTCATTTTTTAATTAAAAAAAGACACCAACAACCATCTTATACAATAATGATGAATATGGTTCCATCTCTTTCTCTACATTTATTGTACTAAAATTCATGGTAATAAAACCCATTCTTAAAAACTAGACAACTAAGCCTCCCTTGATAATCTGTTTTGAGAGACCTTGATAACCTTTTTTAAGTGATGGAAAAAGATGATATTTTCTCATTATTATTTACCATAGTTTTTTCTTTCCAACCACAATCCAACCATGAATTTATAATTTCTTCATTATTATGTACAAACTTAGGTCAATTATGGCTCTTATTAATTTTTTTTACCATATCCATCCTCCATACAAAAATATTTGAATTTGTATGAAAAAGAAATCAAAGTTTAAATTGGGTCCATTTTAAAAAACATTGCCAAGCACGAACATTTTTTTTGTGAAAAAAAATCTTTATAAGCTTAATTTTAAAAATAAGCAGAAATTTTTATTGGATAAACTATTTTCATGAAATAATGAGAATTTACCATCAACAACACATTTTATATTATATTTATAGTCAAATTTCTAAAATAATTCATTTATAGCCGATTATTTTAGTTAGTGATAGAAACTCAATTTAAAATTCTATCAGTATTAGAAAATTCAAGTAGTGATAGAATAAGTCTATCATTGATTGAATTCTATCACTAATAAAACTCAACCAAATTCAAATTAGATTTTCTCCCATATATGAAATATTTTTAAAAAAGTGTTATGAATGATTTTTTTTGTTTTTTTTGACATTCATGTAAAACCCCCTAATATAATTATAAACATAATCAAATTTAAAAACATTTACATCTAAAATTATTAATATATTTTAAAATTATATTATAAATGCTCATCAATATTAATAATTATGATTGTTATTTTAAAAAATGACTATATTTATAATTAAAAAGATTAATATATTTTTTAATTAGTATAAATTGGAAAAATGGACTACCAATCCTAGGAATATATTATTGCTTTGCAATAAATGAGACTAAAATATCGATTCTGAACTGAAATGTCATCCATCAATAAAACCATCCCAACCCCCACCCCATCTTCCATTAAAAAATGAAAAAAAAAATAATAAATAATAATTTTGGTGCTTTAGTCCACCTAAACCCAGCTCTAAAATGGCGAAGCCGAGCAAGAAATTGTGAGCGGCTGTAGAGAGGGGCGTAGGGTCCAATTGTCTCATCAGCCTCAACGCCTTCAACTTTATATATTCTCTCTCGTCTTCTTCATCGTCAGATCAATTATATCTTCTTCTTCTTCCTCTGCTTTTCTTTTCTGGGTTTCTTCAATCCGCCTCTCAAATGTTTAACAAATCTCAATTCCCTTTTTGTCCATTTCTTCACCCTTTCCTGTCGCGCTAAACCCGGGGGATGATGGAACTCACTGAATTTTTATCACCCTTTTCCTCCAAAGTTCTAAATCATTTTGTTCCTGTGAGTTTCAAATCTGGAGCTCTGTTTTTCTTATTGGGTATTTTTTAGATTTAGGGAATTAGATTTAGACGGGGAGAAATGATGGCCGGCGCCGGCGGTGGTTGTTTGCCTTCTCCGACGAGTGGTACTAAGAAATTGGCTTCGTCTTTCTTTGCCTCTCCCAAATTGTTTACGGGTTCTTCCTTTAAGGGCTTGTCTGAAACCGACTCTGTAATGAGTCCAACTTCGATTCTCGAGCCGTTTTTGGGTTTGAGAAATTCGTTTTGGGCTGAATCGAATTCGCCCAGATCGCAAATAACGGAGTCTAAGCGGCCCTGGGATTCGAAGGGGATTGGGTTAGGCATTGTTGATGCTCTTACGGATGAGAATTCGGATCCCGAACCCACAAAACCCGAAACCCGAACGGTTCTGTTGGGATCTCAGTTGAAGATTCAAATCCCTTCTCTGCCTCTGTTCGTTTCTCCGGCCGACGAGTCTCTGAATTCCCCTGTCGAATTCGGGATCAAAACGAGGAATTCCCGTCTGGGTTCTTTGTCCCCTGTCTCATCGCCGTCGCCGGCGAGGAAATCGCCGAGTTCCGGCCTGGAGACGCCGAATTCTCCTCTGGTTTTCACCGGCTGTCTCTCCGCCGGCGAAATCGAACAATCGGAGGATTACACTTGCGTCATATCTCACGGCCCGAATCCACGAACCACTCACATATTCGGCGATTGCGTAATCGAAACCGGCGCCGGCGTGTACTCGCCGGCGAGAAAAGAGAACGGGGTTTTCAGAGATCGGACAAGCTTTTCCCCTGAAAACTTTCTCAGTTTCTGTTACAGTTGCAAGAAGAATCTCGAACAGGGGAAAGATATTTACATGTACAGGTCCGAATTCCGAAACTCGAATTCCTCTGAATGTTTAATTTAATCACAAACGTAGCCTTTTGTATTTCGATTCTGATTTGGTTTTGATTCTTTTTTCAGAGGTGAAAAGGCATTTTGCAGCCATGAATGTCGATTCCAAGAAATGATGTTGGAGGAAGAAGACGATTGAATTGAATATGGAAATGGAAATGGAAATTACTCGATATGATCATCATAACAACAAAGGGTTGGGATTTGATTTCTTGGATTTTCTGGGAAAATGATTCTCATGGCTTTGTGCTCTGTTTTTTTTTTTTTTTTTTTTTTTTTTTTTTTTTTTTTTTTTTTTTTTTTTTTGTGGATGTTTTGGTAGTACAGTGACAAGAAGGCTCCATGATTGTAGAGTTGGAATTTTGTTGTATGTTTAATTAGACAATTTTATTTCCCAATATGTGCAGATTCTTTTTTGCTCTTATGGTAATTATTTATCTAAAGCTAAAGGTATTATTATGTGCTTAATCTCTATTTTTTAATCAACTCTTAATTATGCGCTTACCACTAATAAGATCATTAAAGTTGGATTATTTATTTGCCTCCCACCTTCTTTGAAGGACCCTAGCTTAGTGTAGAAATAAGGTTAACTTGTTTTTTTTTTTTTTTTTTTTTTGATATTGGTGATTGTCGGGGCCAACTTTTAACTCCAAAACGCTCTATTACTCAATTGAGCAATTTTATGATGATTTACTTGTTTGTTTATGTATGAGTAGATATTAAACTTTAAGGTAAAATACATAGAATCATTATTTATAAATGATATGATCAATTATTAATTTTAGATTAATACAATTTGATAACACTTGTAAAAACATAAATAATCAATTATTAATTTTAGATTAATACAATTTCAACACTCCTTAAAAGTCTCTTATAATATTAAATAATTTTTTTAAAAAAGTCTCTTCCATCATTGGTGGGTGGTTGTAGCCATTTGACGTGACAAATTAGAAACTGGTGAAGTTCTACTTAAGGTCTATTATAATTTTATGAGAATATTTATTCTCATCAATAATTTTATTGGCAATAAATAAATGAATATAATATGGAATGAATTTAGTTGACATATTTTGCCCACAAACTCCCTTTTTTTTGTCAATATTTTGCCCACAAACTTATACATAGGTTTTTCTTTTAAAATAAACTTAAATATGTGTAAAGTTTTATAAACGGAAATTTTTATGTAATTTTGACAATAATTTAGTTAGTAAACGTAACTTAGTGATAATTAAGGCTCCGTCTGATAATCATTTAGTTTCTTGTTTAGGGTTTTTCAAATTTAGGTCTATTTTTTCTCAAACTTCTACGGTTTGTTTTATCCTTTCTACCATGTATACATATTTCCTTAAGAAAATAGGGGGAGACTAACTAATTTTTAAAAATAAAAAAAAGTAGTTTCGCAAAGTTTATTTTTGTTTTTAAAAGTTGGTTAGTATTCTCCTATTTTCTTAAAGAAAGATGGATAAATGGTATGAATGATGGAGCACATTTTACGAAATTTGAGAGAAAGTAGACTTAAATTTGAAAAACTAAAAACAAAAAAGCAAATGGTTATCAAACAGAGTCTAATTTGCACGCTCAATTTTAAAAATTACATGTTCGAATCCTCAAAAAAATCAGTCTTGCTCAAAATTAAGCCCGATAAATGCAATTGAAAATTTATAATTGATCAATTTTGTAAGAAATCAAATTGGTGTTGTTTTCATGTGAAACTTCATTAACTTTGTATTGGAATATTTGTCAAATAAAGTATATCCAGGTGTACAATTTATACATGTTTATGAAATGATTTTTTTTTTGAAAGGGAAAAAAGTAAATAAAAATGGGCCCGAAATTGTAGGTAACCGGGCCAAGGCCCAACAAATGCCGATCCGAAATCTGAAGGGGCAACGAAGTTTGGATTTTGATTTGGAGTCCCAACAATGGTAAGATCATCACTTAATCAATGAACTAGTAATATATTATGTTTGAAGTTGATTTAGGTTATATCAAGAACTTTGCTATTAAATTTTATTCATTTCTAAGAAATTAATTGTTAGAGTTCGAAGTTCTAACAAATAATGTATGTATCTGAGTACACAGCTGTAATTTTCTGGTTTTGCTGCATTTCCAGGGCTAATCAAGCCTCGATATGGATACTTTGAAGTCCGTAGCCTCAACCACTGAGTTGCCCCTTGGGGACACAACTTCTTGGTGTATTCTCATGGAGTTTTATGGCCATTATTGATAATAGCAAGTGTGGTGCTATTATGTATATATTTGTTAGGATACAAACAAAGTAGTCCAACATTGATAAGGGGAAGTACATAGGTATATAAGTACGGACAACAATTTATATTATTAGTATGAGATATTTCGGGTGAAACTAAAAACAAATTCACGAGGGCTTATGCCCGAAGTTGATAATATCATATCAATGTGGAGATCTGCACTGAGTTGTCGTTCTTCTCAAGCGTAACGCAGGTCTCTTTCTTTTGCATTTTCTGATGTTGTATGTCTTTGGTGGAATTGTGAGTTCGAGTTCCTACTTTAGTGCCTCACTGGTGGCTTCTTTTCATTTTGCTGTAATGTTCATAATAGAGATAAGCATTAGAACTTGTGAATGAACTCTTCAATTTAGATCTCTCAGGTTTGCATTTGGAGTAAGTAGTAACAACCTTATTAACTTTGTTGACAACTAAATATTGGTCAAGCAGTTTGTCCCATGAGAATAGTTGAGGTGTACATAAGTTGGCCCGAATACTCACTGGCATAAAACAAAAGTGTAGGACTGTACAACGGGTTTCTTGATAATGTTGGGTTGGGGTAATCGTTTCTACTCATGTCAATAAATCGATCCAGCTCTTGGGATGGCACAGGTTGACATAGTTTTCCTTTCTTTTTGTGTTGATACTAATATAAATGTGTGGTTTTACTATTGTTAATAATTGGACAGGTATTATATTTTTCCTGAAGTGCTACACCTCTGTTCTTAATCTTGAATGCAAATTATTCTCAAGGATGATTACATTTTTTCAATTCATATTGTATTATGCATGGTAAGACAAAGCAAGTGGGAAATTTGAAGGAGGAAACTCCATGATAATGCACCAAGAAGCCCTGGTAATAATTAAGGCCAAATTTACTCATAATGGCAAACCTAATTTCAAAATATCTTTCAAATAAAATCAATCATGAAGAGGAAATATTTGAATAGTGTAATATTAGAAGATATCATAAATAATTGACAATAATATTACTTGATCTGCGTCAGTTTGTTCTTATTCTTTATTAGACACATGCTTGAAATAATGTAGACTTTTGGCTGGAGAAGAAAAAACAAAATCAATTTTTGTTTATTGTCTTGATTTTTTTACTGTATTAGCAATTTGGATTTACGTATTTATTGATAATAGCGCAAGAGACAAGTCTCGATTTGACAGCTCAACAGCGGAGCAAAGCCCGATAATAAAAGGAGAATAGATAGGAGGTCAACTAGTTACGATCTTGATACTAGACCGCCTCACTCACTCTTTTGTTTAGGTCCAAGGAATCGAGCTCTAGTGTGGAGACACATTATGTACGCATAACGTGCCTCTACACCACAGCTCGGTTCCGAACCAGAATAAAATTGCACTCATGATTGTGACATTGATTAAAGGATGTGGACATGGCTTTGTGCATCAGCAAGGGACCCAAAAGAAAAACCTCTCACATGGTGGGTCCTATCTCAGTTTAAAGAACCAGAAATGTTTCTTTTGAGTCGTCAAACCAGCCAGAAACGTGCCAAGTTGATATAGGCAGCCACCACTCAAATGGTACTACTGGATTTTATAGCATGTTCGTTTCTGCTGCCTTTACATCTTTTTTTCTTCTCTTCCACTCTACTCTATAACCAGCCTTCTTTTGTCTTTGAAGGACAAAAATTTGGAATCAAGATGTTGTGTTACATCTGGGGATGACCGGATGAGAGATATAAACATCGAACTTCTTGATCGAAGGTATATATCTTAATTAAATGAGCTATCAATCTTTGAGTTGCATAAGGTGATGGGCTCAATCCATGAAGGCCACCCTACCTAGGAATTAATTTACTACATGTTTTCTCGATATCCAAATGTTGTAGGGTCAGAATTAGTCGAGGTGTGCGAAAGCTGGCCCGAACAATCATAAATATAAAAAAAAAATAAAAAAAATTAATGAGCTACCAATCAATACGAAAAAGTTTTAGTACTATGCTCAACTCAACTCACCTCTTACATTTACATTTTGAAATGTCATTAACTGGGATCGTTTCATTTTACTTGGAACTTTTTTTTTTTGATAGTATGTGGGGGATTAAACATTTAACCTTGAAGTCATAAGTATAAATTTTATACCAGTTGAGCTATAATTTATAATGTTTGTCATTATGCCTAGTCATTTGGTTATGATAGCAGTTCTATATACATATAGTGAATATTAGATAATATGGATTTCACTTCAAAATCTATGGTGAATGTATATTGTTATGAAGTTTCTACTTTTTTCGACGTGAGATTCTTAATTGCAAGTATATTTAAACTTGAAAATCAACCAATTGATCATTGATGATAATACTACTTGCTGGTATTTGCCTATACAAAATTCAAATAATTAGGAGAAGTGTTTAATTATTAATTGGTAGATTTGAGTGCACGTCCACTTTCCTCACACAATTATGTCATCTTTTTATCGAATGGAGGCATGAATTATAAAGGTTCTATTCCAAAGTGATTTCTTTTTTTCATCTTCTATTTTTGAAAAACCATATTTCCAAAATTTAGGGCCCGTTTGATAATCATTTCGGCCCCGTTTGATAACTATTTGGTTTCTTGTTTTTGGTTTTTCAAATTTAAGCTTATTTTCTCTCAAATTTCCTACAATTTGTTTCATCCTTTCTACCATATATACATATTTCCATAAGAAAGTAGGGGAAGACCAACCAACTTTTAAAAACAAAAAAAGTAGCTTCCCAAAGTTTGTTTTTATTTTTAAAAGTTGGTTAGTATTCTCCTACTCTCTTAAAGAAAGATGAATAAATAGTAGGAAGGATGAAGTACAATGTAGGAAATTTGAGAGAGAATAGGCTTGAATTTAAAAAACAAGAAACCAAATGATTATCAAACGGGGCCTGAGTTGTTTTGTTTCAAATATTTATCATTAATTTCTTGAGCAACCTTCACCTAACCAAAATAATTTAGCTCATCTTTCTGAATAAAATAGGTTAATACACAAATCTTGTTTGCTTGAGCAATATGAATGAATTTAGCCACTTGGCCTTTACCAAAAAGAGATGTTATATCAATTTCTCACCTAATTTAAGGTTTTGTTTTGCTTCCTTCATTAAAATTTCTGAAGTCTTATTCAATAATGATTTTGTCTCTAGAATATGTTTTTGGATCAAAAACAATTTTTTCCACTGAAAATAAACTTTTGAATAGAGGTGCAAACTAACTAAACCAAGTCAAACTATGTAACGACTGTCATTGGTTTTCATGATCAACTATAAAAATTTTGTTTTTTATTTTTAAAAATTAGACTACGATAATTTTTTATGCATGATCCGGTTAAAATTTATTTGTCCTATTGGATAACAACTTTGATTTTATAATTTTTGTTTGATTTCAACCTTTACCTATATTTATAGTTTTCTTATAATTTACATTTATTTATATTTTTAAAAATAAAACTAAAATTTGACCATTAAATTTTTTTTTTTTTTTTTTTTTTTGATTTTAAGAATTTGGTTAGAATCCAAATGTATATTTTTGGAAAGAAAAATTTTCTTAGAAAGAATTTTAATAAAATAAATTTAAATTTTAGAAACTAAAAATTAAAAATTAAATGTAAAAAAAAAACAATGGGAAAGGAGACTGCAAACCCTACATAGAAAACATTATTTGCTTTCAAATAAATAAAAGTTAAATACCAATTTTTAAGATCAAACTCGGAAATAATAAACTACCGACCCTTACACACTAATTACTCAATTCCAAGTATATATTTTAATCTTTTGAATTACATTTATTAACTATATATATATATATTTAAAAAAAAGTGTCTCATTTACCGGACATGTTTTTTCCCGTCTGTTTTCACTTCAGTACATCGAGGATGTGACGTGATTTTAGAGAAAACGTGAATTTGGACATATTCGAAGAGCCTTTCATATGCAAGAGTGATTAATAAACGAATAATTAACCATGTTTAAAGATAAAATAATTATTAATATAGGAAACAGAAAATAATTATGAAAAAATAAAATAATAAATGTGAAGAAAATGAAAAATAATTGTGGTGATTCAAATGTGGGTTAGGGGATTATTTCCAACATTTTCAGATCCTAGCAGTTTTTTTTTTTTTTTTTTTTTTTTTTTTTTTTTTTTTTTTTTTTTTAACCTTTTTTAAGACGAGGATGTGTATCTTTATCCTGCATATTTATGGACAAATTATAATTTATATTTTCTGAGTTACTGGCATGATGGAAGCACTAAAACTCTAGGTAAGTCAATGTTATAATTGTTTACATCGAATAGAGCAGAGTCGCAGCTAAAAGAGATTTGAGAATAACAATAATAATGAAGATGGAGAAGAGAAAGAACGACACGATGATTTTACGTGGAAAATCTCTAAACAATTTAGAGTAAAAACCACGGACAAGGATAGAAGAACTTCATTATAAAAATAGGAGTTACAAACTTTCTCTCTTATAAAGTAGCAACAAACTCTCTTATAAAGAGAAACTCTCTCTATTTTTATCTCACACCCTCACTCACTAAGATGTTGGGATGTCTTGAGAGATTTTGGAATGGTTTGCCAACTAATGGCATCACCTATTTATAGTGCACATAAACTTGGCTTCCAAGTAAATCCTATGGTCATAAATTGGCTACATCTCACCTTGGTAATCAAGTAAATCATGTGGTCTCAAATTTGCCACAATTTCACTTTGAATTATGTGCATATCTAAATCTTTCTTCAACAATCAAAGTGTGTTCTAGAATTCTTTCCACCAATCTTAGACAAATGATTATCTAGAATTATCTTCACCAATCTAGAACAAATATTGATATTTCTAGAATTCTCTTCACAATTCTTAGACAAGTGACGTTCTAGAATTCTCTTCACCAATCTAGAACATACATGTATGATCTAGAATCTTCCTTGAC
>JBBMEF010000001.1:7283696-7307181 GCA_037832685.1 Sicyos baderoa | reverse complement strand
TGATAGATTTACAAATATTTTCAAAAAGTTGCTATTTATTCAATTTTTTTATCTTATTGTAATATACATGCAAATTCTCCATCTTTTTTCGAAATAAAAAAGAAATTAAAAAATATGGCGAGAGAGGGAAGGTGTAGGGTATGAATACGAATATGATAAGCAAAGTAGCACCGTGTAGAATAGGCGTTCCTATTAATTAAGGGAAAGGGCCCTTAAACTCCAAGGGCAGTTATCACGTGACCCACTGCATTTATTTATTTTCTTTTTCTTTTTCTTTTTCTTTTTCTTTTTGGTTGAAACATTAACTCCCACATTCTCTGAAGAGAAAAGGGTAACGCCAAATCATGTTGTCCCCTCCAATCTCCATGCGTATTTACTCCCTCACGTGCTTTATGTTACCCCATTTCTCAACTCAACAACAAGACACTTGCTTATCAACTAAATTACAATAATAATCCCTCAAATCAATATCTATTAATCAAAATTCTATATTAATAATATTTTATTTGAATTATACAATATTCGAAGATACATCAAATTAGTTGAGCTCAACTCTCATTCATTATAAAAATATATATGGATTGGATTAAATTGGATTGAAAAAATTATTTATATCCATCTAAAAGTTTGAATTATTACTTTTATAACTCAATTTAATCTAGTTAGAGAAACAATCTAATCCAATTTAACATTTTTCATTGAGTCGAGTAAAATCGATTTTTATAGAATTTAGTTTAATACTTTAAAGAAAAAAACTATTATTAATTTTTAGCTAATTAATTAAAAAAATTCATAAAAAGAACATTACAAAAGAGAGATATATTATTAAAGAAATATAAATGAGGTGTTATTATAAATTAAAAATAAAAGGTGTTCTCACAAAAAAAAAAAATGACAAAAATTTTAAAATAAAAATAAAAAATAAAAGATGTAATATTTTTAAAGAAATTTTAAAGCATAAAAAAATAATTTGAAATTTAGACTATTAAATAAACAAAGTAAAAGATTATACATATATAAAAAAATAATAATAATTAAAAAAAACCATAAATATCGTATCACTAAAAAGTAAACATCTTTTCAACAATTCCTCAAACTAAAAAACCACATCCAAACAAGTTATTAACAATTACTCTACAAATCACTCTACAAAAAAACTACATCCAAACGAGTTATTAATAATCACTATACGAAACACTACTTCTAAAATGTCATTCAAACATCTCCTTAGGTTCCAAATTCACTTGTGACATTTCTAGACACTCTCAATTATGTCTTTATCCCCATGGTCCACATCAGCCACCAAGTCAACTATTCTAATATAGTCCAATTCTTGTGGTAGCTACAACGGCGTGAAATTATATTGATCAATCCCTTAATCTTCATTCATTAACTACATGTTATTCCACTAAAGACCCACACTTTAACTCTTACGTACTATAAGACAAGTCATGTCTATGAATATAATCAACAATATGCAAGTTAATCCTTCACGAGTCGTCCCACTAATACAAAAAAATGAGTTAGTTGACGCGCGCAAAACGTCAACTATAGGATTTAGTTGACACTTTTCGAAACGTCAGCGAATCAAGTGTCAACTAAAGTCAGTAAAGTTGACAAGTGTCATCAATGATAATAGTTGACATGTTATAAAGGTAAAGTTATAAATGGTTAACACTTTATAACCGTGAAGCAAATGTTTCGTTTACGTTTTGTGAATGTCAACTAATGTTTACAAAAACGTCAAGTTAATATTTATATGCTTACAGTTTTTTAGTGCATATAAATATTAGGTTGACACTTAACAAATATTTTGACACTTATAAAACGTCAAGGAATATAATGATCATCATTATTATAATTTTCAAATTTGATACCTTTTATCTAGTCATTATGTCAATAAATACATAATATCTTGTTGGACATAAATCCAATGGTAAATTATAAGTTCAATATAATCATTAAACAAAAAATATATATTCAAGTACTATTGTTTTTCATAATCCAAAATCACAGAAAGTATGGAAATACATTTCCAAACTTTGTAAATATTTAAAAACGACAACCTATTACTTCAATCTATTAAAAGGAGATTATTCGTAATAGAAGTAAAAGTAAACAAAAGTGGGCTGAATTGGATTTATGCGTGAATTTAAATAAATACAAAGTAAAAAATATTTTTTTTGGGAGAAAAGACGTAACTAAAGTACTCATGGAATGCGTTCACAATGTTATCATAAATATTGCAGAGAGGAATAACTATTATACTTCATCTACAAACGTTCGCTTCCGCATTCGTTTGCATTGTCTCCAACTTCTGTTGTAACTCAATGTAGTTTAACTGGCGCAATGTGTGCAGTAGTTACACGTTTATTCATAAACTTCAATTTAAGCATAAAAGACTTTATACTAACCTACCGAACATGCAAATCAACATTAGATTGTTTAATTTTCTAATTTACAACCTATTAGTACGTGTGGATGGTCGGTCAACACTTACTATTGAGACTTGTACCTAATTATTTTTCCCTTCATTAAGGGCTTCCTCCCCGGTGATCTATGTAGTTTAGAGATATGTATGTGAGGATGCTCTATAAGGAAAAGGGTATTAGTCGATGGTAAAAATCGTTGACTAAAATCCTAAAGCAATTGATCAAGGCATTATACTAGATAGTTTGTTGTTCCGTCAAGTTTTAAGATTTATGCATATCGTTCTTTAAACCGTCGATCCTTCCTTTTTAATATCGATTCCAGTAATCGAACATGTGACTATGATATTGAATTGATTTTCACTAAACAATAAAACCATCAGACCACTTTCGATTCCATTTTTTATTTCTTATTTACCATAGAATTCACACACTAACAATCATCATATGAAATTTACTTGAGATATCCCATCTTTCCCAATGACCATTAATAGCGTGTAATCATTTAAAAATAATGTAATAAATTGCAAATTTTCAGTTTGAGTAAGGAAGAATTGTAACTGACAAATAAAGGAAACATGTTTGAGAAATTACGAAATTCTACCCCAAAGTCGTTGTACATGTGGCAGGTTTACGATTTCTTTTTTTCTTTTTATTTCAAAGTGGAGGGTTTTACTTTTAAGACTTGGTCAATTCGGATCTAATAATTGAACCAAAGGAAAAGAGAAAGCATCTAGTCGTATTGAGATACCAAACCTTCTTTCAACGCCGAACACATTTTACTATTCTAATTTTCTACCCATTTCCATTTGTAGTTTCTTAAACTTCTTGTTGTTTTTTGTTTTTTTAAGTGTTTATTTATATAATAAAAATATACCGAAATTATGTTATGTATTTTTATATCTCTAACCTTTTGATTACTAGGTTGTAAGTGTTGGAATAAATTTAAATAGGAGTTAATTTAGGGAATCAATTAGTGAGTCAATTAAGGAATTAGAGGATGGTTGATTTAGGAATTTATGAGAAACATATTTGAGAAATATAATGTCAAATATCGTAAGAGTCTTGGAGGCTAAGTTTTGTAATAGGCTATAAATAGAGGACTCATTCCATGGAGCAAAGTAGAGACAATTGTAGAGAGTTTTTTTTTGAGTTTTTGAGAAATAAAGAGAAAGTGTTTTAGAGAAATTGTTGTGTGCATTGTCTCTCCAATCCCGAAGCGAAAAGCTTGCGAGATTGTTAATTTGTGTGTTTGTTGTTTGTTGTTTTTTGTTTATTTGATTTTAGGTTTCACAAGGTGGTATCAAAGCGACGTTAGTTTATACAAATTGGTATCAGAGTCGATGGCGAACGTGACGGGTCAAATATTGCAGCCACGATTGACAAAGGCGAATTATGAGAATTTGAGCATTCAGATGAAAGCGCTACTTGGATCTCATGATGCATGGGAAGTGGTCGAAGAAGGTTTCTTAGAACCAGAGAATACGAGGGGTTATACGGCGGCTCAAACCAAAGCATTGAAAGAGACGCGATCGAAGGATAAAACGACATTGTATATGTAGTTTCGAGCAGTTGACGAATCGGGCTTTGAGAAGATTGCGAGTGCAACAACTTCAAAAGAAGCGTGGGATACTTTAGAGAAAGTGTTCAAAGGAGCCGATCGAGTGAAGCAAGTGCGTCTTCAAACTTTTCGCGGCGAGTTGAAGAGCATAAAGATGAGTGAGTCAGAAAGCGTGTCTGACTACATAACGCGTGTGTAGACGGTGGTGAATCAACTCATTCGCAATGGCGAAAAGCTAACGGATGCGAGAGTTGTTGAAAAGATTTTGAGATCGTTGACGGATGAGTTCGAGAATGTGGTGTGCGCGATAGAGGAGTCAAAGGATCTGGCGATGCTTACAGTTGACGAGTTTGCAGGTTCTCTTGAGGCCGAGCAGCGTAAGAACAAGAAGAAAGAGAAAACGCTAGAGCAAGCACTTCAAACAAAGGCGTCAATCGAAGATGAAAAGGTACTTTATTCTAACCAATTTAAGAGTAGAGGTCGCGGCAGTGGAGGTCGTGGATATGGTCGTAGTAGTCAAAGCGACAGTTATGATGCAGAGAAGGAACATACGAGTCAAGCGAATTGGCGCGGAAGAGGACGCGGTCCAAGAAAAGGCGGTAGATCGAATATTGAATGTTACAAGTGTCACAAGTATGGTCACTATGCGACAGATTGTTATTCAGACAAATGCTACAATTGCGGTGAAGAAGGGAATTTTTCGAGGAACTTTCGAGCGGAGAAAAAGGTTGAAGAAAAAAGCAACTTAGCGGTAGAAAACAATGTAGATGATGGTGTTCTTTTGATAGCGCATCAAGAAGGAAGCGACAATAACGATACTGTGCGGTATCTCGATTCATGGGCAAGCAACTATATGTGCGGATACGAGCATTTGTTCAAAGAGATGCGGAAAATTGAAGATGGTCATATTTTGTTTGGCGATGCGTCAAAAGTAAAGGTGAAAGACAAATGTACGATTTCTTTTGTGCAGAAGGATGGCTTGATAGGGGCAATCCAGGATGTTTATTATGTACCAGATCTCAAAACAAATATTTTAAGTTTGGGGCAACTCATAGAGAAGGGTTATTATGTATTTTTTAAAGACCGATTGCTGCATTTGAGGGACAATGAAGATCGATGAATCGCTCGAGTTGAGATGAGAAGAAATTGCATGTATAAATTGAATTTGAGTTGCGACGTACGAATACATGAAGAAGAAGAAGAACCGCAACAACCCAGAATGCGGAATTTGCAAGAATTGTACGATACGACATAAAAGTTGCATCTTGAATGTCTTTTGACAGATGCAGAGAATATTAGTTCTGAGGAAGCACCCGATGGTACTGACTTTCATACAGGTGCTGCATGGCTGTCGTCAGCTCGTGTCGTGAGATGTTTGGTCAAGTAGTACGAGATGAGAAGTGGCGAATTGCAATGGTTGAGGAGATCAATGCAATTAAGTGCAATGATACATGGAAGCTGACAGAATTGCCGAATGCGAGTCAGCCGATTGGTGAGAAGTGAGTATTCAAGAAGAAGATGAATGCGCAACGGAAGATAGAGCGATACAAGGCGAGACTTGTTGCGAAGGGATACAAACAGAAAGAGGGAATCGACTATGATCAAGTGTTGGCATGGTTAATCGATTTATGGAGGAGCCAGTTTATTCACATTGGAATGCGTTGAAGTGAGCAAGGAACAAGTTGCAGATATTCTTCAAAGTCGTTGTCCAAAGTATTGTTTGAGAAATTCAAGAAGATGATTGACATGACGGATGACAAGAGCATTTAAGTTTATGGAGGAGTTTGATGAAATAAACATAAATGGAAATTTATTATTTGGTTTAAGATTGAGGGAAGTTATTAAAAAAAAAAAAAAAAAGGAAAAAGTAAAAGAATAGTGAGAAAAAATGGAAGAGGAGGGGTTAAAAAAGAATAGAGAGGGTGAAGCGTTGGTTTTAGAAAAGTAAGAAATAGTTTATCTTCTTCTTCTTTGCTTTCCCGCTCTCTTCAAATTTCCTCGCGAAACCACTCTCTTTCTGATTCACCCCCTCCCCTCTCAACAATGGACGACCACCACCACTCTACGCCTCTCAACAGCAACAAACAACAGCCTTCCAAATTCCAGGTTTGCTTTTTTCATTTCGGATCTCGCTTTTCTCTCTATTCATTACCCATTTTCGGATTTTCTTTTTCTTTTTCTTCCTCCCAAATCGAATCCGGGTTTTTTTTGGGTCTCTTTCCAATTTGCTATGCACAGTTTGTAATCTCCGCTTTCTTTTTAGTATATATCTGGGACAAATACCAATTCTCGAGATGGAACCACTAACTCTTAGTATTGAACTAAGGTACAACCAAACAATGAATCCGAAGTTCTCTGTTTTTTGGTTCTAGTGTAATTTGGGATGTGTCTTTTTCCTTTTCCCATTTTCGAAATTGGGGGTCTTCTTTTTTTTCTCCCACCATCAATTTTTCGTGTTGATTTGTTTATTTGAGTTTCTAACATTTAACAAATACGTCAAGATCTGGTTTAACCCTAGTTTTAATAATTCTCTCTGCAGGATTCCCCAGTTTTCAACTTCATTAACAGCCTCTCTCCAATCAAGCCGCTCAAATCCCTTCACATTACTCAAACATTCAACTCCATTTCTTTCCCTTCACTCCCACTTTTCACTTCCCCTCCAAGAATCACTCCAAAAAGGTATAATTATACTATTTAATTAAACCCCATTATTATTTCATTATTTTAAACCCAAAAATAAAAAATAAAAATCCATTTATTCAGGACGAATTTTTCCAACCCATCGAGATCCCCGCCGGCAGTTTCCACCAATGAAGGAGCCGTTATAATAATGGACGATCAGTTGCTCCACATCTTCGTGCCGGAATTTTCTCCCGCCGCCAACGGCTCTGCTCCGCCAATTCAGCCGCCGGGAACCGCCAACTCCGACGCCGGCGATGTTCTGGACGACAAATTGCAGAATTGTGTTTCGTTTGAAAACAAGGTAAAGTTTTTGGCATTTGTTTTTAATTGTTTCTGTCTTAGGTTATGTCCCCCACTGTTTTTTTAGTTTTAGGGATTATTTGACTTTTTTTTTTTTTTTTTTTTAGATTGATTTGACTATGTTTTTGTTCTATGTTCAAACATACTTTTTGGTCTTTCAATGATTTTATTTTATTCTATTTTTTAAATCACAATTGGTTTGTTTCAAAAGATTGATACTTTGTTTTTTTTTATACTATTTGGATAGATGCCTCTTGGGAATAATTCAACTAAACTAAAAGAGGAAAACTATGTACAAGTGAACCTACATTGTAGACATTATTGGGCTTTTTATTTATTTTTTAGTATTATTATTTGTTGAATAAATTTAGAACAACTTCCTTAAAATGGTCAACCATTCATACTTGCTATTTTTAAAATTGTTATCAAATTATAAAAAAAAAACAAATCATAATAGAATGAAAATCATAAAAGTTAAATTATAATTGGATCATAAAATTATATTCTATTTTTTCCTAAATTATAGGACTAAATTGATCATTTTATTTATTCTTAGTTATTATGTTGTTATTTTGATGGTAATTTGACTCATTCAGTAGGTATTTTCAAGCGTTATATTTACTTTTTTTTTAATTGCGTTACATTTTTGTACTAAAAAAAAAAAAAAATTGCGTTACATTTTACTTAATGTGATGATTAAATTGTCATAAATGAAAAGTAATGCTGATGCGTTATTGACAACTTAGTTTTGTTTTTGTTTTTTTCGTTAAAATTGGTTTTGAGTTCGATGATTTCTTGGATTTTGTTCTGTTAACCCTTTATTCATTCGAAGTTTCTTTGTTGTATTTTGTTTTGGTCTGAAATTTTAAATTTTATTTTTATTTCATTCATAATGTCTTTGGTTGATTAGTTTACGTTTATATGAGAAAAATGTTTTAATGTCTTATGTTTGTATCGTGTGTTCATTATAGAGTTTCAAAACAATTCTAATGCATATGGTTAAAATAATTGTTTTTTTTTTTAAATATATGGTTTAAAACATAAAATTTAGTAAATGACCATTTGTTTTTTTTTTTAATAATTGTTTATGTTTTTGAAATTTGGTTACCATTTACGTATTTCTTTGAAATAAAATCATATAGAAAATTTGAGGAATTACAAACTTACCCTTAAACTAAAAAACTAAAAATAAAAAATAAATGATTATCAAACAAAATTAAAGGTCTCATCTGATAACCATTTAATTTATTGTTTTTAAAATTTAACCTTATTTTTTTCAACGGGTTCATCTTTTCATAAAAAAGTAGATTAACTAAATTTCAAAAACAAATTTTTGTAAACTTGTTGTTTTCTCTCCAAATTTTGATTTGGATTTTCAAAATATGAGTGAAATGTAGTTATCCAAGTACTAAAATAAAATGGTTATCAAACAGGTCTAAATGAAACATAATTAAATAGTAGAGTGATTTAATAGTTAAGAGTGTTCTAAATAGATATGAGGTTGAACTTAGTAAGTGATGATCATATGATTGTAGGTTTCCTTAACATTTGCCAATATGAGCAGTTGTTCAGCAACATTAGTATGCCCAATAACTAAGAGGTCATGAGCTCGAATTCCTCCATACCCCTAATTATTGTAATTTAAAAAAAAAAAAGTTTCCTTAACATCTAAAATTGGCTAAAATATTACATCTATAACACAAAACTGAACATAATTGCACATATGCCAAAAAACTAAAAATAGTAGGTGATTGAGTTCAATCAGAGTTCAATCACTAGTGATTGATTGAACTCAATCAGTTGAGTTCAATCACTTAACAAACTGATTGAGTTCGATTCAGTTCAATTACTCAAATTTTGGCATAAAAGAATTTTTAATAAAAATGTGTTATAATCTTAATATGTGATTCTAAAGTTGGTATACATAATAAATTTTCAAAAAATTATTAGAGCTCAAAAATAAATGAAAAAATATTTTAGAAGCAAAGAGTGTAGCGATGTTAAGTGTGGAAGTGAACTTTGTGATTGTGTGTAGCAGCCTCTCTTTAACCTACAAAGCGGCGGGAACATGTCAAGGCGATGTCTAGACTTCGAAATGGCGGGAACGCCGCACACGGCGGCCGGCGATGCTTCAATCCACGGTTCCTCTTCTTCATTCCGATGCACTCTTCCGGGAATCGGCTTGCACTTGAATGCTCTTGCAGCGACTTTGAAGCATTCCGATTCCGAGAATCTTCCGAGCTCCTCTCCCCCCATTTTCATCCCTGATTCCTCTCAAGATCAGCCGCCATTGGCTTCATCCACTCCTGAATGTGAAATTCCTTCTCAAGACCCTGCAGATCTGATTCGGGAAGATCTCGATCAGATCAACCCTACAATGGATAGGTACGGTGAATTTGTGAATACTTACTCTTTGTGTGGAGATTGTTGTTCGTTTCTATGTGTTTGGAAATGATTTGTGAATGGATTTGTAGGAAATTGATTGAAAATGCTGGAATTGCGGCGTGTAAGCGTTGCAACTGTAAGAAATCTAAGTGCCTGAAGCTGTAAGTAACAACAATGCCATTGTTTTTCACTTGCTTAAATACCGTTTCTGATGCTGAGATATCTGTGTTTGTGATAGGTTTGGGGTCTTAGGAGAATTATGATTAATATGAGGGATATATGGGTGATAGTTAGAGAGTTGGTTAGGACATATATGTTATAAATAGGGACGGAATGGATAGTGAAATCTCGTGGGCTCAAAGAGAGTATTCTCTTGAGAATGAGAGGTTCCGAGTCCTACTAAAACTTGGTTTATCTTTCAATTCTTTTCCTTTTGATATCAATCTAGATTCTGAATTGTATGAATTTGTTGTTGTGAATTTTAGGGGTGCGATTGATTGAAAATAGGGAATCGGTAGTAATATAAGGTTCTGTGAGTATGGTTTAGTGTATGTCTATAATGAACAAATGATATACTGAATCTAGTGTAAGACACATAGTTTTGGTAATATGATAATCCCAAACTGAACTAGTAATTTTCTTTAGCTATTGTGAATGCTTTGCTGCTGGAGTGTACTGCATTGAGCCATGTTCATGTCAAAATTGCTTCAACAAACCGGTACACGAAGCTGTGGTTCTTGAGACTCGCAGGCAGATTGAATCTCGCAATCCACTTGCGTTTGCTCCTAAAGTGATCATGAACTCCGATTCTGTTTCTGAACATGGGGTTAGATATTATTCACCACTTCGTTAAGGAATTTGTCTGCTCTGTTGCGTGCAGTTTGATCCTGATAAGTTGTTTTGCAGGATGATTCGAACAAAACTCCGGCTTCAGCGCGACATAAACGAGGATGCAATTGTAAGAAATCAAGTTGCTTGAAAAAGTATTGCGAATGTTATCAGGTGATTCAATTACTTCCTTACTCTTGTGAAGTTCTTCTCTGGTGTGTTGCAAATCATATCTGAAACTATCTTGCCACTTTCTTTTCTTGAAAAAGGGCGGCGTCGGATGCTCTATCAACTGCAGATGTGAAGGTTGTAAAAATGCATTTGGAAGAAAAGATGGTGAGTTTGATATGCTTTTGGTCATAAATATCTGTCCTCAATGCCCCATCAATCATCTTATTCTGCTCCTTTCTCTAAGATACATCAGTTTTTCCTGATTCAATAGTCAAGTATAGCGTTCTTTCTTACAAACTCTAATTTGGTTGCTGACAAGCCAATTTATAAACCATTCTTTTGATTTCTATATTCTGTCCACATATTTCCTCATAGAAAAATGCTCTTTGCACTCCAGAATCAACTCTAATAGAAACCGATACTGAACAAGAAGAGGAAGGAAGAGAACACTGCCAAAAAAATGCAGAGGTACGGAACGATGAAGATCAGCAGAACCCGAACCTTGCTGTGCCCTCGACACCGCTAGGACCATGCAGGTTAACACAATCTATTTTTTGAGATATAATGATTGTTTGTATATTTAGTATAAAGTTATGAAGATCGCCATTAAGAACAATAAAGTCTGTGCTCATGACTAAGAGGTCTTGAGTCGGACTGAAAACAGTTATCAAGATTCACAACCATTAATAAAGAAAATGTTCTTTTCAGATCACTTATTTCACTGCCATTCCCATTGAAGCGGAAACTTCCATCTTTCATGGACGATGAATCCTCCTCTAGATTGAGTGTTCGATTCAAACTTGAGAAGCATGGCATGATTCAAACAGAGCCCAAGTTTGAGAAAACCCCTTGCGAGGACGTGATGCCAGAAACGCTTTATAATGGCAGCTCTTCTAGCACAGGTGTTAAGAGTGTTTCTCCCAACAGTAAGAGGGTCACTCTACCGCCACCGCAGGGCGATTTCCGGCCACAACCGTCGTCTAGAATCGGTAGGAAATTGATACTGCAGTCCATACCCTCCTTCCCCTCTCTCACAAAACTGAACTCAAGAGTGAATGGGCCCAGTAAACTGTAAAGAGTCCGGGCCATATCCTTTTGTTTTCTTCTTGGCCATTACTAACACCTCAACCTGATGCATTGGGTGATCAATTGGACCTTCTTACCTATAATGCCAAACATTGGTGCCTAATTTTCTCTGAATTTGTCATAAAGTTTAGGCCTAATGTAATGGTTTATTTTTTAAGTTTAGTTTTTTTTTTTTTTTTTTTGCCTCAAGTTATTAAAACACAATTCAGTTCTGCATTATGTACCCATTAGTTATGCCTCATAATTCATTGGTTTAGGTTATGTGTAAGATTCAGTTCTGCATTCTTTTTTTTGTTTCTTTTTGTTTCGGGCTCTTTAAATTCTTTAAACACTAATTCATCAGAGCCATTTGCCAAGCGTACGGATTCCTATTTACATAACAATATATATAAAAAGAGAATCACAAAACTCCAATCAATTTCGATAAATAATTATCTTACAAAGAGATAACGAAAACTCAAAAGACGAATGGAAATCAAAAGTAACAATAATTCGAAAAAAAAAAAAAAAAATCAAAAGAAACAATAATTTGGTTCTTCTACTACACACTCAGTTGAATTTGAAAATTGCCAACACAAATCCCAGGAGAAGAAACGAAGGAAAAGTATTTGAACGGACGGCGGAGGACGGAGTCAGAACAGGGCGGCTCCCGGCCGTCGCAGTCGGAGCTTCAACATCAGGAACCACAGGAGAAGATGGAGTTTCGGCTGCCGGAGTAAGGACCGGCGTGGCGGGTTCAGGCGCTGCAAAAAGCCAAGGATATTGAGACGATTGGCTACTAGTTTTGATTGAAACAGAAAACAGAGTGATGGGATGAAATGAAATTATTACCTTGAGGACTGGCCGATGGTGAAGCTTGTGGAGGAAAACTAGTTGGTCCAGGAGAAATGGGACCTGTAAATTTCAAAACATATTTATGAATAAGTTATGAAGTTTGGTTTTTTATTTTTTTGATAGGAACGAAACTTTCATTGATGATTGAAAAGTTACAGCCTATCGAGACACATATAAGAAACTATGCCATTGAGCAATTAAAGTGCTTAAATTTGGTTAGAAATGGCACCTGGAGATGGGGCTGGAGCAGTAGCGGCTGAAACAGAGGTTCCCAGTGCAATCAGTTTCATAACCAGAGGCAATCAAAGTTAATTATAAGTTTATTGCATTCATTTTAATTGTGTCTACAAAATTTGAACTTTAAACAACATTTGAAGTTTTTGGTATATGTTCATTTACTTTCAAATCCTTGTCTAGTGATAATAAGATTTTATTTCAATTGGCATGAAAGTACTCAAATGCAATGAATACCATTATAGACTAAAATTTTATGAATTCAAATATTGTTGATTTTTTTAAAAAACAAAAATTATCTCATCAAATCTTTTTAAAAAGAATTATCAACGTATTATATTGTTTTATGATGTAGACTATTTTATTTATTTTTTGAAATTAAGAAAAGCTTTCCTGTAGGAACGTGTGACATCATGGATCCTACATAAATAGTTTTTTTTTTAATAATTTTTATTTATAAAAAAAATTATATGACATCAAATATGTGCAATAGAGTCTCCTAAGAAAGATTAATTTTTTGAAAAGAATTTGTGAAAAGGTGAATATAATTTTCAAAAATCAATAGTATCCTATATAACTATTATTAAAAAAGGGACTTACAAAGTTGATAACTCATAAAAAAGACAATCCAATAAAACCATTTTAGAAACTTGTTAAAGTACTTTGACTTGTATATAGAGTGTATACCATTGCATTGAAGGGGCACGCCCGGTAAGTTACAAGCGCTAGGAAGAGAAATGGCGAGAGTCCTATTAATAGATATTTGAAAGGGAGCCTGTCCGGTGACGATGAAGCAGAGGCAATCCCGGCTGCCACTAGCGAGCGATCGGATCGCATTACAACAATCGGGGGTCGGGCCGGAAGTGCCATTAACCGAGCTGTTGGTGACAACAAAGTTCAAGCAAGGGGTAAAGCTAGAGAGCATGGAGGCACTACAAGGCAAATTCATCTGCCCATTGACTGGCAAAAGACACACTAACAAAGCCAAGGCTAAGCATGAAAAGGGGCTCACAAGTTTCATTTTGGCCTTTTGAAAGTTTTTGGCTTTGTGGGAATTTTGTGGTTTGCTTGAGAAATTAGAGGAAAGTTGGGGGAATTTATAGATGGGTATTGACAAATTGGAGAGGGTTGATGGAGGAGTTGGTTTTGGAGCTCAACTACTTTAACCAATGAAAGATTTGAAATTTTTTAAGTGGAAAGTGGGTGGGAGTTGAAGTGAGGTGGCATGTTTGTAGGCCACCTTTGAGTTGAATTTGGATTTGTTGATTAGGATGGAGATTTGTGGCTTCATGATTGGCCAATGTCTCAACTTCTCAATCATTTTTCAATTAGTATCTTACTTGAAAATTGTACAAATTTAGACAAGAACATTTTTAAAAAGAAAAAAAAAAAAAATCAATTTAGACTAGAACTTAGGGCACCTAACTATAGTTACTTGCATGAGTTAGTTTTAGCCGTTAATTGGCTCACTAGGTTAAGTTAAAAGTTGAATACATTCATGGAAGACTTTCTTCTTCTAATCAGTCTTTATTTCTTTGTAGCTTATTTTTATAATTTTTTTTACAAATTGATTAATAAGAATTTGATCTATGATTTGAGGATTATATATATACCGCTTGATATCGATGCAGCGGAAGTAAATTAGATTCTAATTATGACAATAGCAAATATAAAATAAATGGAATAAAGAGAAAAGAACAATAACACAAATATTTTACATAGTTCGGACGAAGCCTATATCCACGAGCAAGACGGTAAAAATATTCAACTAGAGTTCCAAAGATAAGATTATAATAGAGCACACTCAAACACTCACCAAAATCCCAATACACCCAATAATTAAAACTCACCAAAATTTAAATGCAATTAAAAATTAATATAAAATAGATTTTAGAAATAAGAATTTATATATAGTTCTTATAAATCCTTGTCGTAGCTTATTTCAAAAGTGAAATTGCTATATTGCTTATATAGCAAAGTGAGCGGTGGAAATAATCTAAATTCTCGATGTGAGAATTTAGCATCACATCAAATCTCCACCTTGATGCTAAATGATCCAAACACAAAATGAAAAGTTTCAATCATCTTCGCCAACTTTAAGTAATCATAAATTGCGAACCCCAACCAAACTCGAGCAATGTTTGAATTTGTTTAGTGAAAGAAATTTAGTCATATGTTAGATAATGAAGGTGTACAAATTGCTACATCACCCAGAACTGTAGAACCTTGTAATGCATAAAGATTGGCAGAAGTTTTCTGACCGTTCATAACTGTCAAGCTACCTTTACTAATTTTTAAAGTTCCACCTTCACCAGTGTACTTGTACCCTTTTGTAGTAAGAGTACTCAAAGAGATTACATTTCTTTTCAAATCAGGAATGTGTCTCACATCAGAAAGTGTTCTGACAACCCCATCAAACATCTTATTTTGATTGTTCCAAAACCAACTATCTTATAGGATGAATTATTTCTCATTAATACTGAACCTTTAGAAGTTGAATCATGTGTTGAAAACCAGTCCCTATTAGGACACATATGAAATGAACATCCTGAATCAAGAATACAATCATTAAATTTTATTTTTTCATCAGAAGCAACTAGGAGATCACGATCATTATCAACATCTTCAACAACACTGGTCTGATCGGAACTTTCAGTTGCTTTCCCTTCTGAAATGCAGAAGTTCTCTGATTCTTATTCTGTAATTTGTAGCATTTACAAATAATTGCAAGTTTTATTTTTAGATTTTGATCGATTTCTCTTATCGCCATCATTTTTCTTCTCATGTGTTGTCCTCCGAACTACTAACCCCTCGGTAGAACTCTCAGCTCTACCAATGATATACTTAATTTTTTCTTTATTAAACAAATTATCATAAACTTCATTCAAAGTATCACGACTATATCGAATCGTATCTCTAAAATTTGCATACAAGGAAGGTAGAAAACATAACAAAATTATGGTCAAATCTTCATATCATAACTAATCTTCATAAATTCTAAATCAGAAACAATTTCTTTAAAACCAACTAAATAGTCTTTAAGGATGAACCTTCATCCATATGATAAGAAAATAAACGCGGCTTCAAATGAAATTTTGTAGTTAAAGTTTTTGTCATACAAATCTATTCTAACCTTAACCATAAACCAACAACACTTTTCTCTTTCAAAACATCTTGCAAAATTTCATTTGACAAACGCAGATGTATTAAAGTAAGAGCCTTTCGATATTTTCTTATCTTTTCTTTTTGAGTCCAAGAAGCCGACATTTAAGAAATCCCCAATAAAGCTTCTTCTAAATCCATTTGGATAAGAACTGCCCTCATTTTAGCTTTGCCATAATGAAAATCTAGTATTGCGATATAAAAGCGGTATATGATGTTTCACAGTTGCCATAATAAATTATCTTAACCAAACGAAACACTAGCAAATCAAGTTATAATTAACAAACCAACCAAGCTCTGATATCACTTGTTGAAAAATTACTTGATGTTTAACATATACCACTTGATATCGATGGAGTGGAGGTAAACTAGATTCTAATTATGAGAATAACAATTGTAAAATAAATGGAATAATGAGAAGAAAAAAAAAACAATAACACAACACACTCACCAAAATCCTAATACACCCATAATTGAACTCACCAAAATCTAAATGCAATTAGAAATTAATATAAGATGAAATTTAGAAATAAGAATTTATATAATTCTTATAAGTTCTTGTTGTGGCTTATTTCAAAAGTAAAATTGCTATGTTGTTATCATACTACCTAAAGTGTGACTTAAGGGGGAAATTATTTTTGGATTATGTTTTAACATCTATTGTACATCGTGATTTGAGCACATGTGACGAATCAGTCACGTATTACGCAAAGCATAGAAACTTTGTCTGGTAATATTTTGTGACTACTTAGTTTCTGTAACCCTGTCTAATGCATTTTGTTTGGAGGTTCATTTGTTTTGGCTTAGTGGATTACCTACATATGTATATGTAAGACTGAGACCCCATTGTAACCACTCAGTTGAATGTGATGAACGAATGATTGAATTGTTCCTATAAGAATGATGAAGATTTTTATCCGTAATTGAACGAGAACGATTGAATTATAATCACATGTTATTTTATTTTATTTTTCTTGGTAAATTACAATCGTTTGTCATGCCACCTCTCTCACAATATTAGAAATTTGTTAGTAACCACCTATTATTAATATTTTATTTTAAAAATATTATAAAATAGTAGGTGGATAGTTATGGTGAAGGAGAAAATAATATACAATTGGATTCAAAGTTTATGTTATTCTTAGGAAAACTATTTTATTTTTCAAGAAAGGGGCAAGATTGGGAATTCAGCGAATCAGGGGAAGTAGAAAAGTGGTAATGAAGAAATGAGGAAAAAGGGAGTTTGAAAATTTAGAATATTGAATTTGACATTTATGATCGCACGGCTTCATCTTCTTCCCCGATCCGCCAGATCCCCCAACAACAGATTCCACGGGCCCTACTTCAAAGCTTCATGTCGCAACCCCTTTCAATCTCAGCTTCCCACCACAACGCTAATGGTAAGATCATCACTCAAATCAATCTGAATTTGGGATGGATACCCCAGTGAAATAGCCTGGACATTCATCTCAAAATGATCATTGACCTACCAATCCTGAATCGGATCTCAATTTCATTTTATTGGGCCGTATATCCGTTTGGGCTTAATGTGCTCTGATAGCGTGGACATTCATCTCAAAACCACTTGGTGATGAGAGGAGTAGTCAATCTACTTTATAAATACTAACAGATATCTTCATGTGAGATTCTCAAAAGACTCTCCAAAGGGTGGCGAGGTGCTTCAAACCTTGTGATTTCGAGACTTATCTGTGATATTAACTTGTAGACACCTCCCAAGTTCCCGGGTTTAAAAGAGCTCAAGCTCCAAGTTCCTGGGTCATTAAAAAAGAAAAAGGATTTGGGGAGGATCATGTTATGCCCTTTTGAGTGCTTAATTTTTGAATGTCATTGATTGCTATGATTGGTCTTTGTTTTGGGTTGTTGTTGATGTATGGAGTTGGTCCAGGTGTTGAAGAAAATGACCCCTTAATCTCACTTGCAAGTGGAGAGGTGCCATCTGATGATGCTAAAATTGATTCTAATTCGAGCACGTTTAAATGCTTTGGTGTCGATTTAACCCCTGACAATGTGGCTGTTGCTATGGTCTATTTTGTTCAAGGAGTTCTAGGCCTTGCAAAGCTTGCTGTTAGTTTTTATTTAAAAGATGATTTGCATTTGGATCCTGCTGAGGTAAGTACTTTTTTACATTCATGGCTCTTTTCTGCTAACTGCACAGTATTTGTTGCCTCTTTTGTTTTTGTTCTAACTTCTAACATTATTTGAGGTGAGACATCTGGACGTCTAACTTTTGGGTACAGAGAGTAGTGTCGAATTCAATTACCACAGGCTAATATTTATTGACTTAGACTCTCTAAGGGGTGGCATGGTGGTCGAAGACTTGCGTTTTACGGTCTTAGGTTTGAGACTTACCTGTGACATTAATTTGTAGACACTTCTGGTGTCTTCATTCCTTTAATGGCTCTCGGTGCCCGGCTTAGGGACGGGCATGGTTACCCCGGGTATACGGGAGCAAATCTCTGACTTTCCAGTTTCAAAAAAAAAAAAAAGAATTGTTGACTTAGAAATGCAGAACTCCGTTATCTTCGATGTTTCACTTTAATTGAAGTTCATGTACAGTGTAGGCTATTCTTCACATGGCGTAACTTTAAGAACTTTGCTAGAGATTTTCTGCACTTCTAAGACATTAATCGTTAGAACTTGAAGAGCCTTAATGTAGTTCTAAGTTCTAACAAATTATGTATGTATGTATCGGACTAGACAGCTGTAATTTCTGGTTTTGCTGCATTGCCATGGCTAATCAAACCTCTATATGGGTTTATTAGGTATGATGTACTTCTTCTCTCTCTCACAATTCAGGGTTCAATTTTTTTTCTTCTTCTTGTTCATTTCATAATAATTGTTTGGTCATTGCAGTGACTCTGTTCCTCTTTTCGGTTACCGAAGAAGATCATACTTGATTTTATCAGGGCTTCTTGGTGCATTTTCATGGGGTTTTATGGCCACCCTTGTTAATGGCAAGTATGGTGCTGCTATGTGTATGCTTCTCGGGTCTCTTTCTGTGGCATTTTCTGATGTTGTATGTCTTTACTCATATGCTTTTGCTATTGTTTTAATATCATTTGCCTTCATGTAAACACTTTCTTCTTAAAAAATTATCTCAGTAATAAATCTGACTAATTTTCACTCTTCCTGCCTACATTGGCTTTTTACCAGAATCACCACCTGGATTGACCATGACATTAGTAGTGCTGCTGAAACTCGCTTTTGACTATACTGAACGTTAATGTAGGTGGTAGACTCGATGGTCGTCGAGAGGGCTCGTGGTGAGTCACTAAGCATGTCTGGTTCCCTTCAGTCGCTATGCTGGGGATCATCTGCTTTTGGTGGAATTGTGAGTTCCTATTTTAGTGGCTCACTGGTCAGTTCTTATGGTGTAAGGTAATATATTTATAATGACATTTATGTCTTTTCATTTCACTGTAATTTTTCTAATAGTAAGATAAGCATTAAAACTTGTGAATAAATTCTTCAATTTGGATCTCTCAGGTTTGTATTTGGTGTAACAGCCTTATTACCTTTGTTGACATCAGCAGTTGCGGTTCTTGTCGAAGAAAATCGTGTTTGTGTCCCAGTAAATGGGCCTAATTTCCCTTCAAGTGGCTTGGGTTTTCTTGAAACCTCAACACAGCACATATTTAACTTATGGACTGCTGTTAGACAGCCAAATGTATATTTTCCCACACTATTTATTTTCGTGTGGCAGGCAACACCACAGTCAGACTCGGCAATGTTCTTCTTTACGTAAGTGCAGTTTTCTCTTTTGGTCGTTATGTTTCACTTTCACTTCGTGCGAAGTTGTAGAGTTAAACAATTATTTTGATGGTTTTAAATAATTGATATCTGACATCAGTGCTTCTCATCTCAGTACAAATAAACTGGGATTCACCCCAGAGTTTCTTGGACAAGTTAAGCTGGTTACTTCCATTGCATCCTTGCTTGGTGTAGGACTGTACAATGGGTTTCTTAAAAACGTCGCGTTGAGGAAAAATTTTCTAGTCATGTCAATAATTGGTTCAGCTCTTGGGATGACACAGGTTGACACACTTTTCCTTTCCTTTTAGGTTGATGTTTGTTTGAAACTAACATAAAATTGGTGTCGAATTTCCATTGTGTCTAAGTTCTTGCCTTTGTATGTGGCTTAGGTTTTACTTATTACCGGTTTAAATCGAAAGCTTGGCATAAGCGACGAATGGTTTGCCATTGGGGACTCTTTAATCATCACAGTTCTTGGTCAGGTAGTATGTTTTTCTTGAAGTTGCCATACATGATCTTGAATGCAAATTATTCTCAAGGATGGTTACAGTTTTTTCACTTCATATTCACATGCGTAGTAAGACAGAGAAAGTGGGAAATTCGAAGGGGACAATATTAATGCCCCGAGAATGCCTGGTAATAGAGGCCGAATTCAAACTCAACAGCAAGCTTAACTCTAAAAATTATATCAAATGGAATCAATCCTTAACATGAGAAAATTATTCAGTAGAAATGTTAGAAGACATCTAAATTAATGACAATAATCTAGCATAGTCTTTGAAAAATCCAGTTACTTTTTAGAGGGGTGGATTGGAGCCTCATATCTAAGTCTGATTATTCATTGACACCCACCTTCCTTTGGAAAATCTTATTGAATCAGCACTTCATACGGGTTTGTATTGGGGTCATTGTGCTCACCCCTTATGTATAAGATCTCTCTACTCTGTTCAACCATTGGCAAAATTTGCTGTAATCCTTTTGATATTTTTTTTTGGGTACTTTTTTCATATATCAATGAAAAGTTTTTGTTTCTCATAAAGAAATATCTAAGACTGATTATTCTTTTCTTATCGTTTCTTTTTCTCTTGAAGAGATTCACAAGGTTGTTTTCAGCTTTAATTGTGCAAAGTCTTGGGTCTTAACTGTTTTTCCATGTTTTTTTTTTCAAAATCGTTGGAAGGTTGTGAAAATAGATCTTTGGAAGTTGTTCATCAAAATCTTTGAGAGAGGCATTGTGGATAGTTACCACACCACATCAATGGAGCCTTCGTTTGCCTCATCCTTAAAAAGACAAGGCTAGAAAAGTGGGAGACTTTAGACCCATTAATCTGGTTACTAGTGTGTATAAATTTTTAGCCAAAGTCTTGATTAATAGATTAAGAAAGGTCCTCCCTATCACGATTGTTGACTTTCAAAGTGCCTTCGTTGAGGAGACAAATCCTTGATTGCTAATGAGACCATTGATGATTATAAGTAATGAAATTTGGAAGGTGTGTTTGACTTCGGAAAGGTTTATGTGGACTGAGATTCTTTGGATAAAGTTATGATGATTAAAGGTTTTGAATACAAATAACGGTCTTGGATTTGGAGTTGTATTTGTTTTTGTCAAAATTTCCATTTTGGTTAATGGTAAGGCTACATGGAGCCTGGAGGGAGGTCTAACAGTTTTTCACTAATTGCTAAATTAAGGATCCACTAATTCCTTAATTAGCTCCACGACACATTAATTCCTTAATTATAACTCTAATTACAACAATTAAACATATTAAAAATTACATTAAAGTTTATTCCAACAGTGCTTATATGTGGAGTGTCACTAAATTATGTTTCTATCTAGGCCTATGCCTATGCCTATGTTTCTAAGTTTTTTTTTTTGTGGTTATTCTTTAGGCAATATCTCTCCCTTGATTGGAGACTGTTTTTATAAGACCATTTTTTGTAGGCCTCTTTCTTTGTTCTTGTACTATCTTTCATTCTTTTCTCGACGAAAGTTGGATTTTTTATAAAAATAAAAAAAAAAAAAGAAAAGAAAGAAAAGAATTACATTCCTTGATGTATATCAGTCTGTTATTTTTTATTAGGCATGCATGCTTGACTGCAATTATACTTCTTCTTTTTTAACATCTCTTCCTTTGTGGCAGTGCAAATCATATTCTGACTTTAGTGCCACTTGGTTGTTTTCTTGTGTTTGTTTGGGTTCATTCTTGTGGGAAAAGGCTAACTTCAAGTTGTTTTGCAGGCTTCTTTCATGCCTGTTCTTGTGCTAGCAGCAAGAATATGTCCAGAGGGAATGGAAGCCACACTTTTCGCAACTCTCATGTCGATATTTAACGGAGGGAGCCTCGTTGGAGGTCTGATAGGCGCCGCTTTGACTCGGATGTTTGGTATCACTAAAGATAGATTTGACAATTTAACCACTCTAGTAATTCTGTGCAATTTGACCTCATTGTTACCATTGCCCCTCCTTGGCCTTCTTCCAGAGGAAAACCCTGATTTCAGCTCAAAAGAGAGCTCAGTTATAGAAATGAAATCAATTTAGGCCTCAACCTTGTTATCTTGTGGTACAACTGTGTACAGTTTTTGAAAAACCTTTCATGTCACACAATTAAAATAAAAACAATATATAGATTCCCTAACATTGCTAATAGACTCTTGTAGATTGTGACATTGATTAAAGCTTTCCATTTGGACGTGGACTTCGCTTAAACATGTACTCCCATTCCTTTCCCAATTTCAAGAACCAGAAAATCTTCTTGCCCTAGGAACGTGCCAACTTGCTAGCTAGGCAGCCACAATTCAATGGTACTACTGTTTTTTTTTTTTTTTTTTTTTTTGACGCATTTCACATTATTGTCACGAGATATACATCTTAATATTATAATATTTGGATGTCAAGAAAATTCGTAGAACCGAATGAATCAGTAGCGCAGTGGTTTCATTGTTTGGTTGTAACCAGTTCAACACCAGTCTCATAGATTTAGATAATTATATAAAAAAGGTCTTAAATACATTCCTAACTTAATTTACACATTAATTTAGATAATTAAAATTTAGATAATATTTTTTTTATAAATTTAAATCATATATTTTAAAATAAATTTATCTCGTAAAAAACCTAAAACAAATTCATTAATTGAACAAGTAAAGTGTAGATAAATTATGTATAAAAAATTATAATAAAAAAATGCACTTTAAATTATTATTGAAAATAATCAAAATATTATTCAATTTCATTAAGATTATTTTTTTAAAAAATGTACACTATAAATATGATTAATTATGTATAGTTAGTTTCTTATGCATAATAACCGTATAGTAAAAAAAGAAATTATTTTATTTTAAGGTACAAACTACCCATAAAATATAGAAAAAATGATAAAATATATATTAAAAAATTGTAAGAGTAAAAATGTCATCCGAAGAGGCCCTATACACAAGTATCCTAAAAATTCATGTTGTAAGAGAGCATCCAAATGAGTCTCAAATGAACATCCTAAGATACCCTATATTTCAAGATGCCTGAAATATTGGTCATTACCACAAAATGAACATGATAATCTAAATACACATACAAAGAAAATCTAAGATATTTACCACGAATTGAATGGCTCTAAAAGTATTACTATCCAATGCCATCTTTAGACACATTTTTAATCATGGAAACATAGAGCACCTATTTCAACATTATTTATGCCCTATTTAATAATATTTCCTTCCTCCTTATCTATTTCTATGTTTATTTTAAGAAAAACAAACTAAAATTTTAAAACTAAAAAAGATAAGTTTTTATGTTTTTAGTATTTGATTCGAAATTCAAATAACCGTTGCAAATAAAAAAAATTCACAATAAGAAATTTGAGGAAAAAACAAGCTTAATTTTCTTTATATAAAAAAGTAAATGATTATTTAAGAAATCCAAAATTAATAACGATTAGTTTTAAAAATTATGCTTCATTATTTAGAGGGAATTTGCATTGTATAGCAAAATCCCAACCCCTTATTAAAATTATAGCAACTTCTTTTTAAAAATTCATTTATA